>BPVZ01000159.1:408917-419314 GCA_020521535.1 Rubroshorea leprosula | reverse complement strand
TTTAATTTTTTTTTCAAATTAAAATTTAATAATATATAATTTACTTTCAATTTACACTTAAATAAAACTAGTAAAAATTTAATAAAATATTATTTATTACAATCTTAACTTAAATATAATCTAAAATAATAATTGAAAACTAAAATTTAGTTTCATATTTAGAACATAAATGAACGTATTATTAAAAAATTTAATTTAATTAAATAACTAACAATGAAAAACAAAAAATAGGTACCAAAAAATAATGAATGAAAAAATAATGAATGAAAATAAATTAAATAACAAAATGAAAGTACTTCAAGGAAGATATTCAGGTTTCTGAGCTTATATTCCCCTTAATCCTGTGCTTCAATTTGTTAAAAAATGATAGTGACTAATGATATTGTATCTATTTTAACATTATAATATCTATGGTTTTGACTTACAATTATTATCATATTAAATTTAGAGTTTGAAAGTAAAAAATCATCTATACAATAAAATATTATAATTTGAAAATCACTAATAAAAAAATTTTTAAAAAAAGTTAAAAAGAATCAAAATTGGAGGTTGTATGTATTCACCATTGCCCAAGAGTGCAAGGAAGAGTACCTCGCCTTCTGAGCCAACCAACTTTGAAGATGCACTTCTCCACCATCGTCATTTTGGTTCAAATATTTCTATAGTTTGAAATTTAAACTTGTTCAAAAAAGAGTGTAAGGAAAGGAAAAAGTTGTTTATTGTATACGTGATATATGTTTAGTTTAGAATTTGTTATTTATAAGTCTAGTGTATTATTTTTTTATATATTTTTATTTTTATTTTTAAAAATTATTGTTATTATATAAATATTAAATATAATAGGTATATATAAATGTTAAGTATAATAAGTATATATAAAATTTTTATGATATAAGTACAAGTAATATATCAATTAAATAAAATAGTTAAATAAATCAAGTAAATAATTTTAAACCTTTTTACTTATTATTTAACTTAATATTTATAAATATATTATTTTCATACCCATTACTTAATTTTTTCATAATTTAAGTAAAATACTTATACAATAAATAATATTTTCATACCCATTACTTAATTTTTTCATAATTTAAGTAAAATACTTATACAATAAATAATATACTTATAAGTAATAGGTGTGTCCGACCCTAGTTCATGATGCTGACATAATATTAAACCTCGTGAAGACTAAATAAAGGTGTTTTGTTGTACACCGTTGATGGTGCAAAGCACTTCCAAATTACAATTCGTGTCTCCTGTCTGTGCTTGTTGTTGAAAATCTTTAGGCCCTAGAGCATGGACCTTTTATTTTTACCATTTTTTACTGGCTCAGGGTAGGGCTGCGCCAAACCTTGGGCCTACGTGGTACCGCCACTGGCCACCATCATAGAGAGCTACACCGAAACCACCAAATGGGTACTTCTTGCTGCAAGTTACAGATTTGAGTCCCTAAAAAACAATTCAGGTTCGAATCTCCCTTTTCCTTGTGCATATATATATATATATATATATATTTGAACACCGGAGAATTTAAGGAAAGAAAAATTCTTTTCAAATAATAAGTGGAAGTATAAACCTTAACCTACTTGAACTCAAACTCTTTAGGTTTAGATGATAAATCAATTAATCCGATGGCTGTTCTTTCCTTGTGCATATGTATTGCGGTAAAATATTACAATACAAATTCCAAGTTTGAAATTGCATCGAGCTTCCATATCTGACATTGTTACCTCAGTTACACAGCAATTCTCTGCCCTGCTGCCAAGACGTTGCAGATTAAGTCCCTAAAATTCAGGTTTCCAATCGCCGTTTCCCTTGTGGTGCACATTTATTGCAGTAAAATATTATAATACTGTTTAAATCTAATAATTGATAATTAATAATTCACAGTATTTAAATCATATTCATATTATTTAAGTTATATTCATATTTATTGGAAATATTATACATTTTAGAACATTTTCTTATAAATGTTTAAAACCTTAAAATATTCTCTTTGTAAACATATTATTGTATATACAGTATTATTAAGAAAATGATAAACTTTTTTTTTAAATATTTTTTCTTATTTTCAATTTCCAACATAATATCAGAGTTAAGAAGATTTCTTACCCAAGTAGAATGACTTGAGGATGCAATAATGATCTCATTTTTAAGCTCAATAACTATAGTGTCAAATCCAATATCATCAACAGGTGATATAGAGGAGGTAATGGAAGAAGATTCGGTATTATCTAATACATTATCAGTAAGTAACGCATCTTCTATAAAGCCAATTAGAGCATGTGGTGAGCTATTAGGGAGCTCATAAGATGTATCTCCATTAAAATCACTAGGAAACAACTCAACAAAAGGATTAGTAAAAAGTGGAGGTTGATCAAAAGATGACACCTTGAAGTCTAATAGTGAGGAAAACATAGTATGTTCCCAAAAGATAATATGATGTGAGACTTGAAGTTTTTCTGACACTGAGTCCCAACAACGATATCCTATATGTGTAATCTCATAACCCAAAAAGGAGCATAATCAAGTTATAGCTTGTTATGTTCATGAGATGACAGAAACCTTAAGAAGATCATAGACAGGAAGAATACCATGCAAATGCTCATATGGAGATTGGTTATTGATGACTGTTGATGGAATTCGATTAATGAGATGAATAGTTGTAAAAGCAGTTTGACCCCAAAATGACTCTAAACAAGAAGACGAAATGAGCAAAGCACGAATAGAATCAACAATGTGCATGTGTTTGTTTTTGACTTGTCTATTCTATTTAGAAGTGCAAGGACAAGATTGTTGTGTCCAAGTGCCTTGTTCTCTAAGAAAAGATTGAAGTCTAGTATCAAGATATTCAGTAACATTATTAGTTCTCAAAACTTTGATAATTTTAGATAAATGGGTTTTGACCATGGTAGCAAAATCAATGTAAAGTTTACATGAACCACATCTTGGCCTTAAGCATCCCCCAAATAAGGTTTTCCAATTGAAATGAGCTCTATATGGTTTGAAGCAAGCACCTAGAGCCTGATTTGCCAAGTTTAGTACCACTATCAGTGAATTTGGTCTTACTTCTATTCCTCTTAATACTACACTATACATATGCAAGACTAATCGTGCTATGGTTCTATTGCTTCTTTATGTTGATGATATAATTATTACTAGGGATGATATTTCAGGTACTCATGATCTTAAGTAGTCTTTCAGTCATAAGTTTGAGATGAAAGATCATAGTGTTTTGAGCTATTTATTGGGACTTGAGGTCACTTCTTTGGATAATGGTTATCTCTCTCCTAAGCAAAATATGCTTCTAATCTTATATCTAAAGCTTGACTCATTGATAGCAAGACTACATCTACTCCTCCTTAATCAAATGTTCAACTTACACTTATGTATGGTTCTCCATTAGTTGATCATAATTGCTACAGATAGTTGGTTGGGAGTTAGATTTAACGTACCACAACACGATCAAACATAACTTATGTAATTCATATTGTGAGTCGGTTTATGACTGTGCCTCGCTTCACTCACCATGCAACAGCACTTTGCATTATTCACTATATTAAAGGTACCATTTTTCATGGACTTCACTTTTCTACTCATTTATCTCTTGAACTTCATGTTTACTCTAATGCTAATTAGGTTGCAATCCCTAATGATCATAAATTCATTGCTAGTTATTGTTGTTTCTTGCATTATTTAATCTCTTGGCATGGTAAGAAACAAATAGTTTCATCTCACTCCAACATAGAGGCGAAATATCAAGCACTTGGAGAGTTACTTAATTTACATTGGTTACTTGAAGATATAGGTGTTCCTTAGCTGCTTGTTACTGATCTTTACGATGATGACTAGATTGCCATGCGGATTACTCATAATAATGTCTTCCATTAACGCACTAAACACATTGAGGTTGACTATACTTTATACACCATTTTGTTGCACAAATAATTATTCATTTGTCAACTAGCAAAATCTTTTCTACAAGACTCATTTTCTTGGATGCTTTTGAACTCGTCTCCAAACTCAACTTGGTTTCATCACAACGACCTTGAGTTTGAAGAGAGTGTTAACATATGAACACAATAATTAATTATCAACTATTCACACTATTTAAATTGTATTAATACTATTTATATTTATTGTAAATATTCTATACTTTAAAATATTCTCTTGTAATTATTTTATTTCTTAAAATATTCTCTTCATAAACATCTATATATAAGTTATTATACATACAATATTAATAAGAAAACAGTAAAACTTTCTCTTTTCAATTTCTAACAAATACAAGTTTGAAGTTTCATCGATCTTCCATATCTGACATTGTTACCTCATTTACAGAGCAATTCTCTGCCCAGCTGCCAAGACATGTGTTTGAATTTCCCACACTTCTCAGATTTGAGAAAGCTGGTTCTTTTCGGGACATACTTATGCGTTATGCCTACAAATTTTAAATGACAACATTATAATAAGGAACAGTGGTATACTGCATAATTGCAATCATCTGTGAACTTTATTGAAATGCTAATGTTTTCTAAATCAACTTGACAAGCATGAGGCCATGACCAGATATAGAAATCTGAAATCCTAGCCAAGATGCGACGAAGCACGAAAGAGAACATATGACCTGCTACAATCTCTTCTATCAATTTGACAGTCAAGGTTCTGCAGCTCTTAATTTCTTTCACAAGGCATTAATAAATTGTTAAATTCTAAATAATTTAATCAAGTTCTTAATCAAATGATGACTAACTGAATAATGAAAAAGATTCCTTTTGAAACAAATCCAGGAAAGTTTGTAATCATTCTTTATAGTTTAATAAAGTTCTAGCAAATGGAATTATGATATGAAGAAGGCAGATAAAATTACCTTCTAATTTTGCACAGGTCCTCCAAATGTAATAGCTGACAAGAATCAAACTAACAAATACAAGAACAGGAACTTAAATTATTGTGATTCTCTGTAATTTAACCTAAGGATTGTAATGTCAGATCCTGCCCACCATCATTAAACTGCTTAAAATCAATCAGATCACCAAACCAAATGACGCTACCACTACCTTTTCCTCTGATATCTGAGTGTGTGTAGGACATACAAGAGCAATTCTGCAAGCATTTACTTCTGCATTCCCTCAGATCCATGCTTTTGTTCACCCAAGACCAAGAGTAAGTTGTATCTGGCAATTTATTACGAATAAATTTAATAAATTGATCTCCACTCTAGCAATCTAATATGGCTTACTCCATGCACAGCCTTGACCTTGAGAGCAGTCCATTGAGTTCCACTTTTGTGGTGATATAGGGTTGCATCCTTTCAAACTTTGACAAGGTGGCAACTCAGTACTGTCACAAGTCCCATACACACCACAATGTCCATAGTTGTCACATATGCCCCTTGGCAGATAGAAATATACGATCCAGTTTCTAGTTTCTTCATTCCATATCAAGCACTGACCCAAATAATTAGTTTGGTTTATAATAAACCTTCAGATCACTGATCTTTTATGTTATAACTGAAGTATACCTCCTCCTCATTTGAGATAAAGTTCAACTCAAAAACTGTAATAGAACTTGATTCGGCCTCATCATTATATCTGAGGCCATTCCAAGGTCCTGGTGGTAAATACCTTTTTGAACCCTTCAGCATAACAAGTTATGGGTAATTATGTAGTGATAGCCCCAAAGTAAAGTCTCCAGGAGGTGGATCATCTGGACTCTTCCATGCTGATAGCTGTCAATGAAGACCAGTTATCAAGTCCCACCCAAGCTTCATCCTTGCTAGTAACGTGTCAGTTGGATAGTCAAAGCTCAGCCATAAAAATATTTCTGAGTTGCCATCTTTTTCATCTCTCAGTACAAGATTTCCAGAATCTAAGAGTTGTAGGACTAGATTTTGAGCTTCTTTGTTTGAGTTTGATGACCAAATAATAGTCTTATTTTGACTGGTAACAACAAGATTGCCTGTGCTGTTTATCATCAGCAATCCAGATAAATCCATGATTGGATTGTGCCGAGTTGCAAGCCACACAATAGTTCTGATTGGGATATTCTTGTACCAAATTCCCAAATAATGGCCCTCAGAGATTCCGGGACTGAAGAAAACCAGTTCAAAGCCACCATCTTTAGAAACTAAGGTCCTGCCATCACTAATAGATTGGGATGAGGTGATGATAGTGGTTCCACCTGAGAATCTAAAGAAGAAAAATAGTAAAATGGTGTACACAAACTTGTAAAATAGAATGTCCATCCATTTCCTAGTTTTCACGGCCTGAAGATATACCCTCTATACTATAATTAAAAGGACAATGATCTCAGAAAACATATATAAACTTGCATGCAGTTCTTCCCTGCGAAGATTGCAAACTTTTCCTTGTTAGTTAGTAAACACAAACATTTTCAGTAATGACATGCAGGTATCCTATGGTGAAAAGTTGTGCATTGTTACAAGGAGTTATGACCTATTTTACAGGCAACATACGCCAGCCACAACAGCGAAAGATAACGATGGCATGTGAATACCATCAAGGATTGAACAATGATCCATTTTACAATTTAACACAGATCATAATCAAATCACAAAGAAACTAATCGTCTGGATTTCCTTTCTAGTTTTGACCATCAAAGGCTTCAAACAAGACACTCTTTACACAATTTATGATTCTAAGAGTGCGCGTCTAAAGTACTTCATCAAACAAAGAATTTTAGAGAAGAACATCATCTTGTATTATCAAGACTAGGAATCAACTACCTTTTTAAAAATTTTATTTTTTCTTCTCTATTTTTATCACCACCAATGAACCAAATCATTTCCAGTCATCTAACAGAAAGATTACATGGTTCCTAAAGCAGGAAGCTTGGTTCTATCATTTATTGTCCACCATATGGAATTGAAATTATTCACACATGAATAATTAGTGCAAAGGGAATTTGAGATTAACAGACAAAACTTGGCCATTAAGGTGAATATGTGAAAATGAAATACCTCTTGATCACAACTCAGGAGTCAGATTGCAATACAATTCAGATGTTCTTCGACAAACTAATCAAATTAAAGGGATGTTCATCTACTTCTGATTTCCAACGAAAATTGCTTCTCTATTGATGTTTAAATCAAGGTTGCTAAAGAAAACCCAGAACAAAACAGTAATCTCATTTGTTGAAGAAGATGATTCAGTCAAAATTAATCCTTTCTGTATATTCCACCAATTTCATTACATTCCCAGAAAAATTGTAAAACAAATGGAGAAAAATGCATGGTCAAAATCATTAGTAACCATCCTTGAGTTCCTGTTCAATAGCTTCTTGGAACACAAACCGGGAAGCCTCCATCAACTCAGGACTCAACCGGAACATCAAAACGCAAAACTCCATCTGACTAAGTGCGCCGTCCCCGTCGAAATCCCCTTCTTTCAACATGCACCGGAGGTCATCATCGGTCAAATCCTGCAAACCCAGAAAAGCAGAGTTCCTCTTTAGACTTTCAAAAGTAATGACCCCCTTCTCGCCGTCAACCAGCAAGTTGAACCCATTGCACAGCTCCTCGATCAGGCCGTCACCGCCGAGCTTGCCTGCCATGAGGGGTAGGAAATCATGGAAATTTTGCAACGGGTTTTGAGAAGAAGATGCCATTTGAAGAGTAGTTGCAGAGACAGAAATTCTGAAATTTGGGTATGTCCAAGGGAAGAAGATGGGAATAAAGGTTCATGCTTGAGCGTATATATAGAGTTGGCAGAGGAATAGGGATTTCCGAGAAGGAGCGGCCGTGGAAGCCAACTGAGGAACAGGTAATGAAGTTCTGTCCATAGTAATGTTCATGTTTCCGGGAAGGCTGCTTGGGGGTAGAAATGCCATTTCAGCAGCAAACATGATGGTGACTTCTTGTGAGACTTCTAGTTAACAAAGGATTCTTATGGTAAGTTTAGATTTTTATGGCAAACTTGTAATCAAAATAATGTAAAAGTGCCCATCAAAAAAAAAAAAAAAAATGTAAAAGTGTTCCTTTAGAAAAAGATATATTGTAAAAGTAAAATCCACGAGTTCTAATTCTAATAAGATTTAAGTAGACTTGGTAAAAAAGTTTGATTTGGTGAGGTAGGATTGAGTGATTTTAGATTTGTTATTTTAAATTTTAAGTTAAGAAGATAAATTCATTGAATAAGGTACCGTTTGAGAATGTGGTTGTGTTTTTTTTTTTTAATTAATTATATATATATGTTCGTGTGTGTTTAATATTTTTTTATTACATTTTAAAAAATTATAGAAAATTACATTAAATTTATAATAATTTTATATATATAATTAAAAACTTTATTTTAAAACTCTTTATTTATGATTTTTACTGATAATATTTAATATAATTATAAAATTATCATTAAAACTTAAATCTCATTTAATTTAATTACATTATAATTTATAATATTTTATTCAAACATAATCTCTCATTTATTTAAAAATTTTATTAAAAAAATAAAAATTCATTCTTATGAGTTGCTATCTCATTAAATCTAAAAGAAAACCCATCATAAGAAACTTAAAAAACCTAAATTATTAAGTTTCAAATGTTGTTTATTTAATAATTAGACATCATATAATATTTTTAAAAAATAAATAACTAAATATTAAAATAATTTTCAATCACAACTATAATATAGTACAATTCAACAAAACTATAATCACAGCCACAACTACCATCACAGTACCTTATATTAATTTCAAATGCACCATGAGTTGGGTGAATCTAACTTTTTTAAAAATTAAAATTAAAATCTTTAAATATTTTCTTTAATTTTTATAAAAAAATTATATTAATTAATTATTTAGTAAAAATCTATTAAATTAATATTAATTCTAATAATCTAATCAAGGTTTTTAAAACCGAATCAGATCGGTCGGTTGAACTGATAAGATCAATATTCAGGGATGAAAACGGTTTGGTTTACATAAAAAATCGTTTGAGGTCAAAATTGGTCAAAATTGGTCAAAACTGGTAGAACCAATGAACCAAAAAAATTGTCGGTTCAATTTCTCATGCAATCTTCTTTCAATTTTTTCCAATTTCACCCTCCTCATTCCTTTCTTATACCTATTTTAACCTTTAATTTTAACAAAATTACAAAATTATCAGACACCAAATTAAAAAACTCTCGCCCTGCAGCCTGCTCATCTCATCAAATCTCCTTTGCTATTTGGATCGATCGGTTCACTGGTTCAACCGATTGAACCAATTAAACCAAAAACCAAACCTAAAAATGGTTCAATAACCAGTTCGATTTTACAACCTTTTTTTTTTTTTTTGTCATGGGGCGGGTTCGAAACCCAACCCGCCCAGGGGAAGGGGATGTGCACTTTTCAATGGCTCTAGCCATTGAGCCACACGGGCCAAGTGCTCGATTTTACAACCTTGAATCTAATAAACAATAATTATTTTATAACATTTAATTTATTTTTATATTTAAAAATATAATTAATTAAAATTTTATATTTAAAAAATTAATTAATTTTAATCAAATCACCTTAAAGTGGCTCAATTTAATGTTAATCTAATTTTATTAAGTTAAATCTAATTAATTTTAATATGAATCATATCAAATCCTAAATTTATACTTCATACCTTCAATCAATTCATAATGGATGAGTTAGATTGAAGGTTCAAATTGAATCTAATTTTATTATATTTAGATTTAAAATATAATTAATTAAAATTTTATATTTAAAAAATTAATTAATTTTAATCAAATCACCCTAAATTGACTCAATTTAATTTTAATCTAATTTTATTAAGTTAAATCTAAATAATTTTAATTTGAATCATATCAAATTCTAAATTTATACTTCATATCTTAAATCAATTCATAATGGATGAGTTAGATTGAAGGTTCAAATTGAATCTAATTTTATTATATTTAGATTTAAATAAAATTTATATTATATCTAAAATATAAAAAATTAATCAGGGAAGAGAACCGAATATTCCCTTCCTTAACGGAATCGGTAATATGTTCCAGTCCCCATGTTTTCCTCTCGTTTAAAATAAATGTTCCAGTTCCACTGAGTCGGCCGTGACGGAGACAGGGGAGCAGCCGGCAACTTGGCTGCGGAATCAGTAATATCCAAATTTATCCTTGTTCTCTAACTATGACTTTTTCACAAAATCAGCGTGTTGGTTGACTAAAGAAACTCTGGTCTAAATCGTGCGCAAACTTGCGAGCCAAATCAAACCCCAATTCCAAGGCAAGCAGATTTTTCCAAAAGAGACCGCCCCAGGCCGGCACTGGGCTTTCAAGACCTTTCCAAAAAGGAAGAGAGCCTACGTCATTGGTGAAGAGATCAATGGAGGAAACAAGATGGCCTCACTTGATGAAGAGATGAGTCCAGCAGGGGAAACCTGGAAAGGCCCA
>BPVZ01000159.1:364697-385080 GCA_020521535.1 Rubroshorea leprosula | reverse complement strand
TCAAGGCAAGCAGATTTTTCCAAAAGAGACCATGCCCCAGGCCATTCCGACAATGGGCTTTCGAGACCTTTCCCAAAAAGAAGAGAGCCTACGTCATTGGTGAAGAGATCAATGGAGGAAACAAGATGGGCTCAGTTGATGCGGAGATGAGTCCAGCGGGGGAAAGCCGGGAAGGCCCATGATAGAGTATCTGCACGAAGAAGACATGCCCAATGCCCATTGACCTGATTGAGAATTTCACCCAAAAAAACGTTTCTTAGGTCATTATTGCCCAAGAGATCTGCATTCTCCATGAATGGAAAGATGGAATAGACCCATTCTTGACATATTGGTTCCACAAGGGAGAAAAAAATGGTGTCATTCTTTAAACTTAGTCATCAAAGAAGGTTATTGTCAAAATCCCCTGTTTGTTTCCTCTTCCGTGGACCAAGACTCGGAGGCTAAAAACATCAAATTTAACATATAGAATACGTATAATTTAGCCATGCAAATGTATTAAAGCTGAAAATAGCTGGCGTAGTCCTTCAAACAGGGAACATAACTACCTGGCATGTCTTGAATGGCTTGTCAAATCCACCTATCATGAAGTTTCAATGGAAATTATCATTTCTGATAGTGTATATATTTATATATTGTGTACATGAGAGTAGTTTAGTCATTACAAATATATACTTGCTATTGTGTATAAATACTGTAAACCCTAATCAAGTCAATGTATGAGCAACTATTCTCTTTTTGGTATCAGAGCTCCAGTTCGGCACCTAGGATATTCCTTTTGTTCCTTGTTCTCCATCTAGAGTCTTAATCTTAGAAATCATGTCTACCGATCCTGTGTCCTCTAATATTTCTGCACTCTGTTTCTGCAACCATTCCTACTGTTACTGTCGGGTCTGGCACCACTGTCTTCTCCACCATTCCTACTGTGACTACTTCACTGTCCTTTATCACTACCCCTATTGCCTCTCATCTTCCAATTATGTTGCCTTCTCCTACAATCAAAACTCCTGGATTCTCATCGCTGGTTTCCCCTGTTTTCTCACATCCAGTATTCACCATTTCTAATATTAAAAATCTTGTCCCAGAGACCTTAAATCATCAGAATTTTACCTTGTGGCGTGAGCTAATGATCCCTGTTTTCAATAGTAAGGGAGTTTTTGGGCATATTGATGGCACCGATCCTTGTCCTTTACCCGGAGATCTGATGTTTGAAGCATGGACACAGATTGATTATCAGATATTATCATGGATTCAAGCAACTATTTCTAGTGAAGTTTTGCAGATGATTATTCAGCCTAGAAAATCCCTGTCAGCAAAGGAGGCATGGGATGCTATTCATGTTGCTCATCCAAATCAATTGGATGCTCAAGCTTTATTTCTTCAGCAGGATTTTTCTTCCATCCGTAAGCAGCCTGGACAAACAATGATGAGTTGTCTACAATATGTGAAAAATATAGTTGATAAGTTATATAAATATAGTTGATAAGTTATATGGTGTTGGGCATGCCAAAACAGATCGAGATGTGGTTTTTCAGGTTCTGGCTGGATTGGATTCTGACTATAATGTAGCCAAGCGCACGATTCCTCAACGAGTTCCCTTCCCGTCATTCTTGGAACTGCATTCGTTACTTTTGATTGAAGAGGTTAGTGTTCAACGTGAGAAAGGGACAATTTCCCAGCAATTATTACCGGATGCATCGCAGGTTCTACAAGCCACTGTTCAACCGTCTCCACAATCTTCCACTGCTGTTCCAATGTCTTCATATCAAATACATGCTACTAATGTTGCACCCAGATCTGATTTTCTTGGTTTTTCAAGAGCTAATGGACGAGGTTTTCCTCGTGGAGGTCGTCGTGGTTCACGTGGTGGTTGATCTGGTCGTGGTTCTTATAATTCCAGGAGTTCTTTTCAGCAATATAGTGCTGGTTTTGGCTGAGGGAATGGTGCATTTAGTGGTCGTGGTTCCGTGCCTCCTAGTGGATTACCGCTTATTTTACCTACACCACCTGTTGCCTCCTCTCTACTTGCTTGTCAATGATGTGGACAGTTGAGTCATCAAGCTAGAGAATGTCCATAGTTGGTTCGGCCACCCTTTGTGTCTCACCAAACATATTTTGCTACACCTTCATATCCACCTCCTACTTTTGATCCAAACTGGTACGTTAACAGTGGTGCCATGACCCATGTTACTGGTAATTTGGGTAATCTTTTAACCTCTTCTGCTTATTCTGGTTCTGATTTTATATAGGTTGGTAATGGTCAACTTCTACCTATTACTCAGTCTGGTAGTGCTATTCTACCTTCTTTACATCAATTTTTCAAACTAAATAATGTTCTTGTTTCTCCTCGTATCACTAAAAATTTAGTCTCTGTTCATCAATTCACAAAGGATAATGATTGTAGTATTGATTTTGATTCTTTTGGTTTTTCTATTAAGGAAAACAAGACGCAGAGAGTTCTTTATCGTTGCAATAGTCCGGGGGGATTGTATTCCTAGTCCAGTGGGTCTCCTAGTTATCCAACTACTTTTTCTACTTCAACTGTGTCTTTTGATGTGTGGCATCTTCGTCTTGATCATCCAGGGTTAGAGTCTCTCACTCATCTTCAAGTGTGGTTCTATCTCCTCCAATAAGAAGCCTTTTTCCTTTTGTTGTACCTATGATTTTGATGATTACAAAACACATTTAAGTGACTAATTGGTTCATTTAAGTGTGTAGTTAAAATGTCAAAAGATTACAAAATAAGTAAACTTGGACTGCACTAAAAATGAATCAAAAGGCTTGAAAATGTGCAGAGAGCCAGTTATTGAAACTTGCAACCGGCTGTTGAAACTTGCAACCGGCTGTGGAAGTGCAGGAGCCAGCTCTAGAAGCTACAATCGGCTCTATGGTTAAAAAGTTAAAAGCAAGTTGTTTGGCACGCGTGAAGAAAAGATGCAAAGTTGGCTCCAACTTTGCAACTGGCTGTGAGGGTGCATTTAATGCACAACAGTCGATGAAGATTATTTAATATGTTTAAAGTTGGAATCCCAAAGTCAGCTCTAGGCTTTGCAGTCGGCTGTGGAAGAAAACAGAATATGTAGGAATCTCGCAAAGCCGACTACATAATTTTTGAGCTGGCTCTACGGAGAAAACAGAATGCAGTAAACCCGCAGAGCCAGCGGCAGAAAAGATAAGCTGGCTCTAGGAAGTTAAGCCGGCTCTCCTGACAATCTTGCAACTCGAGCTTTATGTCATGCAGAGCATTTAATGACCCCTAACGGCTAGTAACGGCTATTTTCGACCATGGGGTTATAAATATAGTTGGTAAAAGATCTGAAAGAGTTTTAGAGAGTATTGCATTGAATATCTTTACCTACCTACATGTGCTTTAACTTGAGTTTTTTTATCTTTGAGAGATCTTTACTTGTAATCCTCTTTTTTTTGTCTATTTGTGAGTGATCTTGGGGGTGTGATTAATCCTCCAAGAGTGATCTATAGAGAGGATTCTTGGGGTTTATATTGTAAAGGGTGAGATTTGAGAGAAACACCCTTATTCTTGTAAAAGAATTGAGTGGCTTCTTTAAGCTACACTTGTTGTTATTAGTGGAGAGTGTGGAGGAAATCCTTGGTGAGTGAAGCAAAGGTAGAGGACTAGGCTCCAAGTGGTTGGACCGAACCTCTATAAATCATTGAGCAAGCTCTTCTTCTCTACTCTCTTTAATTTTGGTTTTGTGGTTGCAAAAAGGGGAGAATTTTTGGAACTCCAACTCGCCCCCTCTCTTGGAGTACATTGAGTCAACACCCTTCATTCTTGTCATGCTTGTCAATTAGGGAAACATGTTCGTCTTCCTTTTCAAGAGTCTATATCAATTGCTTTAGCACCTTTTGATTTAATACATTCTGCTCTATGGACCTCTCCAGTTGAATCTTTTAGTGGTTTTAAATATTATTTATTATTTCTTGATAATTATAGCCATTATTTGTGGGTATATCCTTTACATTCTAAGTCTCAAGCTTTCTAGTGTTTCCTTCAAATTTCTGCTTATATAGCTACCCAATTTGGTGCTCGAATTAAAGCTTTTCAATGTGACAATGGTTGTAAATTTGATCATTCCCAATTTATTACTTATTTTCAAACACATGGAATTCACCTCCGCTCTTCTTGTCCCTCAACTCCTCAACAAAATGGGAGAGCTGAGCGAATGAATCAAACAATCATGAATATGGTTCGTTCTTTGTTATTTCAAGCAAATTTGCCTGGTAAATTTTGGGTGGAAGCACTTATTGTTGCTGTTCATCTAATTAATATTTTACCATCTTCTAAGCTACATTTTTTGACACCCCATGAGGTATTATTTGGGCTACCTCCTACTTATGATAATTTATGGGTTTTTGGTTGTGCTTGTTATCCTAATCTTTCAGCCACATCTCTGCACAAGCTTACGCCTCGTTCTACATTGTGTATTTTTCTTGAGTATCCTGCTCATCATAAAGGAGACAAGTGTCTTGATTTGAGCATACAAAAGATTATAATTTCTCGACATGTTGTTTTCAACAAGGCTTCCTTTCCATATAGTGCCTTTGTTTCATCTACAGGCATGGTGTAGAGAAATCCTTTACCCTTTAAATACCCTTTTC
This sequence comes from Rubroshorea leprosula, assembly GCA_020521535.1. NCBI lineage: Eukaryota > Viridiplantae > Streptophyta > Magnoliopsida > Malvales > Dipterocarpaceae > Rubroshorea > Rubroshorea leprosula. Next base: position 380,463 of record BPVZ01000159.1, on the reverse strand, counting down.
ACCTCATGGACTCTATCCAGCCCATTGGCCCACTATCCAACCACCCATCCATAGCCTAACCCGCAGCTTCCATAGCACATCCTCAAGCCCAATCTGATCTTCCTTCGTGCACCCACCCCCTCCAACCTTCTGCGCAACCTGCAGCTTCCCTCTCCCTTGAATTTGACCCAATGGCACCTTCCATAGCACAACCTACAGCTTCCACGGACCGATCTGAGCAATCTGCATCTTCCACAGCACCACCCACGGCATCCACAGACAAATCTGTGGCACCCATTTCGGCGTCCCCTATGACCATCGGTTCTTCTTTACCACCCAATTCTTCGTTGCCTGCCCACCGAACACGTTCAATGGTTACTTGGTCACAGGATGGTACACGACAGCCCCGAATCTTACCATCTATGGTTACTGATCATGTTTCTTTACAGGAACCTCGCTCTTTCAAGCAAGCTCACCAACTTGCTGAATGGCGTCAGGCAATGGTTGAGGAGTATTCCGCTCTTCTTTGACACAAAACTTGGGTTCTTGTTCCACGGCCTATTGATGTGAATGTTGTAGGCTCCAAGTGGGTTTTTAAGGTCAAGCAGCATGCAGATGGTACTCTTGCACGGTATAAAGCTCGTCTTGTTGCTCAAGGCTATACTCAATAATCTAGGGTGGATTATGGTGAAACGTTTAGCATAGTGGTTAAACCAGTAACTGTCTCAAGTTCTTGGCCTATTCATCAATTAGATGTCAAGAATGCCTTTTTGAATGGATATTTATCTCAGCCTGTATATATGCATCAACCTCTTGGGTTTGTTAATCAACAGCATCCTGATCATGTTTATCTCTTACAACGAGCTCTTTATGGCCTCAAACAAGCTCCTCGAGCTTAGTTTCAACGGTTTACTGCGTTTCTGCTTTTTCGAGGTTTTGTTTAGGTTTTCACTGATTGTTCCATGTTTGTGTTTCGGTCTGCTGGATCCATGGCTATTCTTCTTCTATATGTTGATGACATTATACTTACTGCCTCTACATCAGCTCTCTTGAATTCTATTATTTCTTTACTGAAAGCTGAATTTTTTATGACTGATTTGGGACCTCTTAGCTACTTTCTGGGTATTGCAGCACATTTTAACTTTGATGGTTTATTTCTTTCTCAGTCTAAATATATTATTGAGTTGCTAGACAAAAGTGGCATGACAGATTGTAAGGCTGTTTCCACCCCTTTAACTCCAAAGCATAAGCTATAGGCTCATGACAGCAAACTTTATTCTGATGCTTCTAGTTATCGTAGCATTGTTGGGGCTTTACAGTATTTGACTTTTACCAGGCTTGATATTGCTTTTGTCGTTAACCAGGTATGTCAGTATATGCATGCTCCCACAGTGAATCATTTTCTACGATAAAGCGTATTCTTCGTTATCTTAAAGGCACTTTGCATCATGGTATTCAACTCTATCATGATTCTTCTTTTTCATTGCATGCTTATACTGATGCTGATTGGGCTGGTTGTTTGATACACGTCGCTCTACTTCTGGCTATTGCTTATTTTTTGGTCGCTCACTTATTTCTTGGTCTTCTAAGAAGCAACATACTGTTGCTCGCTCTAGTGCTGAGGCTGAATACAGGGCTCTTGCAAATGTAGTTGCTGAAGTTCTTTGGGTCAAGTAGTTGTTAGCTGAGTCGTTCCTTTTTCTTCCTTCTTCCCCCACTGTTTTTTGTGACAATATCTTTTTTTTGGTAATATTTTTTGTGACAATATCAGTGCTCTATATTTGGCACTTAATCCTATTCAGCATCAACGGACTAAACACATTGAAATTGACATTCATTTTGTTCGGGAAAAGGTGGCTCCTAGCATCATTCTTCTTCGGTATGTTCCATCTTTTTTGCAACGTGTTGATATTCTCACGAAGGCTTTATCTGCGTCAGCTTTTTGCTCACAAAGATCCAATTTGAGCATGTTATGTAACCCAGCTCAAATTGCGGGGGGATGATAGTGTATATATTTATATATTGTGTACATAAGGGTAGTTTAGTCATTACAAATATATACTTGCCATTGTGTATAGATACTGTAAACCCTAATCAAGTCAATGTATGAGCAATTATTCTCTTTAATTTCTACTAGTGTCAAAACTAGAAGCATTAGTCTCTTTTTTGCCTTTTTTTTCTTCATGACTTGTCCACAAAGTTGTTTTTTTTTTTTTTTTTTTTTTTTGGTGAAAGTCTTGTCCACAAAGTTGCCATTGTAGACAGGCACTGTATTTCCTCACTTATTCCTTTAACAATCCTCATAAAGAAGAAGAAGAAAAAAATGTAGAATTTTCAATTGTGGCCCACTAAGTTTGAAAGTATGCATTCTGCCAAGAAAAAAGAAACTTGGTAACCTCAATCCATTTAAATGAAGTAGTCAACCTTGTAATTTGAAGAAAAGCTGGAAACATTATATAGCATGGTACACAATTTTCTTAGCTCATTACTGCCAAGAAAATGATATCCAGGATGTTGACTATGACATTACATATACCAGCCTTTCCCTTTTATTTTTAACATTTTTGTTTCAATTGATGATGCTTTACCGTCCTTGCAACGTTGAAATTGTTACTCCATTTGAAACACGTTCATGCTGGCTTGATGAAGCCTCTTCTTCTGGTAGATTCCTTTCGGTGTAAAAACCGGGAAGTTTTGGTTGAGGCAATGAATTCTCACTGGCCAACATTAGAACCACAGATGACATATCTGGCCTGTCCTCTGGTCGTTTTTGGACACATAGCAGAGCCACATGAATGCAGCGTAGAACCTCAGAAACAGTGTAAGAGTCACCTAACATGGTGTCCATTACTTCCAGTGCTCTTTCTTCCATCCATAATCTCCATGTCTAAAAATATTAAAAATCAAATACATGTATAGCATTGAAGGCCAAAAAGAAACAAATATGCATTGCATTGTTCAAGAAAGTAATTTTTTGTTTCTTTATGCTTACATGTCCAAGAAGATTATGGTTGTGATCCGGGTGGCAAAATCCTCTATTCTTCTTTCCACTTATGATCTCGAGCACTATCACGCCAAAGCTAAAAACATCAGATTTTATTGAGAAGTGTCCATCTACTGCATACTCAGGAGACATATAACCACTGCAAAAATGTCATTACAAGTAAAGTGAAAAACATGTGGTTGTAGATACAAATACCTATATTCTCCATTATATTCACTTCTACTTACTAAGTTCCAACAACTCTATTTGTGTTTGCTTCAATTTGATCTCCCTGAAACATTCTAGCCAACCCAAAGTCTGAGATTTTTGGGTTCATATCTTTGTCTAGTAGGACATTACCGACTTTGAGGTCCCTGTGGATAATCCTCAATCTAGAATCTTGATGAAGATAAAGAAGTCCTCGAGCAATTCCAACAATGATATGCATCCGCCTCTGCCAATCTATTAATGTCTTCTTCGTTTGATCTGGAAAATGTACACATTTTAGTCCACTTCCTATAAAAAATGAAAGATTATTTTTGTAGAAGGTTTGAGAATCAAACCAAAGATAAAATAGTCCAAACTCTTGTTGGTCATATATTCATAGATCAACATCTTTTCATCTCCTTGAATGCAGCAACCAAGAAGCTTAACAAGATTACGGTGTTGAAGTTTGGCAATCAGTATAACTTCATTTTTGAACTCTACCATTCCTTGCCCGGAGCTTTTTGAAAGCCTCTTAACTGCTATTTCTTGCCCCTCTGCCAATGTTCCCTAGAAGATTCATCATTCATAAATATTTATATTTGTTGTAAAAATTGTAGCTCATTCATATAGTTTTTTATTTTTAAATAAAAAATTACCTTGTAAACAGGTCCAAAGCCACCTTGTCCTAGCTTGTTGTCACTTGAAAAGTTATCTGTTGCTTTCACTATGGTGGCTAAATCGAATATTGGTAAATCCATCTCCTCATTTTCGCCTCCTCCTTGCTTCCTTAGTTTCTTGATCCTTATGTAGCATAATAATCCAATGAAAACCATTCCAGTCAACATTACAGAGCTGACAATAATCGCTACTTGCTTCTTACCATAACCTGTAACATTAGATATAGTTTTATTGGCTCTATGCATTGCATAATACATAAAAATATGAAAGCTAAGCTAATTAAGCTACTAACGCAACATGCCTTAAAATTTAAGGAAAAAAAGCAGTAATTATCCTCCAAAAGAAAATTTCATTGAGTTAAAAGAAGCGATTCACTAGCGTTTGATTCTGCCATTTTGGCCTTTGATCAATCATAATAATTCAGAGGAAAGAGAGTCTTCTAACTGAAGGCAACTTTGGTACCTAGTGACATAAAAAGAGAAGAGTAAATACCTGGTTTTGGCTTAGCTTTTCGTATGTAGAGGTCTTGCCCGCCTTCAGTGTATTCTCTCATGTCAACAAGCTCATCAAACCAAAGCAGGCATCCACTTCCTCCATTGCTGATATTTGAATTTGCGTAGGCTGTGCAAGAGCAGTTCCTAAAACAATTTTCTCTGCATTCTGTGAGGCTCATGCTTGTGTTAAACTGAGAATTTGATGTGTCTGGCAATTTAAACCCTCTAAACCTTTGAAAGTCATCATTTCTGCAATCCAAATTAGACTTTCGAACACACCCACTAGACCAGTTTGACGCCCTCCATTCCTTAGGGGACTTCGGTTCAAATCCATCCAAGCAAGCACATACTGTAAGAGAGTTAAAGGTTCTGCAGCTGGCATATGCACCGCATACTGCATAATAGTCACATTGATCAAGTGGTGCAGCATATATCGGAGTCCAACCTAATAGTGGAGTTGCTCGGGCAAAGCGTTGAAGAAAGCCTGATTGGTTCACCACCAACCTTGATAGCAGAGAACTTTGAGGATTTTGAAGCTCCCATTCGTAAGATACCTCATTCTTTGTTAACTGAAATTCATACTTAAAGAGGCGAAGTTCTTTCAGCTCAGGAGACCCTGTAAAACGAAGTCCATTCCATGACCCTACTCTAAAATGCATTTTATGTCCCTCCCTAACAACTAGCTGAGGAAACCCTTGAGGATCTATGGATGCTGAAAACTGACCTGGAGAAGGATTATTTGGGCTCTTCCAAGTTGATAGAGATCTAACCTGACCGGTAACAAAATTCTTCCCAAGCTTCATGCCAGGTAGCAAGGTGTCACAAGGATAATCAAAACTCTGCCACAAAGCCTTCTCTGAGTCGGTTTCATTTCCATCTTTCACAACAAGATTTCCAGAATCCAAGAGCTGCAAAACTGGATTTTGAGCAGTTCTTGATTTATTGGATGACCAAACTCTGCTATTTCTTTCATCAAGCAAGACAAGAGTACCTTCATGAGTGACATTTAAAACTCCAAAATGATTGTTTAGTGGAGCTTCCCTGTTGGCTACCCACACAACCGTCCTAGGAGAAACATTTTTGTACCATATTCCCAAGTATCGGCCTTTTGAATTGCCTGGACTGAAAAATCCTACTTCAAAAGCTCCAACAGCTGAAACTAGAGTGTCACCATCTCTGTCTCTGATGGATTGATCCGGACTGATACTGTCTGTTGCAGCAAAGTTTCCATAGATAAATAACATAAAAATGCAGGCAAAGAGCATTTGGAAGCTTTTAATCAGTTTCCTCATGCTAGTCCTAATGGTTTAACTCTATGCTCAATTCAAGTCTGAAACATCTACATATATAGGGAAAGTCATGTTGTCCTAGTGCAATAAAATAAATCCACTAAGGTTGTGGAGTTAAGGCTATTATTGGACTATTTCAAAGGGAAGAAGAAAAATAGCCTAATTTGCCAAGAGTCAGCCTTATTGGGTAGGTAGGTTCTCAAGTTTGAAGGTCAATTTTCAGTTTTAAGAAATTTAAAGTTGAAAGCAATTGGCATTCAATATTTATGGTACAAAGTGGTTGGAGTGAGGTGCCAAAAACAACTCCTGCCGACTTCTTAAACCAGTGTTAATCATGAAACCTCAAGCCATGTGCCTGTGGAATTGATTTTAACTTCAGCAACAGTTCGGTCATTTAATGGACCTGAATATACACAATTTTCATATTAAAAAAAAAAAAAAGATAAACAAAAATTTGAAACTAAGGAAAACTATTGTAGTGGGTTAAAGACTATGATCATATAATGTGATTAATAGCAAAAATGGAGACATGTTAATCAACCTTCACTGAATCAATCAACTCAACCGTATCAGAACATACCATCTAGTGAAGCGTCCTGTAATTTTTTGTATCACCGTATCAACCAAAGTATTTGCTTTCAAAGTAACATGGTATGAATGTTGAGAAAAGCATAGAAAGGAACGTTAGCAGGGTTAAGCATTCTGGACTCTTACTTGCTTTGCCAAATTGACTGAATGACCCTCAATCCCTTTCAGCATTAACAGGAAATTGAAAGTCAAGATCTGTATTAAGAGGTAAACAATCAACAGTGTCATTGGTTGGCAACTTTAATGGGACAGGCCTTTTTTTATTTTTTTTTTAATGAAATGGGACAGGCATTTAATCGATGAAAATGGCTACTAGTTCATTTTACTCAGTCACAACATGTATTTTTAAGTATATGCTTTTTTATAATATATAAATAATAGTGCTGAAAGTTTTTTCTACTATGTAATTCTTATTAAGTAATTTCATTTTATAAAATATATATCCTGTTGTTCTTACTCGGAAGGAAAGATCAATTTCCTTGGTAAGTTTAAGCTAGTCTTGAATCTAAGGGAGAAGCCACCATCATATACCGTTACATACGAAACAAAATGGATACTTTTTTCTGTAAGTTATAGTCCCTAATACATATTTCAGGTTCGAATCTCTCGTTTCCTTGTGTTGCATATTTATTGCGGTATGTAATATATTACAATACAGGTTCGAAGTTTGAAGTTTTAGCGAGCTTCCATATCTGACATTGTTACCTCATTTACGGAGCAATTCTCTGCCCTGCTGCCAAGACATGTGTTTGGATTTCCTACACTTCTCACATTTGAGAAAGCTGGTTCTTTTGGGGACGGTAAAATGGTGAGTTCATTATTCAGCATTGAGACAACACTGGACATGGTCGGCCTGTCAGTTGCACGTTCTTGAACACAAAGAAGGCCAATGTTGATGTATCTCATTGGTTCATAGGCAGAGGAAATAGATCGTTGCCCAGGATCCATCAGTTCTAGAGGCCTACCACTCGTCCAAAGATCCCATGCCTAATGAGGAGATAAAAGGAGGAAGGAAAATTTAATGTATCTTGTACCCATGTTCAATTACAAAGACATGACTCAGTAATGTACATGTGCATCAAGAGCAGCCATAATCTATTCGAAACTGAAACTCGGGAGCAAATATTACATTTTCAAATGTCAATTATTCATTTTTTCTGGTAAGAAACATACTGAATAGATGGTGGAAAAGGAAATTGAAAATCTTTAACGCATATATTTAGTTTAATTACTCACATATCCAAGAAGGTTGAGAGAGTTGGTCTGATAAAAACCAGTGTTCTTCTTGCCACTTAAAATCTCTAACAACAATACCCCAAAGCTGAAGACATCTGATTTAATTGAAAAGATGCCTTCCAAAGCATACTCAGGAGCCATATAGCCACTGTATCTCATATGAAAAATCAAAGTAGTTTAGTAGCTTCGTGGTTAAAAACATATGCAATAGCAACTGCTTTCTATTGTTCACTTACTAAGTCCCAACTATCCGACAGGTTGCTTGTGATCCATTTCCTGCAAAAATTTTTGCCATTCCAAAGTCTGAAATTTTAGGGTTCATGCCTCCATCCAACAAAATGTTGCTGGCCTTCAAATCTCTATGAATAATTTGTAACCTAGAAAAGTGGTGGAGGTAAAGTAGACCTTGAGCAATTCCTTCAATGATGCTAATGCGAGTTCTCCAATCAAGTACACCATGCTTGGTTGAATCTGTTTTGATTTAAATTAGGGGAATAGACAATAGGCAACTTTGTAGTTATAGAAGGAACATAAAATTGAAGGAAAAATGTTCATATGTAATTGAAAAGTAGGAAAGTTGAATACCAAAGAGGAAAAAATCCAGGCTTTTATTCGACAGATACTCATAGATAAGAATCTTTTCATCTCCTTCAATGCAGCAACCGAGAAGTTTCACAAGATTCTTGTGTTGAAGTTTAGCGATAAGCATTGCCTCGTTTTTCAACTCATTCCATCCTTGACCAGATCTTCTTGAAAGCCTTTTTACAGCTACCTCATGTCCATTTAATAATTTTCCCTGAAATGTAACACATTGTTTAGTTTCTCCTCAAAGGCATAAATCTAGTCTCTGAAGTTATATCTTCAACTCCCCATTCCCCTCAGAAGTAACATTCTAGATGCAAATCAATAACCCACTGAATATTTAGCAAGTATTACTTAACCAATGATCATTCATTCAGTTGAAATTTTTGATGTATCTATATTACCTTGTATACAGGTCCAAACCCACCCTCTCCAAGTTTATTTGAGGAAGAGAAGTCGTTGGTAGCAGCAGATACACTAGAAAAATTGAATAGTGGAATCTCAACTTCCTTGTTATCTTTCCTGGGCTTTTTTGGTTCAGTCTCATCATGTTCGGTGGCTCCCAGCCTAATGCTGAAATCAAATGATAACAAGTCCTCCCCTGCCATAGCGAAGAGTAAGAAATAGCAATCAGAATTAGTATAAATAGTTGGACTTAATTAGATTATAGCGCCAAACTAAGCTGGCAGGTTGATGGATGTAAAGGTCAACTTCAAGTGGAGAAACTCTAAAAAGGTTGTTCTACAATTGACGATTCATTGTGCAGCAGAACACAAATAAAAAAAATGATTCTAAAAGAAAACAAAACTAACTCGCTTCCTCAACTGCAAATAGAATCATAAAGATTTCAGACCTCTTTTTCTGCTTTTGTTCCTTTGCACTCGACAGATGAGCATTGATAAAGAAAGAATTGTCAGAGTAATGGTTGGTGTTATGATAATCCACAACTTCCTCTTAGTTCTTCTGCGTTCTGCATTTGTATCTGCTGTGATAAAATTGTTTGTGAAAATTTTATTTCAAAATGTACCTCAATAATCTAACTGTGAAAAGAGACTTCTTTTAGGACTCTTACTTTCAGTAACCAAATCAGCACCAGCAAGTTTGAGGTAAAAATCTCTTCCACTTGCCTCTGTATCTGACAGTTTTTGCATATTTATTAAATTAAGATCCTTGCCCCAGATTGTACAATTCTTATCGAAATAAGAATAAGCAACACATGAGCAGTTATTCAAGCAAGATAACCGACAGGCATCAATGCTCTGAACTGCTACAGCCATTGGACTCTGTGGCGGTCTCACTTTGGGAAGCATTTTAAATCCATCTCCTAGACCCTGGGAATTATTGTTATTGCCACATTGCAAATCAGTTCTTCTAGTACACCCTCCAGAATAATCTGCTTTATTCCATTGCTCCTGAGAGTGTGGTCCGAATCCAGGTAAGCAATCACAAAATGGTAAAGGCTCCTCATTGCAGATCCCAAATGCCCCACAAAAAGCATAAACTTCGCATCGTTCTCTTGGTTTCGACCAGAAGGTCTTCCATTGTTTTGAACTTTCTAGCCACGATGATTGTTTCAATTGGCCTGATATATCCATTACATCCCTAGAAATAACACTTTTATCATAGAGATGATAGGTGCCAAAAGTCGTGTTCCCGTTAGAAACATAGGTGACATTATATAACTTATTCAACTTCATTTCGGGAGTCATGTTAAAAATCTGGCCATTCCAAGCCCCAGACTTCCAATAAATTTGTAAACCATTCATGATTACGATCGATCTTGTTTCTGCATCCCACATGAAGGTGAAATTTCCAGGACTAGGATCTTCAGTACTTTTCCAAGACACGTATGACCACTTTCTTCCTGAACTTTTATCATACCCAAGCTTCATTCCAGGCAAGTATGTATCAGAAGGGAAGTCAAAGCTCTGCCATAAGAGATTCAAGTTTTCATCTCTCAGAACAAGATTTCCAGTATCCAAAATTGTAGCACTCACATTCTTATACGGTGATATATTTGTCACCTTGTAAGATATCTTGCCCTCCAAAATCACAAGGTTACCATCATCACTAACTGTAAGAGCTGCAGAAGAAGTGAAAAATGAAAAGTCTCGGTTTCCCACCCATACAACAGTTTGCTGCTCGACTTTCTTATACCAGATACCTAAATAGTAAATGGCTGAATTCCCAGGGGAAAAGAATCCCAGCTCAAACACTTCGCCTTCTGAAACAATTGTTTCAGAGTTGGTAATATATTGCCCTGATGAGAGGGTGTCTTTTGCTGCACTCGGGGATATCAAGCTGTGGCATGAGAATATCAGTAGAACTAGGTAAAAAAATCCACTTCTTGAAATTTCTATGATCTCCATAAGCAATCAAAATAGGCAAATTCAGTTTATTCTAATTCCTAAATGTTGGAATAACAATTCCACATCTTCTGATTGCAACTTTCTCAGATCATAAAACTCTGCAATTAAAGAAAAAACTTTTAATAGATAAACACTCCCTCAATTTTTAACCTGACAACTAACCAAACAAACACAATTTTAAAGTCTAGTACATGCTCTTTGACAATAGTAAGGCAGTTAACATTTATTCTTGGATGAGCAAAATCAAAAAAACCATGGCTGCCATAAACAAACTGGTTTTGCCCTACAAAGCATAACACCATATGAACAATGAAACAGTGACCTGGAGGTGGATATGATGGAGCAAGCTAAGCTACAGTCTGTAGAGGGTGAAGGCGACGGAGCTGAGGCCATCTCGGAGGATGACGTGGTGATGCCGAATGCCGTCGATGTAAATGGCGCTAAGGTGATATCCCGAGATGATGAAGTGGCTAGCTACTGTGTCGAACCAAACTACTCAACAAAAATGGGAGATGAAATAGTTAGTACAAGTATCGAGGTAGTTGAAGAGTCAGAGGATATGGGCGAAAATCTGAATGGGTCTCGTGATTCAAATTCAAATACATCAAGGCTGGGAGAAACAAAGAAGGTAGGGGTTCACCTAGAAACGCCAGTCAACATAGCTGAACAAGGGGACGTTGGGAATGCCAGTCAAATGAGCAAAAATGTAGCTGTGGACAGCTATGACATGTCCAATCAAAATAATAATATTGAAGTAAGCGGAATGGGCTGTGGGGTTGGAAGGGAAGTTGGGTCTCCTACCACCAGAATGGGCTTAAAAATGGTCATAGGTCCAAATCATAAGGCTGAAATAGGCTTACATGCGACATAAACTGCAAATCCAATGGAGCAAAGCACGAAGAACGACAGGAAATCCAATTTAAAGAACAATGAGTCTACCTCTTGTTTCTGGGATGATATGGAAAGTGACTTGGGGAACGACTTAAACTGGATGAAAAGGAGTGACATGTGCGGGAGAAGGAAGAGTAAGCGAAGGGCAAAATCATGCACTTCGGTGTACAGAAAAACTGGGGGATTGGAGGGATTCTTGATTCAATACAAGAGGAAAGGGCAAAGGAAAGACTCTTTAAAGTGCTCGAAGCAGATTCTATTCAAAAATAACCCAGAGAAATTGGTTGCAGATGAATCGATCAATGACAGCAACATCCAAAATTGCAACAAAAGCTTTAAACAGAGGAGCAACACACGGAACATGGAGGCTCTATGGTCCCGAGCAAAAGAGTTAGGAGTGACAGCACGTGGAGAGGAGAATCAGATTATGCAGAAATTGAAAGAGATGGAAAGCCGAGACAGGGGAAGGCGAAGGAACGAAGAGGAGAAGAATTCCGAGAAAGATGACCAGGTGATGCCTCATTTCCCATGATTTTACTATCAATTAATATTAGAGGATTAGGTGGGATAGGAAAAAAAAGGGAGATTCGGGATTTGGTGGTTAAACAGAAGGTAGATGTTTTGCTAATTCAAGAAACCAAAATGGAGAAAGTAGATAACCGCCTGTGTAGGATGGTTTGGGATTCTGATAATTTTGAGTGGGTTGCTCAGTCTGCTATTGGTGCATCAGGAGGTATACTAATAATATGGAACTCTAGCGTCTTCAAAAAGATTAGCAGTTTTGAAGGTGCAGGATTTGTGGGAGTCTTTGGGCTGTGGGGAGATGATAACACCCCATGTTATTTTGTTAATGTATATTCCTCATGTGATCTGGTTCAAAAGAGATGCTTGTGGGAGAATTTATCAAAATTGGTTACTTCAAAAAAAGGGAACTGGTGTATAGCTGGAGACTTTAATGCCATTCGAAACCTCCAAGAAAGGAAGGGAGGCAGAAGTGTGAGGCGTGAGCTCAAGGAGTTCAATGACTTTATTGAGATGAGCAGTTTGGTAGACCTTCCTATGATTGGGAGGAAATTTACTTGGTACCAGCCAAATGGCCAAAGCATGAGTCGCTTGGACAGGTTTCTTTTTTCTAGTGAATGGATGCTTAATTGGTCCGACTTGAAGCAGTGGGGGTTAGTCAGGTCATTGTCGGATCATTGCCCAGTCATGGTGAAGAATGAAGCACGTAATTGGGGACCAAAACCATTCAAACTATTTAATGTGTGGCTGCAAAATCCTTCATTTAGAGAATTGGTAGAAAATCAGTGGAACAACTTAGATATTCGAGGATGGGGAGGTTTTGTGGTAAAGGAGAAACTAAAGCGGTTGAAAAATTGTGTGAAGGGCTGGACACGGAATCAGGTGCAGGGAGTGGATAAACATATTGAGGAGGCAAAAGCTAAAATTGCAAAACTAGATGGTAAAAGGGAATCTCAGTAGCTAAGCGATGAGGAATGTCTCCGTAGAAGAGATATGATGATATGCCTATGGGAAAATATTCAAATCAAAGAGGATATGGCAAAGCAAAAGTCAAGGAAGTCATGGATGAAAGCCGGGGATGCAAACACAAGTTATTTCCACCAGTGCATAAAAGGTAGATGGCGCAGGAGCGAGATAAACTCGTTATCAATCCGAGGAAAGGTTTTTGAGGGAGTCAACGAGTTGAAACAAGGAGTGGCAGAATACTTCATGAGCTTATTCACAGAGGAAGGTTGGAATCGGCCTGTTCTAGATGGTGTCAACTTCAAGAAAATTTCAGAAGCCGAGAGAAACTTCTTAACTGAACCTTTTCTTGAAACAGAAGTTAAAGATGCTGTATGGAATTGTGATGGTGCAAAAGCCCCAGGTCCAGATGGTTTTACTTTCGGGTTTTTGAAAACAGAATGGGATGTGGTTAAAGGTGACATATTGAAGTTTCTTACTGACTTTCATAGCAACAGCAAGTTGGTGAGAGGATCCAATTCATCTTTTTTAGTGTTGATACCTAAGAAGGAGAATCCACAAAGCATTGAAGAGTATAGGCCAATATCCTTAATTGGAATTATGTATAAAATTCTTGCTAAAATCCTTGCAAATAGATTAAGTAGGGTGATGGATGGGATTATAGGCGAACAACAATCAGCTTTTATCGGAGGCAGACAGTTGGTTGATGGAGTCGTCATTGCAAACGAGGCTATTGAGGAGATTAAGAGGAAAAAATTGAGTTGCTTCCTTCTCAAAGCCGACTTTGAAAAAGCCTATGATAATGTCAGCTGGGAGTTCCTGGATTATATGCTGGAAAGGATGAATTTTGGGTCTGTTTGGAGGGGGTGGATCCGCGAATGCTTGCAAACTAACTCAATCTCAGTATTGCTCAATGGTAGCCCAACAAAGGAGTTTGTCATGAGTAGAGGATTACGGCAAGGGGACCCGCTAGCTCCTTTTTTGTTTTTAATTGTTGCGGAAGGCCTCAATGGTATCATATCGTCGGCAGTTGCGAAAGACCTCTTCGAAGGGGTCCCAATTGGAGGAGGGGGCTTTCGCATCTCCCATTTGCAGTTTGCAGATGACACCCTATTAATAGGGAGAGCAACGGAAGAAAATATCTGGACTACAAAATGCATTTTGAGGGCTTTTGAGTTGGTGTCCGGGCTGAAAATTAACTATGGGAAAAGCTCACTGATAAGCATAAATACAGGTAACCTATGGGAAAGGGACATGGCATGTCTGTTGAACTGTAAAGTGGGGTCCTTGCCATGTAAGTACCTGGGTATTCCTTTGGGAGCGGATCCTAGAAGAGTGAATACATGGAAGCCACTAATCGACACTTTCAAAAGAAAATTATCTTCTTGGAAGGGCCGATACCTATCCTTGGGTGGTAGAATAACTCTCATAAATTCTGTGCTGTCCAGTCTACCAGTGTTCTTAATGTCTTTCTATCTCCTTCCGAAAAGCGTCATCGGTGAGTTAGATAAAATTAGAAGAAGATTTCTTTGGGGGGGGACAACGGAGACAAAGAAGGTTGCTTGGGTTGCGTGGGAGAAGGTTTGCCTAAGTAAGCTTGATGGGGGGTTGGGTATAAAGAATTTATTGTGCTTTAATATGTCATTACTGGGAAAATGGTGGGGAAGATTGATTACCGAGAAGGGGGGATTGTGGAGGAGAGTTTTATTTGACATTTATGGGAGTGATGAGGGGAATTGGTTATCTTACTTAAGGGAGGGTAGATGTGTAGGATCAAAATGGTGGAGGGATGTTTGCAAGATAGATGAAGGGAAGGGTTTTAAAAAGGATTGGCTGAGTTTGGGTTTTGGTGTGGATTTGGGGGATGGCGAGAAGGTTAAGTTTTGGACTGATGTGTGGGTAGAAGGGAATGCTCTATCTAAAAAATTCCCTCGTTTATTCCTACTAGCTACAGATCAGAATTGCAGCGTCAAAGACATGGGGTCCTGGTCGAAGGATTGCTGGCAATGGAAATTCTCTTGGAAACGCCCACTTCGTTCATGGGAGGAGGACATTGAAAAAGAGTTGGTTAAGATGCTGAAATTAAGAGCTCCATCACAAAACAAGGAAGATCGATGGCAATGGCACCTGGAAACTTCAGGGACCTACACAACAAAATCAGCTTACTCATGGATCCTTAAGGGAGAACCAAAGCCAGCAACTGACTTCATAAGGGTGTGGAAAGCCCCCATTCCACCTAAAGTAAGTGCATTTTGCTGGCAATTGCTTCACAAGAAAATTCCTACAAAAGATAACCTTTCAATCCGAGGAATTTGTAATGCAAACTCTAATTTAAATTGCTGCTGGTGTGATTCATCAATGGAGACGCCCAATCATATTTTTGCTCAATGCAATGTGGCTGTTAGCTTATGGATGAAATGCTACAAGTGGTGGGGCGTGCAATATGTACTGGATAATTCATGTTTAATGTTTTTTGAGCAACATAAATGGCTTGGAGGTCCGAAAATACTTGATAGGGGATGGAACATTATCTGGTTCGCAGTAATATGGACATTGTGGCTGGGCAGGAACGAAAAGATTTTCCAGATGAAGGAGACAAAGCTCGACAGATTCTTTGAGCTAGTTCAGATTCGATCTTTCTTTTGGGTAACGAACATTCAAGGTGTGGAAGGGTTCTCTTTATCTGAATGGTGCGAGAATCCAACCAAATGTCTTAAGAATAACCCCGTCCGGAAAGATAGTGTTTGAACTGGTCTTTTTGTTTTAACTAGTCTTTTGGGAAAGTTGGTTTTATTTTCTTTGTTGGGTGTTCTACCCTCGCTCCCTTAGTGTTGCTAGTTTTTTAAGTAACAAGTTGGTTTTTGTATACTCGGGTTTGAGTACCCCTTGTACTCATCAAATAAATATATTAATATTCTTTTGCCTTTCAAAAAAAAAACAATGAAACAGTTTTCTTATATAAATGAATGATTTGAAGAGCAAAAA
>BPVZ01000159.1:307504-322095 GCA_020521535.1 Rubroshorea leprosula | reverse complement strand
AATAAATAATTATAATAGGCGTATTAAGCATAAAACGTCTTGATTTTTCGGATTTTTAACTTAAATCATTTTTTTTATTTATTATAAAATGACAAAAGTACCTCTATAACTCTAAATAGAATTACGCCATTATCCCTGAAGGAAATTATTTGTGAAGAAAGATCGCTGTATTTTCTCTCGAAATAAACAGAAGAAGAGAAAGGGGGAAAATTCAGAGAGATGGAGAACTGCGAGCTGTGCGGAGGCGCCGCCAGGATGTATTGCGAGCCTGACCAGGCGAGTTTGTGCTGGGACTGTGACCGGAAGGTTCACGGTGCGAACTTTCTGGTGGCGAAGCACACTAGGAGTCTGCTTTGTCATGCCTGTCATCGACCGACGCTGTGGCGGGCCTCCGGTCAGAACCTCGGTCGGGCGGTTTCAGCTTGCGATTCTTGTGTCAATGTTCGGTGCAAGGACGAGGAGAGGCCGGAAGAAAAATTGGGGGAGTATGGAGAGGATGAGAATAGCGGTGATTATGACGATGATGTGGAGGAGGAAGAGGAGGAAGTGGATAGTGATGATGATGAAGAAGGAGGTGAGAAGGATGGAGAGAATCAGGTGGTGCCGTGGTCGAAGGATACTCTTCCGTCGCCGCCTGTGGTGAGCTCGGATTCTTCGAGTGGCGGTGAAGAGGAGGTGATTTCCGGCATCCGAGGAGGCGGTGGCTGCTGTGGATCGAAAAGAATGAGGGAGAATCTTGCTGTCTACTCCGATGTACGGTCACTTTGATTCTTTCTTCACTGTTCTTTCTCTGTTTCTGGTTGCTCTGTGTTCAATCAATGGTCTCTTCCATTTTGTTCCTTAAATCAACTATCAGATCTGGAAAAATCTGAATTTAATAGGTTTTTCTTTTTGATTATTTCAAAAAGAAGTCAAATTTTTTGGAGACATTTCAGTTTCTTCTATACTTCATTTCCTTCGTAACCAAATGGGGTATAATTCTTCTTAAAAATGCAGGATGATATTGACTGCTCCTCTTCTCACATTGGCTCCGGTGCATTGGCAAGTGGGGAAGCAGCTTCCAGGGCATTGAAGAAACAAAGATTAGGTGAATTGAATCGATCAGAAGGAAATGAAGAAACAGAGTCAAAATCTACGGCTGTCATTAGCTCTCTTAAACAACTCCAAGAACAGATGATCATTGACAATGGAGATGCTTCTGCTACTGTACTTGGGATATGTGGATTGAGTAGGGAACAAAGCCGTTGATCACTTTCCCTACTAACTCTTGTTCAATCCAACTTATACAATTTGAGGTAGTACTTTTTATTGGTAGTCCAAGTTGAGATTGTCAATAGATTATTTGATCATGCAAATATAGGGTTATGATTTTCCCCCACATATCCTTTTTCCACATTTCATACTTGTTGGTAATATGTGTGGTTGGGAAAATATGTTGTTCTCTCTAATGGGAATGTTGCTTGTTCTGCCTGTGAATTAGCACTAAAACAATCTTGTGTGATACATTGACAGTTGAGAATAGAGGTGGTTTCTTGATAATGTGTTCTAATTATCTGATTCTTGGGAGCTCTGTCTCTATTGAATATTGTTTTTAACAACTGAAAGATGGGGAAATGGGATTGAAGGTAAAGAACTTGTATCGAGTCTAAGGTTAGTCATGTTTATTTTGTTATCTTAACTAAACTATGATATTATGAATCAATGGAGAATTACTAAAAATATTCGATGGATCAAACTGGGTGTAGCCATCCCTTCTTGACTCTTTAAATGGATATTGCTAGAAGACTACTATATCATTGACTTTTTATTGTGATTCTCTAGCCATGAGATTGGTGGGTGTCTAACTTAAACTACTTGAAGAGGACAGAGTGGATTATCTTTTGAAGTTTCAAAATCTGTGGATGACCGTGTAGCAAGAGGCATATAGCATACCCTATTAGAAGTAAGAATGCGTTGTGTGGTGGACAGAAAACAAAACCCCACACGGTGGTTACCAATGGATGCAATGACATATTGATAGAAAAAGCAATCCATTTGCATCACTCCATAATTTTTAATGTGCGTTTTATTTATTTATTTATTTACTTGGTTATCTCTAGAGGATATTATGGCTTTTTGTTTTTTTGTTTTTTGTTAGACATGGATAAACGTCTTAGGTTTGGTACTGTCTGGATGTTAGTCTTTCATATTTTGTTAGGTAGGAATATGATCTCTAGAAACTTGATCTCAAAAGTCAAAACCACTGCCTTCTTTTGATATCACTGGTATTAATCGAACAATATCCATGGGCACCAAGTCTTATAGGTAAGATGGTTGGTGTATCTAATGTTTTGATTAGTACTAAGATTTAAATCATGGTAATACCGTCTTAACATCCTCTTTCTCCCAACCCTAAATCGTAACCGTTCCAAAAAAAAAAAAAAAAAAACAGCAACAATATCCATGGAGTTTGGTTGGTCATATATGCCTCTTACTTAATTTTTTCTGATATGACAAGGGAGAGGGGATATGTACTCAGAGGTAAGTTCCCGACTAGGCTCGAACATTTAAACCTGGTGGAGGTACACCTCCAAGTCCAAGGGGACCCAGCACTCTAGGTGTGTGCCTATTAATCTTCTCTTTGCATTTTACATTCCTTTTTCTGCTTGTTTCACATCAGAAAGAGCAAGGACAACAAGTTATAATGAAATTAGTTATTGTTTGGTAGAACAGTAGAATTATTCCTCATTTTTATTGCTTTTTGTTTTCCTGTGAAATTGTCATTGGTTAAACGATTGACTACGTTAAGCAATGGAAAATTGCCGAACTTCTACCGGCGTCTCAAGTCTACAACTACTAGTACAGGCAAAGAAGGCCATAGAGTCTGCTTTCATTGATTTATCCTTCCTTCCGACCCTCATGATGGTCACCTTTAGTTGTTTGTCTTTTTCAAGGGAAACAGGAGGAAATTCTTTGAAAAACATTTTGAGTAAATTTTCCAACTTGGGTCACCTTGTTGAGGGAATTTCACTTGCCGGTTTAGAGAAACTACAAGTATATGTTTTCTATGGCGGATAAGAAAAACATATCACCATGGCTCAGTTTTTTCATGACAAAATTCCTAAATGAAAGTGAACTTCTGTCTGCACAAAAGAGTGCAGTCTTAGCTATTCATTCAATACCGTTTCTGATAAAACTCCGGACAACATCCAATCCAGACTGAAAAGAACATTTCTATTCCTAATACCAACAATCAATAATAAGTGAAAATGGCTCAATTTTTTCACAAGCAAACACCATGGCTCATAAAAATAGAAACTACAAGCAAGCTATTGAGAATTATTAATATACCACACTGCAGTATCATCAACGAAAATCAAACACTTGCTCAACCATAGAGTAACATTATCCCTCCTTGGTGAGTTGATACATGACAGAATGTGACATGGAGGTGAAACGGAAATCTACAATCGATTTTAAAAAAAATGCAGTTCATCTCAAATACGATAGCATTTCTACTTTCTAGTCGCATCGGCTAATCCTTGTTTACTTTGGAACCTTCTCTTGGTATCTACAACACAGGAAACAAGCTAACAAATTAGATTTCAATTAAACTTGAGAATGGAAAAACTGGGAAGAGGAAACTTTTAGTAGAAACATAAGTTTCAAAATACAAGGCTAGAATAAGCTGAGAAATGCAAGAGTGGACAGCCAAATGGGTTTTGGGTTGCAGGGGAAATGTAGAGATACATTGAAGTGAGACAAATGTTGCACAAACAGATGAGAAATTAGATAGTTTAAGTTTAATCTAGATGCCTACCATAACAAGATGTGTACCTGTTGCTGAGGGGGGATGAAGCAGCAGCCCCCAACTACCATTAATCATCTACCATGAGGAAAGCAAAAAAATACCAATGTCATACTTTATGAGAGACATTTAAACTTCGAACACAAAAAGAAGACTAATTACTAATTAAATCTACGGATCAGATCCTTAAAAATTCAATAAAAGAAAACACAAGACTCACACAGGAGAATACAATGTTAAAACTTATTTTTTGATCAACTACAATGTTAGTCAGCAGCAGCTCAAATGCAGATGAGCAACATTCCATAACAATTGAAGGAATCTCAATAACACATTACACATCCAAAGCACAAAAATAGTTTTTATGATTCCCAAGAAATTTTATTTTCACTTCACCTGAACACATAAAGAACTGCAGCCTAAACCAAATCAAAAATATAATTAGAACCTTATCTACATCACTGTTCTCTTGATAACAAGCTATTTTCTTAAGACTTCAGAAACTATAACCATCAGGGTACAAAAATTCCTGTACTAATTGCTTAATAACTAAAGTTTTTATAATGCCCCTAAATCTCTGGCATTAAGGGCCACAGAAAATTGATATACAAAATATAACATATGCTTAATACTTGTAAACTGTTAACTCTTGGCTGACAGCGTCCACTAATTTAAACGGTTAACTCTCACCCCCAAACTAGACTACCTTTACTCTATGAATAATAAATCATATATCAGCAGTTTCCAGAGGAAAAAAATCAATGCTGATCTTAATCTAAGTACTGCTGAACATTCCCAAGATAACTGATAACATCAAACTCAGTGCTTTGACGGGAGTATGAAAGTGCGGACAAAAGGTCAAACAAATTGATAATACCTGCTTTCTCCAAATGCAATCAGCTCTAATTCAAATTATATAATGATATTCACCCATGAAACCTTCAGGTTGCAAACTGTTTCTAAAAACTCAAATGGAAACTATTATTTCCTAAAATGAAAAGACAACATATTAACTTTTAGATTCCAAACTAGCACATTCTTTCCTTCATCTTTGGAATTGTTAGCAAGATGTCTCACAAAACCAAAAACATCAAATAGGAACAACAACCCAAGTAATGAATCAGCTCTTTCTCCACAAAGACGGAATGGAACCTCCGAATCCCATACCATAAACTTTCTCAAGAATTAAACTAAATTCTAACAAAGCATAAAGCTTTAAATGAAAAGAAACCAAAATTCAACACAATTAAACAATTGAAAAGTCAAAACCCTCAAAAACCCTACCTTTGAGACCCTCTGGCTTCACAGCAACATCTTCCTCCTCTGCCTCCTTGATAGTGACTATGGGCTCTCCTCCGCTACCTTCCTTGTCATCCGGGTACCTGACAACTACAACGGGGCAGACGCAGTGATGAACGCAATAGTCACTAACGCTCCCCAACCGGCCATCACTCCCTTTCTTCTCAGCACCAAAGCCTCTGCTCCCCATGATCACAGCACATAACCCTAGCCTCTCCACCTCCAAGCACAGTCTTTCCCTCATGTCATGATCCTTAACAATATGGATCTTGTAAGGAATCTGAGCTTCTTTCAAGGGTCTAGCGAGATCAGCAACCTTAGATGCAGTAAAGGCGTCGAAATCTTCTTCCAGCTGCTGCTGGGAAGGCTGTTCGGCAGAAGAGGAGTTGGAGTAGTGCTGCGGAAGGGGGCCCCAATCGGCACCGAAAAGGACGGAGGTAGGGGAGACATGGAGGAGTATGACAGCATCCCCAGGACGGATGTAGTTATGGACGGCCCAGCGTACGGCAAAAGCAGACTCATCGGAGAGGTCGACACCCACGCCGATCTTGCGGCAAGCGCCGGCGGTGGGAGTAGCGGTGGAGGAAGGGTGGTGGGGTGGAGAAGGGTGGCGAATCTTGATGGTAGGGAGCTGGGGATCGTCACTGTTTTCCGGTGGATTCATATTTTCTCGGAGATTTCTTTCGTAGTTGCAAATTGGAATGAAGAAAATGTTAAGCTTTCTAGAACAAAATGGTTAGCATCCGACAGAGAGTCTGGTCTTTAAAACGGGGCCGAAATGAGGAATGTGATAAGGGCATGAGGCCCTCAATTTAATTTTTCTTCACGTTTTAGTTTTTAAACTTTGTTAATAGCCATTAGGATCCCTTGGTTACAATAGTTTTCTTACTCTTACCAAACATCAAACTCAATACTTAACAAGAGTTTGGTACAATTAATATTCATTAATTAAAAATTTTTAATTCAAGACTAAAATTAAAGATTTAAATTTTTATTATGTCAAGTAATTAATTCTATAATTATAAAAAAAAATTTTAAAAATAAAAACAAGCATCAAAGTCAATATTAGGAAGTGCACGTTGTCTCATGTGCATTTAATACTTCTTTAGCCCGTTTGCATTTTTTCCAATCCAAGTGGAAGCTAACACGAGCTAATGAATTATATTAATGAATGAATTCCTATGCTCTTAATGAGTCCACATTAACTTTCACACCAAATTTAGGACTTGATGAGACTAAATGAAAAAAAAAAAAAAAAGATTGGGGGCTGTATATGCACACCACACTAGAGTGGCCTCTGGTTCCTCCTTACCATTTCCACATCCCCTCGCGCCTCAATTTCCAATTTTTGAAGAAAAAAGAAAGAGGTATATTTCTAGATGAAAACAAAGGGTGTGTTTTTAGGGAATGTCCCACCAACTAAGAACTTTTTTTTTAACAAATTAGTGCTATAGCATTTTTGAAGAGGAGGTAGTTTAGAACAATTAATTTCTAGGTAACTAATGGAAATCTTGTACAATAATTCATTAAAAAAATAGAAATGTTTTTTTTTTTTTATATAATCTAAACTGCATGTAAAAGTATATAAATATTTATGTTGAATAAAATTTATAAATAGTGTTTTGTTACTTTTATATATGTGAGGCAAAGGCAAAAATTCAACTTTTGGTGATAGACTTTGGGGAAAGGTACAAGAGGGAGGAGGGAGAATCAAAGGCATTAGCCATGCATTCCACCAAAAATCAAAAAGGGCATTAACCATGCATGGCGCCTTAAAGGAGAAACTAGAAAAGAATGTGCTGACTTTGAGGTCCTTGTTTCTTAGTGGCTAAAACTGCAAATAAAGAAAAGGTTGTATTTAATTGTCATTAATTTATAAGGTTAATTCTGGTAGGACCTATATATTATATTCTAAAAAAAAAAAAAAATTAAATGGTGGGAACTTGTGAAGAAACTCAAACTTCCCAAATGTTAGTTTTAGGTTTCCAATTTAGAGTTCTCTTTTTGTTTTTTTCCTCTCCTCCTTCCATGGCTCAACCTTCTTTTCAACATCCATCATGATTTATTCTTACCAAAATAGTAACTGGAACAACTTCATGCGTAATGGCATCCTACAATGATTTTAGTTTCTTTTGTCAATGAGTCAAGATCTCATTTTCAATTAATGGTATGTATTTGGTGATGGGGCAATGCATAAAAATTAAACTAATCTACAAAGCATTTGTTGTAAAGTAATTTCTCATAAATTTGTTAACCACCTTAATCCCTACACAAAGGATGAAACAGAAGATTGAAAAAACAAAAACTTTTATATAAAACCAAGAAAAAGATTATTGTTTTTATGTGGACATATATGAGAGAATTGGTAAGCAAAATGGGATTTCTTTTTTTATTGTATCCCAAAAAGATTTCCTATGGGTTGCTAGTGCTACATGGAAGTAGAGGGATAGAGTAACTGTTAGTTCTCTCTTTTATGCAACTTTTAAACCATCCCACCTCACATTTCTACAGCAGGACCACTCAGATGCAGAAAATAATTGCTCCTATTTAGATCTCAAACTGAATTGAGATTTCCCCCCTTTCTATTACCATTTTGCCCATATAGCAGTAGATAGGGAGTATGGGACAGTACATCTTAAGATGATCAGCAGCATGCAGATGCTGGTGGGGGTGAAATCTGGAGCATCCAAACAGAGGACAAAACTGTGTGCATCAATATTTGGTGGTCTCTACCATTTGTGTACACTTTGATGCATGGAGGAAAGGTCTCCCTGTCATCTTGTGTTTGTACTTTGTACATACTACAAAAACAAAGACATAAAAAAAGCAAAGATGTCTCCAATATGTTTCTGCACTTGAAACAAATAAGAAAAGAGAACTTTAACTTTATATCATAATAACCCAACAGGTCATATATCACATTATCATGGAATAATTCAACATCAAAAAATCATATACATTTATGTATCAAATCCTCAGAATAGATAAAACTGCAAAATTGAGAAAACGTACTTAATCTCTGTATCCTTCTACACATTACTCCCTTCATTTTTTTTTAAAGAAAAAACCATTTTACATATGCTATTTATCCACGACGTTGGTTCCTTTCTAGCAGTCCTTCCTTGATCGCCTTCTTCCTGTACAGCTCCGATTCAGTCGCTGGCGACAATTCAACCATCTTTTCCGATCTGCCTGGCTTGATACTCCACCGCGGAATGAAGAACAGCCACGTCGTTGTACAAAATATGGCCCAAATCCTACCCCAAAAAGTCAAAATCAAGAGACTTATAAGAAGCAAGGACAAACCTGCATTTGGACCGAAATAACCCTTTCTGCTTTCTGCGCCGATGACGCCTTGAGTACATGGCTGGATGGACGTCCTGACGGTGTTCCTCTCGGAGAGGCATGAAGAGTACGGCGAGAGCATCGACGATTGATAGCGTAAGGAAGAAGATAAAGTGGATGCAGTTCTCATGTCTTCGTCCCCTAGTGACTCCTGATGCTCTGGAAATTCATTAGGGATTAATTTCTGGGTCTTCGGTTGTAGAGAATTGTCTGTTAATCTTTGTGAGAGTTTTCTTTTAATCACTTTCTTCCCCTACAAACAAATTAGATATGAATCATCAAATTATATAAATTCAAATATACAATTCTATCATAATTCAATTCAATTCAACTTCATCTTTGAAAATCAAAAAACTGTTTAGAATTAATGATACACAAGCAATTGAGAGTTTGAATTTTGAGACAGATTTGAAAGAATATGAAACTAACCAGAGAAGTTTCGAACAGGACGGCGCTGATTAAACAGGACAAACGGCGGCGACTGCCTTTGTTCTTTTTGTCCTTGACATCGAAACTCATCGACATAGGCGGCAAGGGCTCGACTGGGTCGTACGTAGACGAAGGTTCCGTTGACTCAACGGAAAAGCCGTCCATGACGGCCGGTTTGAAACAGAGAGAGAAACTCTTGCTTCTGCTGAATCTTCCAGTGCCATTTCTCCTCGTTCTTAACTTAGCGGTCGTCGCCTTGGCAGTTCCCTCCATGGACGGCGTCGGTTGTGACAGTCGTGAGTTGATTGCGAGGATTTAGGAGGTATGTACGTGGGACGGGGAAGTTGAGGACTGAGGAGAACCTGAGAAAACGAGGGAAGAGAATCAGATTGTGTGATTTTGTAGAGGGCGACGATCCCTTTTCTTTGTTTGCTCCGTTTTGAAAGCATAGTTCTATTAAACTTATTATTACTTACTCGGTTTGATTAAGAACTATTAAACGATGCCAGAGGAATCGGTTTTTCGGGTTTAAGTAGTTTATTTTTAAATTTTAAAGTGTTTAAATTAATTGATCGAAATTTAAAATTTCACTAACACCTTAAAATAATCTCCTTCCTCAATTTGTAAATGGTTCAAAAAAAGAGAGAAAAAAATTAAACGATGCCAAAGGATGTCTTCGGCTCCAGATGACAAATTCTCTAAGTGTTAGGTGCGAAAGATTTTCTTTAATGATGTGATTGACTTGAAGGAAATAAAATAAATTTTTTTAATTAATTAAATTATATCTTTATTTTTTTAGTCAAATATATTATAAGTGTTTCTGTTTTTTTATATTATGTTTATGTACCATTTGTATGTTATACGTTTATTCTACTCTTTAAAAAAAAGGTTATTAATTTTTATTTATTTATAATGTTTTAATGTCACATAATATGGTTATATTGACTTTTTTTATTCATATTTTATATAAGATGTTATATATATTAATTGATTTATTTAATTATAATTTTATAACTTACAATTTAATTTTGAAGTACATATGTAATACTATAACTATGTTATTATTGTTTTTTTTTTTATCTTAATTGCATAATAAGAGGTAATCATCTCCCATTTTTTATTTCACATCACCCGTATGCTATGCGACTCAAATTCAAAACCTCTTATTTTCAATAGAAAAAGATTTTTTATGGCATTTTTTAAAAAAGAAAACAAAATTTTCTGTCCAACCAGTAGAAAATAGTGTATACTTATTACTTTAAATAAAATAGTAAGGTATTGTTACTCTGCTAAATAGTATATCCAATATCTCTCTTTTTTAAAATTTATTTTATTTGTATTAAAATTTAAGTAAAAATGTCTAATAATTTATATTATTTTTATTTAATTTTAACAGACTTAAAATTTTGTTTAGGTTGTTTAAATTTAATTATTTATTTTTTAAAATTTTATTTAATGTAATTTTGATTTTATCTTTATTTTAAAATATAATTATAACATATATTAAATAAAATTTTTTTATTTAAGTAATATTTAATTAAACAAAAATATAAAATTTTATTAATAAATTATTATATTTTTATTTTATTGAATAATAAAAATTAAATGGAGTATAATTTAACCTCTTATCAATTGAAATATTTTTTCAGAGAGAACCGACAAAGTTCTTATTGTTACAAGCATGCTACGCTGCTAGTACGCGGCAGTTAAAGTTTTTTTTTTTTTTAAAAAAAATAGTGCTATCAGATTTACCTTTTAAAAATTAAAAAAAAATTATTTTAAAATTATATTATTTTAATAAATTTTTATTAAAAAATTAAATTATTTTATTTTTAAAATATGTATTAAAATAATTTTTATTTTTATTTTTTTTTAATTTTTTAAAAATAAAACGAATAAACAGCAATCCTTAAATATAAAGTCAGAGAGTTAGATTAGAGTTGTTAATTATAACTTTATAAGTATTAAAAAAAAAGGGGGAAATTTCAGGTATTCGCGACAAAGAGCCAATATTATGCCACGACAGTGGGAGCCGTTTCGGTGATGTTACATGCTGTACACTCTGTCCAGCATTTCTTTCGCCGTCTCCCTTCGTTTAATACGTGGATCTCTAAAAATTATATTAAATTTTATTTTTTTATTTATATAATTTAAATTAAAAATTTTATTTATTAATGATTTAAATAAATTAATGATTATTTTTAAAAAAAAAATAAAAAATATTAAATTCAAATCGTATGACATATAAATGAAATGAGATAAAAAATAAAAAATGATTATCTTTTATTATGTAACCAAACGACGAAAATTTGATTATAATGATTTGATATAAAATACATTATTAATTATATTAATATAATAATGTTATAATTTTTAATAAAATAAAATAATTTAATTATTAAATAATAAAATTTTAAATATTTTAAATGATATTATTCATATTATTTTAATTTTTTATATATTTAATAATAAATTATATAAAAAGAAAAAAAATTTATCTTAATTTTTTTATTTAATCTAAAATTTAAATTTAAAACTTTTAATTTAAAATTTTATTTCTTAATTAGTTAAATTATTTTTATTAAAAATATTAATATCATTTTATTAATCTAAAGTTTAATCCGATAAAATTTATTTTTTATCATTATAAGACAAAAACAGGGGAGAAAAGTAAACAAAGGCGCGTTCTATTTTTTGACCCGAGGATTCTGGGAGACCTTGACTTTGATTCGTGTTTAAAGGGCTATTTGAACTATTTAAACCCAAAAGATAGTGACTCGGTGGGTGTTGACTGTTGAATTTTTCTATATATTTGGATGGAAGGAAATGAGAGAGGAAAAGGAGAGGAAAGGGGTAGGTTTTTTTTTTATTGAAATTAGTGTGTATTAATTTTAATTTTTAAATATAATTAGAGTTTTAATTTATATTTAAAAATTAAAATTTTATTTTATTAAATATTAATATTTAAAATTAAAATTTTATTATATTTTTAATATATTAACATTTAATAAGATAATTTTTTAAATTTTAAATTGAAATTTAATTAAATAAAATGATGTAATTTAAATTTAAAATTAAAATTTCAATTATTTTTAATAATTAGTATTTTTTTATTTAGATAAATAAATAAATTTAAAAGAAATTAAAAAATTTTTCTTCTTTTTTTAATTTAATTTTTTTAATAAATAAATAAATAAATTTTATTTATTTTATTTTCTTTCATTCCTTTAAACTTAAGCACTTAAACATAATGTTCGTCTTTACTCTTTAATGTAAATATGAATCCCAGATTTTTAGGCTTAAGATTGTGGCTCAACAGTCTACCAAAGGCTCGTTATGTCGGATATTTAAGGGCCAATGTTTTGAAGAGGCCCATTAGGTGTTCGTCAGCATTTAAACGGATCTCCCAAGTCCCCAACCCCAACAGATCCATTCCGTTTTCTTCCTTCCTCCAGTCCATTTTCTAGCTTCGCTGTTGTCCAACCAAAAGCCCAAAAGCCGCCGACCTTCGAGTTCTTGTTTCCTTCTTTTATTTAAGGAAAATTAATTTTAATTGATAAAATAATGAAAAAAGTGTTTCGCAAGTTATAAATATGTGTTAAAAATTTATTTTTTAATTAATTTTTTTTAAAAATAATTGTTAAATTAAGAATTTTATTTATATAAATTATATACATGTTAATTATTATATTCATCTAAGAGGCTTAATTAGTTCATAATTTTATAAAATTTAATATTATTAAATATATATCAATAAATAAAATTTTTTATTACAAAATTATAAATGAGAAATAGTGCTTATCTATCTTACATTTTAAAGATTAAGAAAAAAATTATTCTAAAATTACATCATTTTAATAAATACTTATTAAAAAGACTAAAATATTCTATTTTTAAAGTATGAATTAAGACATTTTTTTGTCATTTTTTCTTATAATTTTTAACATATGTTATCTATAAATTTAATATAAAAATTAACATACGTTATCTATATAAATAAAATTTTTAATTTAATATTTAATTTTTAAAATATTAATTTAAAATTAAAATTTTAGACTTATTTTTTAAAAAATTAAAAAAAAAACAACTTATCTTATATTAATTTTTAAAATAATTACAAAAATGTGTTCCATAATCTAAATTGCAAACTACTTTACTTAATTAGAATCTTTAATACCCCAATAGGGGGTTCTTTGAGAAGGATGCTTCATCCAATGATTGCAAAACACTTGATTTTCTTCCAAAAAATAAACAAATTTTCTAACTTTTATAGCAGTACAAAATGGATGATTTTAATTAGGTTAAATTAAAAGGCAACAATGTTTTGTAGGTAGTTTTTTAATATTAATTTTAGATGATATATTTAAAATATTATCTTTTAATATTATTTTTAAAAATTAATTATTAAATTAAAAATTTTATTTATATAAAATTATATATATTAATTTTTAAATTGTTTTAATAATTATAACTATTTTATTCATTATAAAACTTTTAACATCATTATATAATAAAAAAAATTTTATTAAAGAATTATAAATATTAAATTAATATAAAATTTGATATACATAATTTAGATAATAAAATTTTTAATTTAACAATTAATTTTTAAAAATATTAATTAAAAATAAAAATTTAAATAAATTTTTTAAAAAATAATTAAAAAATAACTTATTCTACATTATTCTCATTATAAATTAACTTTATTTTAGAGTAAAATTAATTTTTATTTTTTAATACAAATTAATAGTGAGAAATTTCATTTAATCGCGCTACAATAGAGCCTATGGAAAATACAAAAAATAAAGGTTATATCCCCGATTCAGTCCCTCAACTTTCATTTTTGAACTAAAACTACCCTCAAACTTCAAAAAGTACTAAAAAAATCCTTGAACTTCAATTTTCGGGACCAATTTTGTCCTTCCGTTGACGGAAGTGCCAGATGGCACGTTAAGTTACCACCAAATCAATTTTTGTTTGAAATCTTTAATTACGTGGAAAATAACTTAATCCACGTCATTTTAATTAATTTATATATTAAAAAATTTAAAATTTCTTAAATACCCTCATCTTCATCTTCCATCACCTCTCGTCTCTCTCTATCCTCAGATGTCTTCTCATCTTGCAACCCAATCAACACCGATCATTCCTCCTTACTCCGGTCATCCCTCATTGCTCTGATCATCTATTACCACTCCAATCACCATCTACTTCTTCCCCAAACCTCCTCTCTAATAGAACTCAAATCTGGTTCCTCGCACAATAATAATAATGACCAATAGATATGATTCAAAAAATCAATTCCTCTACGAATGTATATCAGATCTGTAAAGAAAACACAACATTTCTTTAATCAACATCGACAGTAACTAGATCTAGAAATTCAAGCAATCAGAAGCAACACAAAACTCTAAATCCCATTCAAGCATGATTGCAAGCCAATAAAGAAACACAACAAAAAAACCCAGGCGGGTTCGACTCAAACCCAGGCGTTGGGTTCGGAATCCAGTGCCTGGGTTTGAGGAACCCGCGTCGGGGTTCGAGGAACCCAGGCGCTGGTGCTGGGTTCCTTCAAACCTAGTAGGGAGGGGAAGGAGAAAAGGAAAGAGAAGGAGAGAAAAAAAGAAAAGGAAAGAAAAAAAAAAAAAGAAAAGAAATTTTTATTTATTAAATTATATTTTTTTGCCAAATCACAATAGTTTTATAATTAAAAATGCCGCATCACTTATTT
>BPVZ01000159.1:296976-307404 GCA_020521535.1 Rubroshorea leprosula | reverse complement strand
GAAAATTTTGCCACATCAGCAATTAACTGACGAAAGGACAAAATTGGTCCCAAAAATTGAAGTTTAAGGATTTTTTTAGTACTTTTTGAAGTTTGAGGATAGTTTGAGTCCAAAAATGAAAGTTGAGGGACTGAATCGGGGATATAACCAAAAATAAAAGTAAAAGGAAAAATTGAAAAGACCTTTTCCCACAGAAGTCGAACCAGCTAAGACGAAGACACGACTCCTTTCAAAAAGCACAAGAGACGTCTGCAGCACTACAAACCTTTCATCGGAATACTGCCCTTTGCATTTGCTTAGGGCAAAGCACTGATTCTCGAATCTCTCTCCGAACGGAAACCAAACCCTTCGATTCTTTCGGCGATGGAGGGGATAGACCCGATGGACGTCCTCCGATCTAATCTCTCCCGTGTTCGGCTGCCGGAGCCGACGAATCGCATCTACAAACACGAATGCTGCGTCTCCTTCGATACTCCGGTAATCTTCCACTTCATTTTCCTCTTTCCTTTCAAGGAAGCCCGCCGTGAAAGGAAGAGTGCTGGAATTACTAATTAGATTGCTACCACTGGCGTTAGTAATGCTTCTGTTGAAAATTTTAATCCGAGCTGTGTGTTTTTATTCAGCTTAGTTTGTGTTTGGCTCTTGAGAAAGTTCTCAGAGAAAGTTTTGGTAGCGGAGAAAAGAAGGATTAGTTAGTAGAAGTGGTTTTGTGAGTGTTATTGCATGTTGATATTGTTTTTATGTTAGAGTTGGATAGGAAGTGCAAAAGGAAAAGGTTGAGATGTAACATTCTGTTTCTGAATGCTATATCTTTGTTTATCTGGGTACTTAGACTGAGGATTGGATACATTTATGCACAAAATAGTGATTTGAAGTACATAATCATGTGTGTGGTGATTGAGAAAAAAGGGACTAACTATGCATGCAAAATTAAGTGCAGATTCTCAGCTGAGAGAAAAGTTTTTTTGTTGTTAATTCTATGGTGCTTTGGTTAGGACTTGAGATCTCTTAGTTTGGGTAGGTCCTTGCTGTTCACAATATTAGAAGCTCCGAAGAGAGGGTTTTGTATCCAGTCTTGTCAAACCTTTCTTATTATTGAGTTAACATGATCTAATGGTGTTTTTGTGATAAATTTCAGAGGTCTGAAGGTGGGTTGTTCATAGACATGTCTACATTTCTTGCATTTGGGAAGGATTATGTTGATTGGAACTACAGCAAAAGTGGAAACCCTGTTTATTTGCACATAAAGCAAACAAAGAAGATTGTACCTGAGGATAGACCTTTGAAGAAACCTACTCTTTTGGCTATAGGTACTTACACTTATGATCGCTGTTGGCTGTTCTTTTGTAGAGAAACAGATATTGATTTATGTGTTTTTTATTTTTTAAGGTGTTGAAGGGGGATTTGACAACAATGAGCCTGAATATGGGGAATCTTACAGTATAGTCATTTTGCCCAATTATGTTACTCTTCCTTTTCCATCTGTGGAGTTGCCAGAGAAGGTGCTCATCATTTCATTTTTTATACCTTTATTTGGGTTAAATTTGGTACTGTTCTAAACTTGTCATGTTACATACAACAGGTAAGGTTGGCAGTTGATGCTATTTTACTGAACGAAGGTGTTGAAAAGAGAGAGCAACTTGCAGCATGGACAGCTGATAAGAAGCAAGTCAGTGCATATGCAATGACTTTGCAACAAATTGACAATGGTGTTATAGTTCCTCCGTTGGGATGGAAATGTGCCAAGTGTGATAAGAAGGAAAATCTTTGGCTAAATCTTACTGATGGAATGATCCTTTGTGGGAGGAAAAATTGGGATGGAAGTGGTGGCAATAACCATGCCATTGAACACTACAAGGAAACTGGCTACCCTCTTGCTGTAAAGCTTGGGACAATTACTGCTGATTTAGAAGCAGCAGGTGATGTTCCTCATTTTTTGATTGATGCCATTCCTTTTGTACATTAACCCCTTTGTTTGTCATGACTTCTTGACTTGACTATTTACTTAAAGTGTTTCTTGCAATTGCAATTAACTTTGGTGATATCTCTTTTCTGAGGTTGTTTCCCAACATGCTCTTAGAACTTACTATGGGTAGCTTACCGTGGCAGCTCAGACGTTTTCTCCTATCCGGAGGATGATAGTGTTGAAGATCCTCTTTTAGCACAACATCTCGCTTTTTTTGGCATTGATTTTACATCATTGCGAAAGGTTACTGTCTATTGCTTAGCCGTTTTCTGCATTTTACTTGTTGGAGATGCATGTTTCTTTGTTGGTTCTTTGGTATTGTACCTTTATTGTTTGCATTTTGATCTTTAGTATAGTCTGCAAAAATGCACTTGGTGAAGGAGCGAGATGGGTTCGAGTGGTTTTTCAGTTGAATACTTAACAAAAGAATAGAAGAGAGGAAAACTAAATCCTGTACAAGTGATTATTGGTATCAATTTTTTCTTTCCAGACTGAAATGACAACAGCTGAAAGGGAGCTTGATCATAATACCAACTTTGATTGGAACCGAATACAAGAAAGTGGACAGGAAGTTGAACCTATATTTGGACCAGGTTATACAGGTCTTATAAATCTTGGAAACAGGTAATGTTGGTTGAGTTGTGGGGGTACTAGCTACAGGGTAATCATTTAATTGTTGTCCTGATTAAATTTGTTGTCATGCAGCTGCTACTTGGCAGCAACCATGCAAGTTGTGTTCTCAACACGGTCCTTCAGTGCACGGTCTGTTTCTTTTACTTTTACATTATGATGTTAAAAAATATCTTATGTTGACAAATATTTTTTTTCATATTATTTATGCTTGCCTTTTTTTATTCGGTCATCAGATACTACATGAACCAAAACTTAAAAGTGGCTTTTGATATGGCTCCTTATGACCCAACGGTGGACCTTAATATGCAGTTGTAAGTTCTTTAATCTATGCAGTCTCCCCCCCCCCCTCATATCAAGCATGCCAGGCAATAAATATGGTTTTCAATGAGCTATTATCCCCTACAGGCATAATTGGCAATGATTCCCCCCCATGTTTACTGAGAAAAAGATGCTCTTTTTTTTCTCTTCCTTTTGGAATTTGAGTTTGTTGTTTTATTATTGTATTGCTTTTATTTTATTTCTCTTTTCTGCATTCTTTGGAATAGTCATATTTGTTCTTTCCATCTTGTTCTTTTGTTATCCCAGGAGTTGTTACAAATCAAACATTAAAAGAGGATTTTGAATTAAATGTCCAATTGATTTCACTCATGTATATTTTTACTAATTTCTGTTGTATGGCAGAACAAAGCTGGCACATGGTTTGCTATCTGGTAAATATTCTGTCCCAGCATCAGAGGTATGCAAACTTAACAAACCTGGTGTCCTTGGTATTCTTGTTTGCTGTCTCTATTCACTCATTTATTTATTTCATTTGGTAATCCAGAAAGATGGTAGTGCTGCACCCACAACCGATGCTGTAAGCTTTCTGTTCTCTTTTCTATTCATCATCAGTTGTTTATGTGTGTGTAGTTTCCTAAAGTTGCTTGTTTATATAATTTATCTCAATAATATTTGGCTTATATCTTTATTATTGTTTGTTGTTTTCTCCCTTCTTATTTTCCTTTAACTCTCTGTTTCCCTTTCATGTTGTCCCTCTTCTTTAAATATAGAAACAGGAAGGGATTCCCCCTCGTATGTTCAAATCAGTTATTGCTGCCAGCCACCCTGAATTTTCTACTATGAGACAACAGGTATGATCAATGTGTTGATGACTGTGATGTCATTTTTTAGGTACCATCTGGTGTTTCCATTCTGGAGCAGTAGGAAATATATGTTTTGTGGGCAATCTATTTTCACTTTTAGCTTTCATTGCCTCACCTAGTAACTTGAAAAAATCTGTAGGATGCTTTGGAATTCTTCCTTCATTTTCTTGATCAAGTTGAACGTGCCAATAGTGGGAAACCTGAATTGGATCCCTCTAGGAGTTTCAAGTTTGGTGTTGAAGAGCGTATCTTGTGTACATCTGGAAAGGTTGCTTATAATAGAAGACTTGACTATATCCTTTCATTAAATATACCGCTGCATGAAGCTACTAATAAAGGTATGTTAATTTGGTATCTACAAAATATGAAAGTAACTGGATGTTCATTTGCATCAATTTTGCATGTCATAAGCTTTGTATTCTAAAAGTTGCTCTTTGAGAACTCAGAAGAACTGGAAGCTTCTCAGAAAATGAAGGCAGAAAAGATTTCAGAAGGGAAAGATGTGTAAGTTAAATGCTTATAGTTTTGCTACTCCCTTTTCTAGGCTCTTTATTTTCACTGAGGAGCTAGGAAATCTTGTTCTACAGGTCCAGTCATGAAATTGTACGTCCAAGGGTGCCTCTAGAAGCATGCCTGGCAAGCTTTTCAGCTCCGGAGCAAATACCTGATTTCTATAGCTCTGCATTGAAGGCTAAGACAACAGCAATCAAGTGAGATTTTGGATCTTTCATGCTGTCAGTTTCCTTTGGTTATGTTATTTGGTTCTGAACCTTTACATCATTTTTCTGTCTATTTTATACTGCAGGACTGCTGGTCTAACTTCTTTTCCTGATTATTTGGTATTGCACATGAGAAAGTTTGTTATGGAGGCAGGCTGGGTTCCAAAGAAACTTGGTACTTATCATTCTTGCACATTGTTGTTTTGCTCTGGATGGTATTCTCCTGGTTTTTTGTTTTTTTCACTAGTCATTTTTGTGAATCCAGATGTCTACATAGATGTTCCTGATGTGATAGATATTAGCCACATGCGTAGTAAAGGGCTTCAACCAGGGGAGGAGCTGTTGCCAGAGGGTGGTATGTATTACTTTCTGGTGTTTTACTTGACTAATGCTTGTTGAATAAAATTCATGTCTATTTACCAAAGTAGATTTCCAATTAAGAAGATGTTGCGTTGGGTTCAGTTATGTTAATGTCTGTGTTTTCACCATTTATTTGATATTGATACTGAATTCTTAACTTTGATACTGTTGTGGCCAAAAATTGAGAAACACGATACTGACACTGGATAAGATATGAAATGCAATCAGGAATGTTAGGGCTGGGATCCTATTAAAAGTTGGATTCTCTTTACATTAGTTTTCTTTCTCAATCAGTCTGTTGCAGATGTAGGATGATTTGTGAAGCAAGAGAAGTTGCTCCTTTGTGTCCCTTTGCTATAATGGAAGTCCAGAGGAGTGGAGGGTCCTATGTAGAGCTTAACTTAAGATTGTTCTTTTTTTTGCTATTTTTGTTTTTCACTGCAGTTAATGCATCAAGATTCTTTATATTTGTGTTGTGTATCATACGGATTTTTCAATGTCTTCCCTACCAATAGTGCAACGTTATCTACTGATGTTTTTCATATTTTCATGGCATTATTGTATCCATAATTCATAGTTCCTGAGGAAGAGGCCGAATCAAGAAAGCCTGTGGCCAATGAAAATATTGTTTCCCAGCTTGTCTCCATGGGGTTTAACCATCTTCACTGTCAGAAAGCTGCCATAAATACCTTAAATGCTGGGGTTGAAGAGGCAATGAATTGGTTGCTTTCTCACATGGACGATCCAGGTTCTTCAGTGTAGCTTTACATTGATGTTCATTCCCTGAAGATCCACCTTTGTTATGGTGAATTTTACTTCAATAGATGGTTCCCATTAAGGTGTTTTCTTTTTCTCCAGATATAGATGCTCCTATCTCCAGTGGAGCACAAGCAGCTGAGGCTCCTATTGACCAATCCAAAATTGATACTTTGATTACATTTGGTTTTCATGAAGAACTTGCTCGGAAAGCACTGAAGGCATCGGTTAGTCATCTTCTCATTCCTTTTGAGATTTGGAGTTGCTTGATGGTTTTGTGTAACACTTCAAATTTAATAGAAGTTTCTATGACATTTTTATATCATTTCAGGGTGGTGACATTGAGAAAGCAACAGATTGGATATTTAACAATCCCAATGCTTCAACTTCATCAGATATGGATACTACCTCATCAAACAACAC
This sequence comes from Rubroshorea leprosula, assembly GCA_020521535.1. Taxonomy (NCBI): domain Eukaryota; kingdom Viridiplantae; phylum Streptophyta; class Magnoliopsida; order Malvales; family Dipterocarpaceae; genus Rubroshorea; species Rubroshorea leprosula. The sequence goes on along the minus strand of BPVZ01000159.1, from coordinate 301,405 downwards.
CACACCTACTACAACTGATGCAGGGCTACCTGATGGAGGAGGGAGTGAGTTTCCTAAGCCTCTTTGTGGTTATGTTGTTTCTTTGAATCATACAATTTCATAATATTTTCTATATTTTACTTGTTTATGTAGCTAGTTTTACTTTCAAATTTGCCGCCTTGGAATCCTTTATTCAAATTTAGTATTGATTTTAATTAAATAATTAAAATTACGAAGCTTGCTCTGGTATACAACTGAATCATGCGTGGGGAAAATGTTTCCCGCTACTCAGCTTCACATAATTATACTTTGATTAGACATGTATTGCTCTTAATCCGGTTTTGGTCTTGTAGTAAAATGGCTTCGTGTTCCTCAATGCAGAATACCGTCTTTTCGGAATAGTGAGTCACATTGGTACATCAACTCAATGCGGTCACTATGTTGCTCACATATTGAAAGATGGAAGATGGGTTATCTTCAACGATAACAAGGTTGGAGCTTCCATTAATCCACCCAAGGACATGGGATATTTATATTTCTTTGAGAGGATTAATAGCTGAATCGGTAGCCAACAGTTGATGTTAAAGAGGGTATGAAATATATTCAACAGCAGTGAACGTTACAGAAATTTCTTCGAACCTTTTGCCTGTCGGCCTTCTCCGAAGGCATGCTTTTGTCTGAGTGCTTGATAAGCATACATTACATTCTTTTGGGAATATTAAGATTTCAATTTCTCTTTATGAAACAATTAGGACTGCTGGAACAATGTGCACCCTTTTTCCATGAACAAATTCTCTTCTTCGGTTTCATTATTTGTCATTTTCCCTTTAAATTCTCCTTCGAAGAATAGAGAGCCATGAAGAGTATCATCTATTCAACGAAAGTTAAACTCCAATGGAAAAGAACATGGAATATTTGTCAATCTTATTTTCTTTATTTTCCAAATTCTACAATGCCTCTTCTTCCGGAAGAGAAGACATGATTTGAGAGCAAAATTGCAAAAATACAAAAATACAAAACAAAGAGGGAGTTGAAAAAAGCCTATTGCAACCAACAAAATGTGTTGAACCAAAAATGGAAAAAAAATAAAAGAAGCAGCAGCCAGGTATCTCTAGTAAAGCATTATAGTGTCATGCATTGGTTTTATTATCAGTATGTTGATTGTGCAACTGAACATGAACTCCTCTTACTCTTATCATGGTGCCATGAGTCCTTCAATGGTGTAAATCAGAGACTCCGCCCAGTCAGCTTTAAATAGCAATGTCCGCAAAGTCTGCATCATGTCATACCCTGGATCGAGCTTCCGTTGCCATCCCTAGGAGGGTGAAGAGAAGCATTCAAAACTTGAGAATATGGAAAATTAAGGTTATTAATGTTATCATGCTTTGTATGCCAAACTATATTATCCAAAGCCTAAATGTGACATAAGCAACTTGTGCATATAATTATGTAAACGAAAAAGCATAGTGCAGTTTGGACTGCAATACATTAACAATTGAATGGGGAGTTGGGACTCTTGATATTGAGGCCTCCCTCCATCCAATGGTTCTTATTTTACAGTTCAGTATAGTCCAAACTATAAAATAGGGTTCTCTTACTTAAATATATATTTCAGACTGGCAACACTGTCCAACATAATGCTATTATTATAGTGTTGCATAATCAATTGATTGCCAAAAACCAGTGTGGCAAAATCAAACATTGAACCAATTAATTATAATTGCTATGAACTTGTGAGGTGCCAAAAGATGCCTATTCATTGTAAAAATATTCAAAAGCATCAATGTTCTTTAAGGTTATAGGTAACAGAAAAAGGCAATATTACCTCAAGAACCAAAGTAGTCACCATCACAGTACAAACATTTCCATCAATATTGACTTTATGATGTCTAACATGCTCAAGCAGTTGTTGCAAGCCCTCGGCTGGATGGACTAACTTACCATCAGGCGAACCCCAGGAAAGGAATGATTTTTCAACATCCTGCGCAGCCAAAAGAAACCTCATAAAAAAGTATGAACTTCTTAAGTATAGAATACTATCATCTATCTTATGCCATCTATTCTCTAAATAGCACTGACAGTAGTATTATTGAACCTATGCATAGATGTGTGAGAGGCAGATTGACCTGAATCTTTTGCCACTTGCCTGACCAAATTCAATAATTCTTTTTCTGAAGTTTGGTTTTATCACAGTGATCTCCAAGGCCATAGAGAGAAAAATTGTCTTAATAGATATAAAACTTATATGAGCATTGTTTGTTGGAATGCATTCCATTATCACAGGCACCAGTTTCAAAGTAAAAAACTATAGCATGAAAACTTGATGATAACGGAGATAATTATGGATCTTTGACAATGGCATAGGAAAAAGGTATAAGATGTTATTCAAGCAACAAGATAGCAATGAATTTGTGAAGAAAATCAAATGTAAGTTTTAGTGTAAATAACCTTTCCGTTGGTAGGAAAAACCAGCAAAACACACAACAAATAAGCTCTGCAGCTAATGCACTACCTTTATGAAGGCTTCTGGATCAGGGCAATTTTGCTGTTTAGAAAATCTAAGTGTACATTCTGCAGCAGTTCGACCATCTTGAAGAGCAACGGCCTTAAAGAAATCCAGTAAATTTACTCGATCTGTCTTAGAAAGTTCAGCAGTCATTCCAACATCAAGGAAAACAACCTGAGGCTTTGAATTGAAGAGCTGTTTAGGTGATGGTTTTCTACGTTTGACTCGAACAAGAATATTCCCAGGATGCATGTCTGCATGAACAAAATTATCTACCTGGAATAAAATGAACCACAAATGTCAGAATAAAACTTGAAAATTTTGGGGCACCAAATTCTTTGAGGAGACAATGGACGACTCAAATAAGATATGAAGAAGATAAAAAATGTTTTCCAGACGGTTTTATTCTTTGATAAAAATTGTTTTATGCAATATGCACAAAACTCAAAATAGACATCTTTATAGATAAACATATAAGACAGTATTTCGGAAGTTGAGGAACAAGAATACAAGAAATTAAAGGAAGGAGGGCAGGGAAGAGCAAAAGAATACCAAAAGCATCTTTAAAAGTGCATGCGTCCCAATGTGAGCAAGATCAGTTTTTATCTGTTCATGTCCTTCAAGCTCATCAACATAGTGCAAAACACTTTCACCATGTTCATAAGTTTCCACAAGAACAGCAGGATGCACCAGAGGATATTGAGGTTTTGGGAATGAGACATCCTCACATCTGCGGAAATTGTAGATAAAACGGCTTAACTGTGCAGCTTCCCTAGCAAGATCAACTTGAGACATCATGTAAACAGCAAATTGCTGTATACTTTCATCCAGTCTATACCATTTCAATGTTGGAATGACCTTTGAAATTTTGGCAACAAAATTAATTATCATGAAGTCTCTTCTAATTGCTTCACCAACCCCTGGATGGCGAACCTTAACAGCAACTACAATTGGCTTGGTCTGTTGGCCTGGATATCGATACTTCAAAGTTGCTCGATGAACTTGAGCAACACTTCCAGATGCTATAGGATTCTCTTCAAATGCTGCAAATATTTCAGGTAGCTTTCGACCAAAAGCATTTTCAATAGTCTTCTTTGTGAAGGAAAAACTATGTGACGGTGCTTTACTGTGTAGTTTTGCAAGTTCAGCACACAGGTCTCCAGGAAATAGATCTGGTCTTGCTGCAGCCCACTGACCCCATTTTATAAAGGCTGGGCCTGCTTTCTCCAGTGTAAGGTGAACAATACGAACCCACATTTTCCTAAACTGTATGCCAAGAGAATCTGCAAAAGGGGCTAAGGCAATGCAGGGTGAAAATAAAATTGCTAAATAGATAGCACGGGATAACAAAATAACACCCTCCAAAAGTAAAAACAGTAGTGATGCCAAATAAAAGTGGCTGTTTTGTGCCTGCGTGTAGAGAGTATCCATTGTTGGAAAGCATTCTGCTTCTGCACATGCGTTTTTCCTCCAGGCAAGTTCTCCAATTATGATGGCAAGAACCCCAGGAGCCAACAGGTTGGATTTCGTCAAAGCCAGACTTAATGCACAGGCAATTCTATTTATTGGCGGTAAAGCAGCTGGTCCATGGTGGGAACATATCCAAGATAACCCCTTCCAAGCAACTTGGGCATGATGTGATATCTTAGAGCTTAAAGATATGGCATACAAGTTCCTAGAAAAACTATTCCTCAACAAGCCCTGCTTTACTTTGTACAACATAAAACTTGAATGTCCTCTAGAAGAAACTATATATTGTGAATATAATCTGCAAGGATGGTAAGAGAGCCCAACTTCATGATTCACCCCATTATTATTTGCTTCTATAAAGCCAGTCTTCCAATTCACTTGAAGGGGTTGTGCAACCCTCTTAAAATTTCCAAAAGCTGAGAATCTGCAAGTTAAAATATCTACCATGTCACCCAAGTTATCTTCCATGGAATT
>BPVZ01000159.1:227667-240958 GCA_020521535.1 Rubroshorea leprosula | reverse complement strand
TTTTTTTTTTTTTTTTGGTAGAAAAGGAGATAGCATAGATAATTAACTAAATACAGTAGTCCTAGGAGTCATAATCCCAATAATATCCGAATACAAAAGATTACAAAGACCGGAGGGACATTGATTTAGCACAACAAAAGGAGAGTCCGACTTTGTACCCTTCTTAGCCAACCAGTCAGCAACACTGTTGGCTTCTCTGAACACATGTCTAAACTGGATGCTGGGGACTTGGGACATCATAGCCTTGCAATCATCAATTAAAACCCCCAGTGAGTGAGAATCAGAATGGGAAAAATCAATCAGTGTTTTTGCAACCATAAAATCAGTTTCAACAATGAGTTGGGAAAATCCCTTGTCCATGGCCAGTTTAAGGCCGTCTCTTAAAGCCCATAGCTCAGCCGAAAGGCTGGATGCATATCCAATATTCCTGTAGAATCCTAACAGCCAGTTACCAAGTTCATCTCTGAAAATTTCTCCAGCACCAGCATTTCCTGGGTTTGTCACAGCTGAACCATCAGTGTTCAACTTCACAATGCCAGGAGGGGGAGGGTTCCAACCAACAAAGATAGTAGAAATAGTTTTAGCACTTAACGAAATTGGATGAAGCTGCTTATACTCATTGATTTTTAACAAGATGAAATCCCTTGCCATAACCAACGAGACATTCTTTTTTTCATGAACCAGAAGATTTCAAAAATACCAAAGGGACCAAATGATGTATGAGAAGGAAGTACTCCATCCCCCACAACCAAAAACTTTTTATTGATTAGAATGAGCAAAGAGCCAGCCATCAAAATCAAGATCGTGAAAAAGATTGTTAATAGGATGAGGAGTAAGAAGAGACCACAACAATTTAGCAAAGTAACACTCTCTAAAGATATGATTGAGAGTTTCAAGAGCCTGGTGACATCTGGGACAATTATTAGACTCCATAATGCCCCAATTGAAAAGAGTGTCATAAGTAAGCAATCTGCCATGCTTTAAAAGCCATATAAAAATTTGAATTCTAGGAATGGTATCCATATCCCAAATCTAGGACCAAGAGCACTTGCTGTCAAAAGGGAGGTTCTTAGCAAGATAATATGCAGTTTTAGATTTAAAAAGACCGTTGCTAGAGTACCCCCAAATAAAAGTATCAATTCCAGCATCAGTGACATTAAAAGGAATGGCCCTTAGCCTATTAACAATATCAGTAAGGAGTGAATATGAGATCAAATCACAGTTCCATTCCCCGGAGGAAAGAAAAGCATCTCTAATAGTAATATCAGGGGCATTAACTTGGTGTGGCCCATAAATCACAAAACTAAGGGGATCTTTACCCACCCATGTATCATACCAAAAAGAGATTTTATTGCCCATACGAGGAATCCATTTAATACCCTTATCAATGATGTGTTTCCCCTTTTTTATATTTTTAATCACTGGGGAGGCATTGTCCAAATTGCTACTAGGCTCAATAATATTAAATTTGTCCCAAAAGGCCTTAGCCCAAATGTTATCTTTTTTTGTAAGCATACGCCAATGGACTTTGGCCATAGCTACTTGATTTGCTTCCTTAGAGGAACGAATACCAAGCCCACCAAATTTCTTAGGTTGTGTGATTTTATCCCAGGACACAAGATTTGCTCTTCTTTTTTGGGGGGTGGAACCCTAAAGGAACTATTGAGATAACTTGTCCAACTTTGCATGAGTTGCTGCTGGGAGGAACATACCTTGCATATAATAATTAGGAATGGATGACAGAACTGAAGAAACAAGAGTAGTCCTACCAACAAGGGACAACATACTAGCTTTCTAGCCAGTGAGTTTTTGCTACACCTTATCCACAATAAACTGGCAATCTGATTTAGAGATCCTTTTGGGAGTGATGGGGACACCAAGATATTTTCCCAAATGATCCATTTCAGCAATGGACAGAATGGAAAAAATAGCATTCTTGACAGCTTCAAGGTCTTGACAGAAAAAAAGAATTTTTGATTTATCAAGATTAACTTGCTCTCCCGACCGGGAGCAGAAAGAGAAGAGTACCTCCTTGAGAAAGGTAGCATTGGTTATAGTAGCTTTACCAATAAACACTAGGTCATCTACAAAAAATAGGTGGGAAAGGCAGGGACCTTTCCTACTCGGTTTGGTCCCATTCCAGTTACCAAAAGTAATACCACCTTGCAGCTTAAGAGATAAATATTCAACACAAAGGATAAATAGATAAGGGGAAAGAGGGTCCCCTTGTCTAAGACCCCTAGAAGGTTGAAAATGTTCACCAATTCTCCCATTCACAATGACAGCAAATTCTGACGAAGAAATACAAGACATAATCAACTTAATTAGAGGTGGAGGAAAATTAAAGAAACTAAGGGCTTCTTGGATAAAACCCCACTCTAATTTATCATAAGCATTGTCCAAATCAAATTTCACAATCATATCTCCCACACACCCCTTCCTTTTAGAAAAGGAATGAACTAGCTCTCTCAAAATAAGAGCATTATCCATTCCACTTCTACTCGGGATGAAACTAGTTTAAAGGGGAGAAATAAGATTACCAATTTTCTTTTTAAGTCTCAAAACAATAATTTTGGTAACGATCTTATAAGCCACATTATACAGACCAATAGGACGAAATTGGGAGATCTTCTCCGGATTAGGGACCTTGAGAATTAGTGTGATAAGACTTTGACACCAAGTATGCGGCATAACCCCATTAATAAAAGCCAGTTGGATTTTAGAACAGAGTTTAGTTTTGAGAAGCTCCCAAAATTTATGAAAAAAAGCTACATGAAGCCCATCAGGACCTGGGGCTTTCCAAGCTTTCATAGATTTCACAGCTAACCAGATTTCTACATCTGATGGAGGAGCTACGAGAAGGTCCCATTCGGAGTAATCCACAATAGGCCCCCTTGTTATATCCCCAAACGAATTATGAAATGAATGATCTAGGGAGGAAGTATACATATCTTTAAAATAGGCGAGGACTATGTTATGAATTCCTTTAGGATCATAAGCCCAGGATCCTTGAAGGTCCTTAAGTCCCATAATTCTATTATAAGATCGACGTTCGATAGTAGAGACATGAAAGAACCTAGTGTTTTTGTCTCCATCTAGAATCCATTGAGTATGAGACTTAAGAAACCATAAATCCTCTTCATGTTTTAGGATGTACTGAAATTCCTGATTTAGTTCCTTCTCTAAATTCAAGAGAAAGGAACTGTTATTGAGTTGAAGAGCCTTTTGAATTGCCGTTAGCCGAGCCAAAATCTCTTTCTTTTTCTTGTGAATATTATCAAAAACAATTCTGCTCCACACCCAAACAGAATTTTTAAAATGTGCAGAGCACTCTGATATGGAAAGATTAGTGTGAACCCATTTTGAAGTAACTAACTCTTTAAAGGATTCATGATCTAACCAAAACTTTTCAAGACGAAACGATTTATCTCCTAAGGTTGGGACAGTAGGATAAAGTGAAATCATAATAGGGCAGTGCTCAGAGGAGAGTCTCGAGAGGTGAAAGATAATAGCTTCGGGAAACTTAATCCTCCAAGCTGGATTACCCCATGCTCTATCCAGTCTTTCCCAAATCAGTTGATTAGCATTTCTATTATTAACCAAAGTAAACTTAGGGCCATTAAATCCTAAATCCATGAGATTACAATAGGACATGCATTCTATGTAAGCTTGAATTCTATAATAAGGGAATGGGTTTCCCCCAAATTTCTCAGATTTAACTATAATGTCATTAAAATCACCAATGGCCATCGAAGGGCCATTGATGGTCTGAGAAAATTCTCTTAGGTTATCCCAGAGCAATCGTCTAATATTAAATTGAGGTCTAGCATAAACAGCAGATAAAAACCACTCAAACTCAGTAAGAAATTACCTTAACAAGAATGTGGATGACCTGGGAGCCTTTGTTAAGGGTCTCCACTAAAAATCGGGAATCATCCCAAAAGGGCCAAATCCCGCCAGCATAGCCTTAAGCATCTACTATCTCCCATTTTGGAAAACTGTGAAGCAACTGTCATGCTAATTAAACTATCAACTGCAAATTAATACACCAGCAGGAATATCAATAAGAGCTTGACTAAATTAATATTTATTTTTAAAATTTGAAGTTTAAAATCAAATTTAAAAATTTAAACTTTTGCAATATCAAGTAATTAACCATCCGATTTACAAAAAAATAAATTGCATGTAAGCATATCATTTCACGCTCCCGGTAAATGCTCAGCAGCCCTGAATTTAGCAAAACCGAAAGTCTCATCCTAGAACCTTATTGCTAAGCTTTCAAGGCTGCTAACTGAAAAGGCAATAACATTCACTGTTACCAGGAAAACAAGAGGAAATGATTGAAAATCACTCTCAATTTGCAAACACTCAATTCATGGATCGGTAATATGTCAATTCCCCGTTACACATGTTATGCCCTTGTCATGCATTCTTAGCACGTTACTCTGATTGGCAATGTAGTCTGCAAAATTAGAAGCAATACATATCATACAAGATCATAAACTTTCCCATCACAACCGAGCGCAAGAGAAGGCAAAATTGAAGACCTCGGCTTGTTTTTTTCTTTTCTCTTTTTATCCTCAAGTCTGTAATACATTGATCACTAAGAAGCCTTTTGCAGTAAACTCATCCAAATGGTTCTTCATAAGGTGCCATCAAAATGTTCCCCACAGCTGACTTAAAGTTGTGTTTAGAGAAAATGAACCTCAATGACTCTTACCTTCTTAAAGCGCCATAACTTTTTGTCACCTGAGAAGGAAGGGAAATAGTCAGGGTATCCCAACATGTAATATATAGCTTCAGGTTCAAGAAAAGAAAGAGACATCTGATATTGCCACAGGGATGCACAATTCAATAACAGTCAAGAACGGAATGTATGCAGTAAAACCACAAGTTGAATGACAGTAAAGTTATACACACAAACAAAAATGTAGGGCACCCTGATAACACAAGTATGAGAAGTACTATAAGTAACAGCTAACAGCATTTATAAGATAGCCTAAGTTAAGAAAGGAAGAGCACTTATTTTTGAGCTGGAAGCAGCACAATGGTAGGCAAAAGCTATACATATATACTTGACTAACTGTGGATTATACAAAAAAAAAGATAAACAAAAAAATAAATCTAAGAATATACAAACCCGTGGTTGGGACTTATTAAATCTCTTTGGAATGTCATCCTCATTGTCATCGTCATCATCCTTGTTCATAAGCATTCCTCGAAATGAAGAGCTCTCTGACTTCTTTCCACGCTTTGATGTAGACCCCCTGCCTTTTCCACTTGGAGCAGCTCTTTTTCGACTCCTGCCTTGAACAATTTCATCATTTTCCTTCAAAAGCATAACACATTTGATTCAGCAAACATTTTGAGGTTAGTCAGTTACCATATAAACATGTTACGTCAACAGAGAAAAACACAGTGGAAAATTGGAGGCAAGTTTGTGAGAAGAACAGCAATGGACCTACATTTTCTTTGATGAAACACTATTGAGCTATATTAGCATAAGCGAACCAATTTTTTGAAGAGATAGCAAACAAGTAGTGGATTACTGATCTCACAATCTTTGATTTGTTTGTGAACAGTGTACAGTAACTGACGCATTAGATGAATAGAACACCAGAAATGCCAGCATCAAACAAAACTGAAGCACTAATAAATTCCTGAAGATAAATTAATCGACTGAGATGGTAGTCCATACCAAACTGTCATTTACCTCATCTATATCATATTCTTCACCTGAAGCAGAGTCCAGATCCTCCTCTTCAGCAGTAACACTTTGAACAGCAGCTCTTGCAGCAACTGATGCAGATCTGCATTGAGCATATTACTCATGGAAATTAGCTAATGATAACAATGTGCAAACTATGAAAAAAAAAAATCTTCTGTAATAAAAAGATATCAAAAATATGTTTTCCAGTCCAGATGCACAAAAAAGTGCAGTCCAGGCTTTGAAATTATTAAGTAACCTTAAAGAATCTACTCTCCACGTTAATTCATAAAGGGTACCCTGCTCATTTTAGTGCCAGAACTGTTTGGATTGAAATACAGGGGACTTGAGATATTTAACTGCTAACATTAAACAGTTGACATTTGAACTCCGTCCATTTCACAGTATAGTAGCTAGACAGCGGGCTGCCCTTCGGTGACAATTAGATTACTGGAAATTCTATAAGCTTAAGTAGAAAACTGAAAAAAACAATGGATACTACTCTTTTACACTTATTTTAACAAATCTATCTAACATAGATCTTGATATTTTTCTCTTGAATTATATTTCATTCATTCCCTCAAGAAAGCAATTTAAGTAATAATGGAAAGTGAGATACTAATAGCATTAAGGGAATGTACAAAATATGATTTATCAATTTATCCAATTTATCAATGCCACTAAAGTAACAGAGTAAGATAAATTCAGTAAGTACCCTTTTATGCAATTTCATAAGTAACTTGGATAAATTTCATTGGGAGCATAAGAAGCATGTCACTTTCCAGTTATCAATTATATATTTTTCTCTCTTTTGCTGTGGTAGTTTAGGAGAGTCAAGTTTGAACTTATAACTTCTCTTTAGAAGAAATGCACTCCAATTGGCTATACCCATGCAGTAAATATCAGTCGAAGTGGCAAGACTCACCTTTGAGATTGACGAAACCCCAAAGCTGCATCAAGAGTTGTCTGTTTTAAGTTACCCGAACCTCTGCCAGAACCCCTTCCTCTTGCAGAAGTTTTACTTTTAGCTCGTTCTGGAGCACCACGAGATGACCGGGAAACTCCTGATGATCCTTTCCTGCCTCTAGTGGCAGAGCCAGTTGTCTGTGTTGTGTCTTCATCATCACTAAAGGCAACTGCACTTCCAATTCCTGTAGTACTTTTACTCCTGCTTTCCTACAAAATTCAAAACAAAAAGTTAGATGTTAATACCGATCAGAAAAGGAAATAAAAAGAACCATCACAGAAGAAAAGGGGGCATTGGAATCGCTCATATAGCCAGCAGTCAGCACAGATCAAAATAAAATTAGAATCACCTCAAAGAACTGTCCACCAGATGTAAACTGTAACGAATCCTTAGGGTGCAGAGACCTTTCCTTGACACGTTCCTGCAAATTAAAACAACCAAATAGATAAAGGTATCAAGGACATAAAACCTAGCATCAATTGTCAAACTGTTGAGCAGTATATTCTCCTTCAGTGCCCATCCACTGCTGAAGCAAGAACAAGTATTTTGAAAGCTTTTGTGCTTGCACATGCCCTTGGGTGGGCATGAGAGGAAGATGCAACACAGCCCATATGGTGAAGCTTTGGGGGAATAAAGATGGTAGCAATATATAAATTGCATTGAGAAAGTCTGCATGGCCCCAAGAGATTCCTAAAGAATGCAGGCCTTTAATCGCTTACACATGCCAATAGCATTTTTATCCACAAAGCATTAAAATAATAAAAGGCCTGTTGCCATAATAAAATCAAGTATAATGAACCCAAAATTCTTGCCTCAAAGCACTCTCCAACTTTAAGGATTAAATCTCCTTCTTGAAAGTTCAAAGCATCTGACTCCTTTGCAATTTTATTCTGCAGAAGCAAAAAAGATATCACACACAACAACATTAATTATCAAATTGCATATATGGCCAAAAAAAATGATCAACTTGCATAAGCTAGTGAATAGGCAAAGAGATTAGGTTCAGCAAGATTCAGTGAGGTTCAATGAAGACCTCACAGCAACATACAGAAGTAAATTAAAATCATCACAAACACGAAATTACTTGCGTGGGCAATACAACACACTTACGCGTGTTTCTTCAAGATTGTATTGCACACAGTTATGGAATGCATACTTGTCATCCTTATTGACAAAATTTTGTAATGCAACATCCAAATCGTTGACTGGGAGGATCTCCATTTTCTGCAAGAGAGGAATTAAATAAAGGCTAGAGCAAGATGGAAAACATTTATAAAACCATTTCAATGCCAGTTACTCAAGTTCCATTTTAACTTTAAATAGGAAAAAAAATAATCATGTATCCAACAAAACTGTCAGCTGGGGAAGCACTAAATCCATGCTCCTTAAAACTTCAAACCATGTACAACCGCATGTTGTGTATAAAACATGTATATTGGTTTTCATGTAACATACTACCATACTACCCATAATAAATGCCAGGCAGACAAGATCAAATAAGGAGCTAAGCAAGAAAATGGTTTCAGTACCAGATTGTTTTCAGCAACTAAAGCCTCTATGTTCTGTTGATTTAGTTCTTCTGGCCGGAGACGTTCTGAATCATCAATTTTAGCTACAGTCCAATGAGGAAACCAAAGTTATAGAAACAGCTTCTGTATATAAGGTTACACAAAAAATCTATACCAATAAACCAATAAAATAGAAGCAAAACAGAAAATTAGATTCTCTCAAACAGATGCACAAGTTTCTCTAGGCATTTGGCACCTCTGCGTCAATGTTATAACACTCTTCATATCAAATTAGAAGTTTATTGATGAGGATCAGAAACAAACCCATTTTATTTCTATATGGTCAATTTACTTCAGTCCAACTAAAATGAAATTACATGAGGAATTGGCTAAAGCCTTAGGCATGGTTCTGACCGAAATTTAACAGATAATCCAACACAGAAACAGGTGCATTGAGCTGAAAGAAATGTCATCATGCAGCATCATAATGTATTTGTTTTGTGGGCCTGTGTTTTTCACTTTTCTAAAGCTCTCAAAGTTACACAAAGAAGAATGTAAGCCAGACAAGTTTTTAATCACACAACAAGATCAAAACAAACTTTTGTAGCTTAGTAAAGGAAAGCACAATGCAAAGTAAGCGCATATTCGCAAACTCAGTAAGTATGATCAGAGTATTTAAAATGACACGGAAACAAAACTATATAAGTCAAGATCAATTAGATAACTAAAAGTGGGCATATGAACCTTCATTCCGAGTTCTTTTAGAAGCCTTAGAGAATATAAGAATGTCTTGGGGATTTGCAACCTGAATATTCAACGGAAATGATTAAGAACTTGAATGTGATAATAAGGAAAAATTACCAGTAATTCTTTAATGCAGGATGAGCATTAAATGTACCTTCCCAACATATTTTTGCCCAAATCTTTGAGGATTTATTGTCATGAATCCAGAGTAATCTACCTACCAAAACAACAGAGAAGTAAAATGGCCATACGCTGAGGATGCTAATAACGCATTGTTACAAAGAAATTTCCAGCATTGCAATCAATAGTGCATGAATATATAATCAGAATGTGAAAAAAGCATCACATGAAGTTTTGAAGGGAGTAGTCCAGCCCAGGACAAAGTTCTCAACACAAGTACACAAGAAGGAAGCAAGCTGTGATTTATAGTTATATATGCTGCACCATGATATGAATGGAGTACACTCAGAAAAAGGTTCAGATAGATATGAAGATTTTTTTTCTACACGTTCAAGCAATAAGAAAAGAAATGAGATGATGGAAAAGTTCCCAATTTACCAGCATGTTTGGAACATGAACTCATCAAAGCCCTGATAAGACGTGTAAAACAACACAAAAGTTTTCTAGTGGGATCACCAATACAACTCTATGTAAAGCTAAAAACTGAGAAAACAAAAAAAAAAGGGTTCCAGGTTTTATTCAATTAAGTAATCTCTGACGGGCTTCTATAATTACCATTACCTTAACTCGGACTAACGGAAGCATGAGCTCTGATCTATTAACAGTCTTCTTGTTGGACTTCTCTATTAGATCACCGACCTAAAGAAAGTTCAAGGTATTAAAATACAGTTGATATAAGAATTTAATAAGAACCACGAAACCAAGGATTTGAAGAACTCATAAAACACAATGTTTCTTAGCTAACAAGAGAGCAGGATACTTGCCACTGTATCCAAGTGTTCAAGAATTGAGTTCTGATCATTGGCATCAATCTCAGGTTCATCCTTCAACACAACCTGCATCAAGAACATTGAATTACGATACATACATTTTTCAACAGATGGATGAAAAAAAGAAAAAAGATGAATTTACCTTACCTCTTTATATTCGAAAGGCCTCACTGATGTCAAAGGTATCTTGGTTGGCCGGTATTGATTTCCCTATCCAAATGATGCATAAAAATCAAATACAGTATAAAATAAAGTAGGAGAACAAATACGACCTGTTGAAGACACAAATCTAAGTTTTCTCTAATAAATGAACCTTGACTTCTAAAAGAAGCACATGTTTTTGCTTTGACTCTCCCTCAATAAGTGATGTCGCAACTGAGGAACCTGGTTGAGTAATGTGAAATCCCATCCCTGATACTTCCTTTGAATTCAAAATTCACCACAAGTTCAGTCAGAAACTACTAATTCATTAATTTTAAGAAATCAGGAAATGTTCAACTTCCAGCACCTGAGGGTCAATAAGACATTCATGTTCATGTCCCCACACTATGAAATCCAGGAAGCGCGGTAAGAAGTGCTCATTTATAGCATTTTTAGGGTTTGTCTTCACTCTGCAAACCCATCAGGCAAAAATTTAAATTCAAGAATGAAAACTGAATCTACGTTAAATATCACATGATTTAGACTGAATAAAGATCTTTCTTTCCCACAATCTCTTTCTTTTTGGTCATGCATGAAATAGTTCAATCTCAGGGGAGTATTATGGACGAAACAGTCAACCTGTTCTGATGAAGTACCAGAATGTTGAACCAGTCTGACACTTGGAACCCCTCTTGAGCTTCAGGTCGCATCCACTGCACAGCATGTGGTGTCTATGAAATCAAAGATAAACAGTACAGAAAAGGTAAGTATCATTGAAGTGAGTAACTGATGTGCTGGAAAGAAAATGCTCCATAAAGAGTACCTGAAATATTCTGTTCAGCCTTTCATCCCTAATGTTTCCTAGACCATAAAGAGCCACAGCCGTTGAACCCTGCGATCCATAAAGTGGAATAAATCTTCTGCAGAGACAGAAATATCTCCAAAGGTCAACCAAACTATAACCATCCTACCTTCCTGATAAGAATAGGATAAAGAGTGATCTGACCAACGCCAGAACCCCCAAGAACCATTTTACCAAAATAGTTCACAAGATTGCAGGCTGAAAGGATATCAACTGCAGAAAGATTGTCCTGCAAACAATTTCAGAAGTTAGAATAGGATAGTTCCAGTACTTAAAACAACAAGGAGTAGTCCAAGAAGAATGATTAACATCAGTCCATCTATAATTACAATAAGAAATAAGGAAGGGAGACAAATTTAATTATTTAAGGGTTTGTAACAACTTGAAGACTACTTCCCTTCACTTACTCTGGTATTTAGTTTCTTTTACTTCTTTTTGTTCCATTCCCCCTATCATATCCTCAATGGGGAAACAGCCTAGTCCTTCACAGGAACTTAATTGCATAAAAAGTGTTTTTTTTTTTTTTTTTCACTAAGTTAATTCCAAATAAACTGGTATTCAGATTATGACCTAAATAAAACCAAGAAAGAGCTTATTGCCTCCATGATATATCAGTTTCTGTCATAGAGATCCAAGGTATACCAGCTGGTGTTAAAAAGTAAGAACTGACATTAATTGTGTTAACATAATGCAAATTGATAAAAAAAAGCATGTTAAAATAAATCTCTCACCACGCCAGCAGGATCATCATGGTTTCCATGAATACTGAAAACCGGCAAGCCAACATTGAAGTGAGGATCCTCATAATTCACATGACCAAATCTGCTATCATGAAATGTTGTTATGATACATAAGAATATTTTCCACAAGCTGTCTCTTAAGAAACAGGAGAGTAAGAGCAAGCACATTTTCATATTTTTACTATGTGGGTGATCACATTCACTTCTCCCTACATTTTAGTTATTTGAACCTTTTTCCCTAATTTAAAAGTTAACAAACACCTTATCCTACATTATTTCCAGCTTCTCAAGTACTCTTTCTTTATTTTGCCCAATTTTCAGCCACTGAACAAAAAATGTCCATTCCATCCAACCAAACATAGCAAAATATGCATTCAACAACACTTCACCTCAATAAAGAGAGAGAAAGATCCAACCATAAACAATATTAAATAACATCTGAAGATCTTTAATTGAACAAAGTAGTTCAGTCCTTACGAATTTGGAAAGTTTACAGTCTGGTCACTGACAACTTGGAACTGTATCGGTTGATCATTAAGGCAGTGACGACGAAGAATCTCAATGGCCTTAACTAATGTGGACCTTGAGGGCTTATTCTCATGGAAAAGATCTCCGCCAAGAAGCATAAAGTCCACCTAATACCACATAGAAATTAGTTCAACATGACATTTGAGGTCTGAACATTTTGTATGACTGTTTCTTTAGCTGAATCTTACCACACAAACTAGGACAGTAGGACAAGATTTCCATCCCTTCATTGTTTTGAATGTAATTTTTTAACTCAAACTCCAAAAATGCATAGAACTTATTGGTCTACATACTACAACATAGAAATGAATCTGTGTGCAAATGAAAATTTTCAAGTTTGCCTTGAGATACAATTAACAACACAAACATGTAAAAAAAACAGCATTGAGAATGGAGAAACAAAATGCTTAATAAGAAAACAGAACAAGAAGCAACTCTTGAAGGTGACAGCTACATGGAGAATTCTCAAATTAGTTAAGTATAAATGATGCAGATGGCTAGAAAAATAGAAGTCTGACAATAGAATTAAAGAAAAATAACATTGGAAATACTAAGAGCAGCAAAATGGCAGCACATCTGAAAGATTAGACTTTCCACATATGTAGCAGACAGGAAGGTACTATAGAAAAAATCACCTTCTTTTCCTCGGCTATAGAGCATATCTCCTCAAATGCCAGAAATGAATCATGCCGTCGAATTTCATCCTTCTCCAGATATCCCAGATGGCAATCTGTAGCAACAAGTATCCGAAGTGTATGGCTGGTATCCTCCCTGCAAGAAAATTAAATTATCCATAAAAAATAGCACATGGAGGCAACAAATCATATATATAATACCATAAACATCAAGGAAACCAAAACAATTCAAACAAGGCACTTGATGAAGCATATGTGTTATAACAAAATGGCCAAAGCATAACATACATGGTGAATTCTTAAGGACTAAGATTTCCCAAGCAAGCAAAGGAAAATTACCTCGCTGAGTCACTCATGCTGACAGCTTTGCTTTAACGCAAAACCTACAATGAGAAATGCACATTGCCATGTTCAATACAACATATACAATACAAGGTTTCAATTTCCAGACTCAAGTTTACTCCTAAGATGACATAAATCCCGAAAATTTATTATTTAAATACTTTTAA
>BPVZ01000159.1:211463-227567 GCA_020521535.1 Rubroshorea leprosula | reverse complement strand
TTTTTTTTTTTTACCTGCTGAAAATTAAAATAAATAAATAAGTAAACTAGCAAAATAAATTAAAACCAGAAAATCTCAAAAAATAACAAAAATTAACGAGAAATATGGTGCGAAGTATACAAACATCACAGCTGTTTGGTTGCAGAGAAACAATAAGAAAGGAAAAAGAAGCGATGGGAACTAAAAGCTCATATGTGGACGCATTTTCTCGGCAGCCAAACAGATGGTGAAGCGTTAGCAAACGGTCGAAGCTGGCGAGAGCATGGGGAAGGAGGTTACCTTCTCAGGCGTATGAATTAGAGGAAACGGAAGTCGAGAGTTGAGTGAGATTCCATTTTGGTGGCGCGGAATTTTAAAGAGGAAAGCCGATGAAAATGGGACGTCGCGCCGCATTCGCCATGGAAGAAATGCCAGGACCTGCTAACTGAGTCGGGTGGGTTGACCCGGAGTCGGAGAAGAGTATGTGCCCATGCCGGTTCATGATTTGACAGGGCCAGGATTGGGCTGGACTGGGTCCTACTAACATCTATATACTTAATTGGGGTTGGCCCAAACCCAATGTTTTACTTTTTCTCTTACTTTTGTAGCTATCAAAGAGTTAGGGTTAGGGAGGAAATCCGTATAATTTTACTCCTTTAATCAAAAGTATGTTTTTAGAATTCGATATAACTGTTTATTTAGAAAGGGTTTTACGAAATAAAGTTATTGACAAACTTAAGGTCGCATAGTTAACATTTTGGTATCCAATCGAGTTTTTTTGTAATGATTTTTTTAAACTCGTTATTATAATATAATAACAAAGATTTAATGATAATTTAAATAATAAAATTTTTGATAAGTTACCAAATACCCTTGCTAAACAAATCAAAAAAAAAAAATGATTAGCATCTAACCTTGCACCTCAACAAAAAGTAACTATTGGAATTTTGTTTATATATAAAATATTAAGAGAAAAATATATAGATATTCGAATTACTTTGAGTTTGGCTGATAATTAACTTTTTCAATTTGTTAACAATTCAAAATTTAACCATTTGAATCAACAATTTGTTGATCCAAATAAAAAATATTTAATTTTTTTATTTTAAATAAGATCTCAACTTCAAGTTTTATGAATAGAAAGAATTTCTCACCGCTTGATGTCCAAATTAATCAGCACCAAAGGATTAATACAAAAAAGGATTTAACAATTTGAGAGAACAAAATATTATACCAAATACCTTTTATTCCTTCTAAACATCTATATCAAAAACTCCTAGAATTTTTGTAAAAAAGTTTTATATGAGCAAAGACTCCATGCATTTTGTTACTTCACAAAAAATGTGTGAAAAATTAACACCTATAAATTGAATATAAGAGGCAGATCACGACCAGAGAAGAGGAACAGACAATAACCAAATTTACTGCAAAAATGTGAGACAATGCAGTGTCAAATCTTTTGCTGCCCCATTTCCAAATCATGCTTGCTTTTAGATGCTATATCATATACAAACTTTTCTTTCAAATTTTCTTTTTCCATTTTTTTGTTTCTCTTTCTCCCTTTTTTGCACCACTACCTCATCGCATATGAACAACATTAGTTAACTTCTTCCCTTCCTTCAAATGTCCAACTTTTCCCTGTTGCAAATAGAAAGTAAAGACATCTCAATTAGCTGTTACATAGAAATGATTCAAGTTAGAAGTTTTAGGTAAAGGCAATATTCACATCCCTTTATTGCATTTAACATATTAGTAAGGCACATGAGCTTCGTGAAAATAATCAAACTACAGCATGTCAGTCAAATGCCTAAAATGTCTAAACCTATGTAAACCAAGGAATTGGGGAAGCTCTGGCTTTGGCTTTGGCTTTGGCTTTGGCTACAGGTAAGCAATAATTTCTCATCCCAAGGCAGTATAAGAGTTTTACGAGGAGGAAAATCTTTGAATGATAACACAGACTAACTGCAGGCTGAAAATCCAGTTACACAGAAAATATTGGAAATCATATTGATTATCTGATATTCTTAGGAAGTTTTTCACCTTTTCCATATCCTAAAGATGAATAAACCACTAAGATGAAATCATATTCATATATTATTGAAAAATTAAGTACCTTTGAAACAACCAATCCTGTGCCACCACCCTTCCAAGGTGCACAAGGTTTTTTCCCTTTACGACCTCCATCCATGCCTCCAGCAGCATTGGCTTTACTGTTGCATTCCTGACTCACGGAAATTCTCCCTATTGCATTTTCTTTTCCGACAGTCGTCCCTTTGTTGAGCTTGTTGGTTCCTACTTTTCCATTAGCCTTTGTAGAACCATTAGCAATGGAATTTTGCTTGTTAACTCTATATGATAAAGCTTTAGACTGAAGAGTATGATGGACCTGCGAAACAATTGTCAGCTGTTGATCATGGCATGGTACTAGGATTTTGGTGTGAGCTCCAAGAAATAAATCGAAGGAAATTTCAATTTATGCCAATTCATTCAACCTGGCCAACTTTTATCTTTATCCTTTGTTAAAATTGGAGTGAAAGAAAGCTAAGCATTTGCCTCAATAAATACCATTTTCTCAAATAATATGATAGTCATTTTCCATACCAAACAAATATACAATAGCCAAACATGTATTGGACACTCTCACATGAACATGGATGTCTCAAAATATATGACTTTCTCACCTTTGATATTGAAGTTTCCCTGCAGGTTGGTTTCAGAACAGTGGTCCCTCCCTTAACTTGAACACCAGGTGTATTATACATCTTAGAATACATCTTAGAAACTCTCTCCCTATTCTTTGCAGCTTCACTTATCCTTGCCACATTTCTGCTATCTGGGGTTTGTTCTTTATTCTTTACTGATGCAACAGTTGTGCTCTTACCATCACAAGCAGGGTATGAAGAGGAACCAACACTTGACTTGCTGGATGAAGACTTATGCTCTCTAGAACCCCTCCTATCAGCATTAATCTCAACCCTTGATGCTTGTCTTGTAACATGACTTCTCCTAAGACTGATCCGCACTGATGATAAAAGATCACTTGTTTGACCAATTGGTCGACTTGATATCTCAAAAGATGTTTGCTGCTGTTTTGGAATGTTCTCAGATGTAACTGTGCTTCCTGTATTGCTTTCACCAGGCTTCTCTGCAAACGGACTTGAGATACTTGCTGAATCCACACAGGGAGATACAAGTTTCACCTGTTTTCCTTTAACATTTCTAGTAATTTGAGGAACTAAACTTGTTGTTGAACTGGAAGTTCCTTTCAAATTTACAAAGCTCAATTTAGGTTTTATCTGCTCAGCAGCTCCTGAAAACACACCTGAAGACTTCCCTTTAACTTGGACTGGCTGTTGTTTATTCAATGAACCATCACCATAATCCCCTCTCCAGTTGTTGCTCCTGTAATCCTTTCCCCTCGATCTTGAGACTGATGGTGGAAGTGCTGGTGAAGATTCTCCCAGCAAGTCTGACTCAGTGGTAAAACCCTCCTCACCAAAACGAGAAAAGACAGATTTTAACTCACGAGAAGAACACTGGTGGAACCTGAAAAAATCAATTAATTCATTACCATTTGATGGGCATTTTCATTTCATTTAAGTATAACTTCACAGCTTTTGAAAAAGCTGATAAGGACTTACGGATGCCTCTTGTGGAACCACTCATCATCACTGTACCACACCAAGACAACAAATTAGTTGATAAAAGAGATAATAACTTCATTACAAGCATTTCAAAGGAAAACACGAATATCCAATTACATATGACATTCATAAGTCATAACAAGCAGCACCAGAACTCACATGCCATTGCCATTGAGCTTAGCCTCTGCAACAAGGTCTACCCAAATCGGTGCTTCAATTTCGTCCTATAAATCAATCACCAATTACTAATTTTTTACCAAAAATAAAAGGGTATCCATCTAAGAAGGCAACATCATTAACAAACATTTAGAACGATGATTGGAGATCATCAACGTAGACATGTTTCTCAGAAAGCAACATAGACATGTTGATTCAACTAATAAAGGATAGCCAACATCATATACAGCCATATAGAACGATGATCGGAGATCATCAACACCGTAAACAATATATCCAATCCCCAACTCATAACCAGAAATTCAAGAATTAAGATTTTGTGACACTAAGTAATTAAAACCCAATAGAATTCCCTAAAACTGGGAAAACAATAAAAGTACGTTCAGATGAAACATAAATTCAGGAGAATAAACGTATATTTCGTCAAGAAACCTAATCCCAAAATTTCCAGTCAAGAACCAATTCATAATACAAGAAAAACGCAGACACTATTGATCGATCCAAAACAAGAGCTGAGAAAACAAAATCAAACTAAAGAAAGTCAATAAAACCCAGGAAAAAAAAAAACTTGAAAAGGGAATGATGGGTATTACCAGAAACGCCCAGTGATCTTTCCTGTTCTTGAGAGCCATTATGAACTTTCTTCGATGTGAAGAATCGTGAGATACGCGAAATCAATGAACTAGGGTTTCATCTGTAAGGAGATACTCCTCCATTTGGGTTTCTCTGAATTTCCTCCTTTGATGGAAAAGAAAGAAGCAAGAGAGTGGAGCGCAAAACGTCACCGTTGGACTGTACGGTCACCGGGACCTAGGATGGTCGAATTTTAACCGTTGGATTGATGAAAATTGACGGTTCGGATGGATTGGTGAATTTAGCAATTTTGATTAGGATTAATTATGCGCGGCCATCAAAATTTCCGACCGTTGGGAATTTTTAAAATGTTGGAGAGAAAGGAAACTTTGGTAGCGTCACGGGGCGCTCACCTTCTTCGACGAAGGGCAAATTGTTTTTTATAAAGGCGTGAACTTCTATTTGCACCTCCCCCCTCCCCCACACATTTTTTTTCTTTATGCAATCAACACCCTAAATTAATTTTTCTCCTGTTTAACACCTTTTATTATTCAAAATTCATAAAAAACTTAAAAATTAACTATTAAAACTCTTTATTTACACTTTAATTTGGTTGTTAAATCCCCTATTTACATTATAATTTTACTGGTAATTTGAAAATTTTCACGAATTTTAAATAATGGAGAGTATTAACTGGACCAAAATTAATTTTGGAGTTGATCGCATAAAAAAAGTGTGGTCGAAAATTGGGGGTTCGCCCTTTTATAAATAATGAATTAAAACTTTCGTCTCCCAATCAGCGGGGATAGCTCAGTTGGGAGAGCGTCAGACTGAAGATCTGAAGGTCGCGTGTTCGATCCACGCTCACCGCATTCTTCTTTTATTTCTTTTCACAAAGAACGCTGTTTGTCCAGACAAGATAATATGTATGGATGGATAGAAGGATATGGAGTTGGAGATACTTTAAATCCTTTGGAGTTTGGAGCCATTTGATTGGTTTATTTTTCAACACAGTTCCCCACTTTGGCACTTTTCCCTTCCTCACCACCCATCTTTTGATTTTCTTTCATTTTATGATAAATATAAATGTATGAACTCTCCTTTCCCTTCTTTCTACACACTTCTAGGCTTGCAAATTGCAATTTATCACCTCTTTTGGAAGTCAAGTGAAGAGATAATTACCAATGGCATCAATGGTTAGCTCCTCCAGCAGTGTTCTTAGGCCAACCCCATTTCTAGGACAAAGTAGGGGATCAAATGCAAACCCTCTTAGGGATGTTGTTGCCATGGGCACTGGGAGATTTACAATGGTAGGTTTCTGATTCTGTTTATTTGCATTTCGTTTAGGAAAAATGTGAAATTTACATTGACGTTTGATTTTTTGTGTTGTTCTTGTTTGTAATTTGTATGTAATGTGTAGAAAAATGAATTGTGGTATGGACCAGACAGAGTCAAGTACTTGGGACCCTTTTCAGCACAGACTCCATCATACCTAACTGGAGAATTTCCAGGAGACTATGGATGGGACACTGCTGGACTATCAGCAGATCCTGAGGCCTTTGCAAGGAACAGGGCTCTTGAGGTATTTTCTTCTTCATCTCTTTTTCTTATATTCCAAATTCTTAGAAATAACAATGTTTCAAATGATTCAAGCAGCATAGATTTTCATAATAATGCTCTGATTCAAAAACATGTAGGTGATCCATGGGAGATGGGCAATGCTTGGAGCACTAGGTTGCATCACCCCAGAAGTCTTGGAGAAGTGGGTTAAGGTGGACTTCAAAGAACCAGTCTGGTTCAAGGCTGGTGCTCAAATCTTCTCAGAAGGTGGCTTGGACTACCTGGGCAACCCCAATCTTGTTCATGCTCAAAGCATTTTAGCAGTCCTGGGCTGTCAAGTCATCCTCATGGGGCTGGTTGAAGGTTTCCGGATTAATGGCCTTCCTGGAGTGGGAGAGGGAAATGACCTGTACCCTGGTGGCCAATACTTCGACCCTCTTGGCCTTGCCGATGATCCTGTTACATTTGCTGAGCTCAAGGTGAAAGAGATCAAGAACGGCCGGCTAGCCATGTTCTCCATGTTTGGATTCTTTGTCCAAGCTATTGTCACAGGAAAGGGTCCCTTGGAGAACCTCCTGGACCACCTCGACAACCCTGTTGCCAACAATGCTTGGGTCTATGCCACCAAGTTTGTGCCTGGATCATAAATCCACCTCTTAAATCTCTTTATTGTATTAGACTGAAATCCATTAATTGATGTGTAAATGGTCCTAGCTGTTGCAGTTAGCAGAGTGGAGAAATTTCAATGATGTTATCTCTGAGATCCAACAACTTGTGATTTTGGTAGCAGTTCTGCTTCCATAACATTAAATTGGTATTTCTAATGAGTTTTAAGTAGCTGGAACAATAATAATAGAACAAATTGTCCAATTTTTAATAATCTGAACAGTTTTCTTACCGAACAAAGTGATTCTAAAGGCAGAATAGGGGCAATTTTTCCTTTTCCCTCAAAAGATAATTGTATTACTAACATAGGCCAAGGCATATGAGCATTTGCTTTCCAATTTGTATGGATAATACTACAAAGCTTGATTACGTTCATCGAGAACAGCATATTCACAAACAAGCTAGGCTAAGCTAAGCTAAGCTAAACTATTCAGTGGAGAAAAACATAGCTCCACGTCTTAAGAAATTCTATGCACATGATCAATCGTCCCATTGTCCCAAAGTCCAACCAAAATGTTGGTTGAGACAATCTTTCCGCTCACTGTCCTAGTACTCTGGAACGTCCCATCATTGTTGCCACAGCATCAGAGAACGGGAACAGACAACATTTGGGCAACAATATTTCCCCTGAATTCCTTGGGTGATTGAATCTTCATTGGCCTAAAAATATCACGATCTTTGATTAATGTAGACACTATGATACTCTTGTTCTTAACTTCCCCCACCATTTCCGATGACCTTCTGAATGCCTGAGTTTATGAAGCCTTGCCTTTGCCTCCCTTAATCTTGTCTTGTAATCTTTCTTCCAAGCCTCGAACTTGAGTTTTAAACTCCGAAGTTCTTCCTTAGAATTTGTATGAGAAGATTGCTGCACAGTTTTGCCCTCTGTGAAAGGTTTGGCATCACGTTCGAAAGCTTGTCTCTGCTGGTCAAATTCCTTTGCCAGATTGCTTACTGCAGCCAAACTGCCATTGGTCTCTCTATCTGGCAGAGCATCAGGAACATTACTTGCAACTTTAATTGGGGTACTGCCACCAGGAGTTCGAGATTCCAAGGATGTTGCCCCCTCAGAATCATAAGGTGAAGCATAACCATCAGTTCTTCCTGGTTGACCAGAAGTAAGGTCAGCACTGAGGCTCTTTCTGGCAGCAGTAAGGCTCACCTGCAGTAAAATTACAATAGAATAGTCAGCTATGTTAGTAATTACATACTCAGAGGTGCAATTCTCACACTGAAACTGCCTGTAGTGTAACTGCAAGCACAACAATGAATTATGACACATCTATGTTAATCCTCCACATGCCTAATAGCATTTTTATTTAGCTTCACATGATATTACTCTAGATGGTGGAGGGCGCACATTAAAAGGACAAATGCACTCCTTTTATTGGTCAACAACAATTACTTGCATATTAACATCTCATAACTATGTTTATGCATAAAATTCATGAAACTCACCTGCAGCGATGACATTTGCTTTTGCCACATGCCCTCCATCGACTTCATCTTCACATCGTACTCCAACCACCTTGTCTCATACTGTTGTAATTGCTGACGTAATGCATTATTTTCCTCTTCCTTTTGTCCCAGAGATCCCTCTGCCTTGATAACTCGCCTCTGAAGCTCAGCCCAAACAGAAGGTAAAACCTGAATCTTCTGCTCCTGTGGTAGATCCTACACGGCAAGAGAGTTATCATTTTAAGCTCACAGTTTCTCAAAAGGTTAAAGGCAGATGTATTTGTGAAAAACAAGATCATACATTTATGTCCTAGAACACAAAAATGCTTCCATGATTACTAGCACCATAATGGCTTATAAAAATGTTTTACCACACTGGAAATCAACAAATGTTGTTTTTAGCAAGTGATAATCAGGCTCCCTATCAGGATGTTGTTTGCCTCTTAGTTATGAACTTATCCCAACTCATATATCTTTCTCTCTTGAGATAGAGAGAAAAGCTGACTGTCCCTCTTCAGAAAAAGGGGAGGTGTGTCTGAGGAGGGATTTCTTTTCTGCCAAGTGGAAGACAGCCCATCTCACCCATCTTCCATCCCCATGAAGAAATAGGACAGGCAAAAATTCAATACTTTGTACCTGAAAGTAGTGACAAACAACTATTCCAACCCTTTTGATAAACACACATGCATGATTGATTGCAACCAAGACAAAACAAAACATAGTTGTGTTTGCAGCTTAGCAAGTCAACCAAAGAGAATACCAGCACTTCTGAAATTCTCCTGCCTGCCTTTCTCTTAGAATTTACACTTTCAACATTTAACTGTTTCAAATTACGCATGTCATTGAAATGCCTCCGAGCCAACCACCCACGGATCACTGCAGAAGATAAATAAAGATTGAAAAAAATTGTAAACAATAACGGCCACAAACTATGCTAACAGATGACTGGACTTTACCAGATTGTAAATATGTGACTGCCATCAGCTGCTCATCGAGTAATTGAGGTGCAGTAGCTCTCTGCCTCTTTGTCCCAATAGCATACTTCCTTCTGATATTTTCACCACGGATAACTGCATTATAAATGTAACTTAAATCAAAAAAAAGGGGAAACGATTTTTTTATTTTTTTATTTTTTTTTTTTGTATCCTTGAAGAGAAGTTCATTATATATGGTTGTATCCTTCTCACTAAATTTTTAATGAAGAAAGAGAGGAGCAAAAAGAAGTTCACAGTACATGATTGCATCCTTATTACTCCTTCTTTGAGTTCATGGAAATGACAGTGAGCCTGCTGACCGCGAAAGTATTTCTGGACCCCAGTTATGCCCTGCAAAACTTGTTTTCTCTTATCCTCCAAAGCACCAATCTGTGGAACCAGGAAACAGCAGCATCAGAGAAATCCACAAGGAAGCACAGAAAGTGTCATTGATTGGACCAAATCTAGGTACATCTTTTTTTCGCCAACCTAGGTGCATTATAATGATTAATTGGGCAGGGCAGGACCATGAGTTAAGTTGATTGGGAGCAATTGTCTGGTGAACAATATTCATTCTTGGAAGGGGTCATGACTGATGATATCTCATTAGCATGACAGAATACCACTAACCTCTTTAATTCCATTTTTAGCTCAAGGTTTGCATTGCAAGTATGATGAGGGTTTAAAACTCTCAAAAGAAAATAGAAAATCACCTGCCCAGTTCGAAGATATAGCTTGGTATAGCCAACTTGATACATTTCAGGTAGGATATTAAATTGTTGCAGAACAGCAACTGCTATGCTTAGTGGATCTTGCGCTACATTGGTTTCCGAAAGTAGGAATCCATACCTAATAAACACACAAGAGGACAGAAGTTTGATGGATAACTAGTTAATAAAGAGAAGAAGAGAAAGAATGAGCATCAGAGAACTAAAGAAGTCCCTCCTTACCTTTCTGCAAATTCTTGATGTGTTATTCGACTAGGATATCCACATCTTGAGATTCTAACAACCTCCAGCACTCCACAACATCTGAGCTGTTGTAAGACAAGATCATCTTCATACTTGCAAGGGAGCTGCCTGGCATTTGGTTTTATGCACCGAATGAAGTGGGGTGAAGTATTCTCCAACTGGTGCATTAGTTTGAAGAGTTGACCCTGCAAGCAGGCAAGAACTAACTTAAAACTTTCTGGAATATGATACGATCTTTGTAATGCTTCCATTCTTATCTCTTAGATATTTAAAATATCTTATCTGCCATTAGAAACTGGTCCAACTATAGGTGATTAATGAAAAGACACAATTAATTACCTTTAATTTTACAAGTATTCATGTTTAAAAATTACAAGAAACCAAAGATATTTACCTTGAATTTCGTGCCAACACTTTGTTTTGGAACATTCAATGGACTTGCTGGTTTTGATGATTGGTTAAGCATTTTGGAGGCAAACAATTGTGGTAACTGACAATGAGAGGATGACAGGAGTTGAACCAACTCAAAGTGCAGTGGATCTCGGTTCTTTTCCAGAAAACCATTTGTGTCATAGAGAACCTAATACAACTCCAAACATCAACAATTTCAGCAAGCTGGCCAAAAAAATTCAGCTGGGTTCTCTAATCAGACGAATTAGGGTGTTTGAATTATATATAATATAGATAACAACAACTATCAACCATTAGATATTGCCAATCAGCTATCTGCTGTTCCCTAACAGCTAAACCAAACAGGACCTCAAAATTTTCAGATATCAGATTTTTCTTAATTGATGCTACAGTGTTATAACTTGTGATAACTTTACCAAGCTTGAAAATTCTGCATACAGTGGTTTCTATGTAACACTTTGCAGCATCTTTAGATTAAAACATCTATTTAATAAATAAGCAAAAAAAAATTAAAGTATTTATATAAGCATGAAATTCTTATATAATGAGTAAGGACAATCAAACTCAAATTTTAGGAAAAGGGCATTAGCATCAACTCTAGTCATTATGAAAATCAAATTGAAAGTAATTATGTCAGATGTGTTCTTCAAAGTCCCATCTGTAATTTAACCACATTAGGAGAAATTGGTAAAAATTTGAACATCATAGCGAGTCCAAGCAAGGCGTGTCATGTGATTGATGGGCCCTTAAAATAACCCCTTTTCAGATATCTCATCAATATTTTGTTAAAAGCAAATCCCCTTGCAGAATCCAAAAATAGATATAATAGGCAAGGATATTTATATAATGTCCATACAGTATCTAGAAGTTTGGTCCTTCCTCTAAAGTTTGCCATTTAAAATAAAAAGGTTTATTAATGTAGAAATTTAAATTTTTTGTTTTTAAAAGAGACCTCAAAAGATGCACACTAACCTCTCCAGCATAATGTCGGACACCAAATGCCCTGCCTCTATCACCTTTGAAGCAAGGATTGGCATTCAAGTGCTGCTTAAGCTTATTGGCAAAGGTCAAATCAGTTGCCTTGGGAAAATTTGATTCCTCATCTAATAAAGATAGTAGCCCTAGAGGTCTCTGCGAAAACAACCATAATAGATTGAACATAAATGCAATATATTTTTGTTTCATGAGACATGTATGTGACAAAAAAAAAAAAAAACCTAAAATTCACCAATTATTAGCATCCAAACTTAGATCAAAACATCTACCAAGACAATGCATGACTTAAAAAATGATAAACTAAATTGTAAGCTCATACACAAGATATTGATTTAAGGATCCACCATACAGTCCAATAACTCCAAACAACCCTTGATGATAAACAAGTATTTAGTCTTTGAGTTACCTTCTCAAATAGATCCAAGCACTCTTGGTTGTCTTCAAATTCAACTTTTGTCCAATCAACCCCATCCACTTCATATTCCTAAAAGGAAAAAGTAGCAGCAATATTACTATGCACCACTTTGGCCAGGATAACAATTATATCAACATGCAAAGGATGCAAAACAAAATTACTCAGTCTATTATGCCTACTACTTTTTTTCTTTTTTGTGTGTCCGCACATGCATGTGTGTTTGTGTGCAAGTTTGGGAGGGGGGGGGTGGTGGGGGAGGTGGGGGAGAAGGGGGTGAGGAGGGTTCCACAGCAAAATGCTCCCACAAGTAATGCAAAGACATATTCTAGTTGCTCACCTCTTGCTCAAGCTTCAATAGGTGTCGGTTGAAGTGTTGCTGCAGCCTCTCATTTGCATAATTTATGCAGAACTGCTCAAAGCTATTCTTCTGAAAATTAAAAGAAACAACTTATCACTGTGGATAGAGAAGAACTGATCTGAGATAATCCTCCAAGCAGATAACTAAAAAACATGCATGCCTTAAATGATTCAAACCCAAAAATATCAAGGATGCTTATGGATCTGCCAGTGCACCATTTGCCTACTTCAAGTGACTTGTTGATTTGTTCCAGCAGCCAATCAAAAAGGCTTGCATAGATGAATTTTGCCAGGGCATCTCTTGTGTCAATTGCCTAAATTATGTCAACAACAATATGTCATCATGGTGCAAAGAGAATCACTCCATGATGGAAAAAAAAATTTGATAACAATAAACAAACCTGTTGCAATGTCAATTTTTTAGCAACACCATCTTTGCCAGCCCAGATTTTATGGGTAGATAAAGCTACAATCAGCTCATGAACACCACAACCCAACAACTTGGCAGCATTGGAAACAGCTGCAGCAAGTAACAATGAATGGTTTTACATATTTAAGAATCTTCAAAAATTACAGTTTCTCAGTCTTAAACAAGTATAGACAGTATTGTCCTACCAGGACAAAATTTATACATCAAAAAAGTTGAAAATTTCTTATTTAAACACACTAATACACAACTTATGAATAATGACTAGCTGATTACAAAAATTTATTAAAATTTAGCAGGTATTGTCAATTACAGCCATTCCATTCACCATTCATTCAGACCACACAATAATATAATTATTTGATTCCTGAACATCAACGTAAAAAAATCTACAGCTTCTCTTATGATGAAAATTATAAAAAGAAATAGGTTCTACTTCAGATGTAAGAGACTTGTGAAGTTTGATGCAAAGTCTATATTCCTTCTTACCTTCACCAGCCAAGGCCTCCACGTGATTTTCATTGTCGATCGCTTGAAAGGATATGTTTCCCAGCCATAATATTGCAGCAAGCATAGCAAATGCATGCTCTTGTTGTTCTCTGGAAATCTGAATGATATCCAAGGCTTCCTGCAGAAGAAGGAAATTATTGTCATCTGTAGCCTAGGAGGCAAAAAAAAAAACTTAAAGAGGGGTGACTACACTGATGGTAGACATAACATCATCATATTTGGATTACCATAAGCTTATTAAATTTATTAGCATCATCAACTCCGTTAATCACCAGGCAGTCACTCTGGTTAAGATAGTAGTACTCCTTAGCTGTTCTAAGATCCAATTTCTCTGCAAAGAATGATGCAAAGAATAAGAAACAAATTCTCAATAGAAAGAAAATGAATGAATGGCATACTGGATTCAAGAACCATGTCAGATCTAGTTAAAAAGATATAGTAAGAAAATCTCTTCCACCACTTTTACATGGAAGATAGCAATCATAAAATTTCAATGGTCCAACATGAGCCATTGCATCAAAAGATGTACCAAAAATGAACAATACACTAATTTATAAATTAAGACAACTTTTCAAAACCAAAAAGTCCAACCTCTAACTAGAAAGTGGAAATGTAACTCAGCCTAAGCCATTGAAAAATACAAGTTGTTATCAAAGCAAGATCTACTGCTTAAACAAAATATGGCTAATCCTCCAGTGTTGAATAAGAAATAATACTGTTACAAGGTATTCTAAACAAAGCACAGATTAGGAAATTCTTTAAGAGATAGAGGTTTCATAAAGAATGATATGATTGCTTCTTGAAAGAAATCTAAAATTCCAAGAAAAGAACACACACACAAATGGCAATGTGAGAGCACTGGGATTGGTCAGTGTTATATAGCTTTAAGCTCAATGCTCTTAAAACCACTCAAACTAAGCTTGAATGAACTCAAGAATATTCTTGAAAGATGAAATAATACCTTTAAGAGATGGCGGAGCACCTGCACAAAGTTGATAAAAGATATGGAATGACCTTTCACTAGTGGACAGCTGAACTACTCTTGACTGCAGGAAACAAATAATCAAAGAATGAAAAAAAATTTTAAAAAATAAGAAGGGATACAAAATTACGACCATTGAATCTTTCTGAAGTTCAAATGGAACAAGAAATAACCTTTTCCAGCAAGACTATCCGGAGATTTCATTGGTGAGCCAACATTTAACATACAAACCAAGTCAGTTACTGTGATAAATCATAACATGGCAAACAGTAACTATAAATTCATTCAATTTAAAAACACTTACATGTTTGGATTTTAGCACCAGATATCTTGCCCAGATAACTAAAATGAATTTCAATCACTTTCCCCTGCACCAATTCATGAATGAAGGGTAAATAAATCAAAGGCTTTCTCTAGGTTACCTTGGATGTGAAATTTAGGATAGAAAAACCAGAAATTGGATAATTTTCCAATCAACATCAATTAGGAAATGTTTCAAAATAAAGATGTGTGTGTCTGTATGTATTAGACATATGGTGTGTATGTATTATACATATATGTATTATACATATAGGAGTATCTGTTGGCCCATTTTAAGTCCATCAAAATCATTAATAACAGTATCTTCAGCAAAGAATAATGTAAAAAATAAACAGGAAAAAAATTACTCACAAATCGGCTAGAGTTGTCATTCCTAGATGTTTTAGCATTCCCAAATGCTTCAAGTATACAATTTGTCTTAAGGACTTCATGCTCTATTCCACCGCCGGCACCACCAAGAGCAGCCAAGTACTGCATTGTGAACTTTGCTGTCTCAGTTTTACCAGATCCACTTTCCCCACTGCAAGATAAGGGTTGAAAATTATTCTTGTGGCCATACAAGTACAGTAATGATAATAGATATCAGAAATATGCTTAAAGGACCAATTTACGATGACATCACGAAAGGAACACAATAAGCAATAGAATTTCATACTCTATAGCATATTTGACTAAAATAATAATAAAGGACTAACCTTATGATTATTGATTGGTTTACTCCATCTGCAAAATAGTGATTAGGCCAAAGATAAGGCATCAGAAACAAGTTATGCATCATAGCCAGCAACTTAAACTTGTTTATGCTAAATCAAAACAAGAGATTGAAAAAGAAAATATTCACCACTCATCATCTCATTGTAAGCAGTATCTGCTACAGCATAAACATGAGGGCTATCTGTAGTTTTCTGCCTATAAGCTGTAACAAAATCATTTCCATAAAGTTGGGCGTGTTTGAAGGGATTGATGGCAATCAAAACTGGACCTGCTTTACTCTACAAAATGAAAAACATGAATTGGAAAGGGAAGAACACAAGATATGAACCTAACAAGAAGCACAACAGTATAAGCAAGTATATGTCATGCTTACATAAATCATATCCCTGGTGTATCTGTACTTAAGATTGTGAAGGACTGATGGTTCATTCAAAAAACTAAACTGTAAAAGATCATCCACCCCCTCAAGAATTTGTGGATTTGCAGGAAAGAGATCTTCCGTGGAAACTTTAATAACCTACAGTAATTAAACAACATAAGTATGTACTGCCCACAATATGGAGGACTCAAGATTAAATCATGCAATTTCCAGAGATCATGAAACATTTAACACTTACATTTCCATTCACAAGGGAGATATATGATTCCTCCCCTGAGGTAGATTTTATCGTTCCAGTATCCCACTGGCCATTTGGGAGCTGATACCAAACACTAAGTTTCTGAAACCAAAACCTCCAAACATCAGTGGACATTCTAAAAATAAAATATCTAGATGCACACTCACATGATTAAAAAAAGAAAAAGGACAATTTATGCACCCAAGCAAAAGACTGAATTAATCAAACAAGACCTTAGAATTAATCAAAACAAACAGATACCATTATCTAAGGAAGTTCTTCTCAGTCATTAAACCCAAGCCCCTACATATCAATTCAACCCAAAAAAAAAAAAAAAAAAAAAAAAAAAAAA
>BPVZ01000159.1:191757-202623 GCA_020521535.1 Rubroshorea leprosula | reverse complement strand
TTAAAATTCTTTTTATAAATTAATTTATTTAATAATATGCAAAATTATATAAAAAAATTATTTACAAGTTTTGTTTTTTCTTTCACGTGCTGTGAATGACAAGTTACTTTCCATAGAGGAATTTTCCATTTTCGTTTCTTCCATTTTTGGGAAATTTGGCGGATGGGATTGCGCAACAAGCCAACAACAATGCAATACCCTGAAGTCAAAAGACAACATTACCCCTTAAGTTTCCGTTACTCATCCAGTCTAGGTGTCCAAAAAGCAAAACAGAATGGGTCCAAAGGACGACACCTGTCCGGACCAAATAAAGCGTTACATCCCATTCTCCTCAGGAAAGCCCCAAATTTCAAGAGCTTTCAATCCCCTGCGCACACACACACCCGTTGTACGTCACAAGGGTGGTGGTACAGGAGAACTCTTTTTTGTATAATTTTTTTTATAATTTTTATAAGATAAAACTCTTAAATTTATCTTTAAAGAATATTAATAGGTTATATTTATTTTTTTAAAAAATAAGGATAAATTACCTTTTAAAATTATAAATTAATATAAATTATCTTTTTTTCAAAGTTTTTCATCAAAAAATATTAACGTGACAAACAAAATTTTGATGTTTTTCGTTAAAAAATGAGTTATTTATATTGATTTATAATTTAGAAGAACAATTTATCTATTTTTTTAAGAGTGAATATGTCTTTATCGATATTTTTTTAAGATAAATTTAAAAGTTCTACCATTTTTATGAAGTGTATATTTAATATTAAAAATTTTAAATATATAAAATAAATAAATTATTTAAATAATACATAAAATTATTAAAAAGTAAAAAATTTACCCTTAAATCATTAAAGAACCTCGAATTCTCCATCATACCAATCCAACTGCTCATCTCAATAAAATGATACAATAATTAAAAAATTGAGATTTTAAATTAAAAATTTTCAGAAGTGATTTGAAAATGGGGGTACAAATTAAGAAAAAATCTACGGTCCAGAATTCTTCAGGGCTTCCTCTGTGAGCAATCACACGGTATCCATAGTCCAGAGAAATCCTTAAACGTCCGTGACGGAAGTATGATGAGATGCCAGGTGTCTCAATCTTGGACTGTCCTTTTCTGGCACTTTTTGGTGCCTTTTGGGTTTTTTTGAGTCACCACCCTCAAAACTTCACACTATATCCAGAGAAAAAAAAAAAAGAAAAACCAGAGAAGAGAAGAAGAGTGAAAAAAAAAAAAAAAAAGTTTTGATCTTTAAGCTGTTTCCGAAGTCCAATGGCGTCCAATGCAAATGAAAATACCTGCTTTCATTGCAAAGTTGCTACTGATGAACTCAGGCCAGGCTGGGGACGTCGATTCGGTGGTTTTGTCATGCTTTGCCATCGCTGCGCGTGAGCTTCTTATGATTTTCACTTTTCTCTTTATCAAACATGATTTCCTTTTAGTTTCTTCCAGTTGTGTTTGTGTGGTGATTTATGGGGAATGGGAAGAGGAATTTGAATTCCGTTCTATCTCTGTTTTGATCTGTGTGTATTAGCCATTGTAGTTTTTTTTTTTTTTTTTTTTTTTTTTTTTTTTTTGTTTTTTTGGCTAAGTCGTTTGAATGTGATTTATGTGGATGGGGTAATATGTTGGCCTTTTGGCTTTATCCCAACTTTGTTTGATGAGTGTGTTTGTGTGAAAAAATGTTTGATTGGATTTCTGCTTTTGTTCTACTTGTTACATTTTTTTAAAATTTTTTTTATATCTTGATATATATTGTCTTAGGGGAATTTAGATTTTTCATATTTTATGTTACCATTATGTTTAATTTAATGGATGATAAAAAATACAAACATGTTTAATTTGATAGCTTTTTGGTCTTTTCATGACTGATTAAATTTATTTGAAGGAGATGTAGTAGTTACATGAGTTGGTTGGTGTTGGAACATGCTTTGATGCTTAGGGAGGTGATTTCTTCTCTGGCTTTTGTTGTGCTGTTAATATTGATAAATAGCGGAGCAACCCACTCATTGAAGATGGGTGATTCTGGCTTGTAAAATATTGGAACTTAAAATCAATGTTGAAAAAGCAGGACCATAATTTATTTATGGAGAAGTATGTGAAGCCTTCTTAAAATGGACATATTGAAGATGATAAGACATTTAGGTTGGTCTTGTTCATTGGAGAATGAATTAGGACAATTATGATTTGGTCTTCTTTTTTTTTCTTTTTGTGCAATGTGTGATTAGTCTTAAGTATCATAAATAATGTTACTAACTACTTTTCTGTTTTTTACTGCATAATTACTAATCAGTTTGGCATGTTAACAATGCAATGTTTAGCTCTAGTAGTTATTATTATTATTATTGTTATTTTATCCTTTTATTTCTGCATTTGAGTCTTGAGGCCTTCTTTTATTGTTCATTTTATTCAATGCAATCCTCTCTAGCAAGTCCAAATTGGTTTCTAGTTTCTTTGTTACTTTTGTTTATATATTTTATGATAAGTAAGCTTCCTCCTTTACTTCATTGCTATTGAGATACAGTTAGTAAGAGGTTTGTAGAAGTAATCTCACTCTGTTCCTCTTGAGATTATTACACAAAGTTTGTCAGCTGTTTTTTGTTCATGTTGAAGAACAAGCTGACGAGAAAGAAGCAAGATGTCTCTGGTGCTGCTATTGTTATAGGCCTTCTAACTTTTTCCTTGTTATTGTATTGCCAACAACGATTGACTGATGGTTTTAGAAGTTGTAAAGGTGAAGCGGAGAAAAAAAAATACGAGTAAATCTGCCCTACTTGTGGTTGCCATTGTCATTTTTGTCAAGTGACACTGGCTACCATTTCCTCTACTGAATTTTTTTCGTTTTTTTTGAAAACTTTCATTCTGTGCTGCTTTTCTGTTTTAGTAATGTAAATCTCGTTCTCTCTTTGCCTATACTTATTCTATATATTGATATGAACTTTGTAACCAAGAAAAGAGGAAATGAGTGTTTCTCCATTAAGATGTTTTGTCAGTCTTGATGGCCAATAGTAAATGAAACAAAAAAGGCTCCTTTGGAAAGGGGATGACTTTAATTATTAGCATTGAAACTCAAGCAGTTTACCAATTAGAGAAAACATAAAAGTTCATGAATGCCTTGTTAATATATCATCACCTGAATCCCCAAGACATCATCAAATTGATGTATCAAAACACAATCTTTACCTATTAATGTGTCTTAAATGCA
Organism: Rubroshorea leprosula; assembly: GCA_020521535.1. Classification (NCBI taxonomy): domain Eukaryota; kingdom Viridiplantae; phylum Streptophyta; class Magnoliopsida; order Malvales; family Dipterocarpaceae; genus Rubroshorea; species Rubroshorea leprosula. Next base: position 199,417 of record BPVZ01000159.1, on the reverse strand, counting down.
ACATGGGTTCAGTAGTTCTTAATTTCTAGTCTTGTCAGTGCTTGAGGGAGTAGTTCATCCATAGAGTACTAAGAACTTATCCATCTTATTGAGTTTTTCAATGTTTCCTTCAAAACTTTCTTGTCTACTCATTGTTGCTTATGTTTCAGATTAGAGCCCAAGAGAAGTGTGAGTTTCGCATTATTTATCTTTTGAAAAGGAAAAATTATCTCTCAAATTTTTTTCTTTGTTTAAAGCTTTCAAATTTTCATATTGCTCAAGTAAGTAGTTTGTGATTAAAATGGTTCAAGAATTCCTTCTTTCACTCTATAAATTTAACTACTGTTAAAATGTGTGTAAATTTGTTGTTAAAACTGAAACAAAAACTTGATGTATTTGCCATAAGTAATGAATTGTACATCAGCAACTGGTCGTGTTTGCCAATTAGCGGAAGCAAGTGAAAGTGGTTTTAAAGCATGCAGTTAGCCATCATTTGATCTATTATGGAACTTCATTTAGTATTATAGCAAGTAGTGAGGTGGCATTATTTTTACTTAAAAAAGTGAAGCGACATCGTTTCTGTTGACATTATTGATATGTGAACCTTTTGCTATGGACCTGATTGTATTAAATCATCCCAATATTGTCTTGGATTTTGATTTTGATACGACGTCATTTTTGTTTTGCTGTTTTAATTTATCCGTATTAATTGTGTTTTAGCCATCATATTCATTAATTATTATTTACCAAATGCTTTACTTATAAGTTATTTTTGAAATATCCATTCATTAACATCTTTGCACCCTCACATGTGTGTGCATCTTTTCCATCAGCAATCATCATTGCCTTTTGCTAAGTGAATATGCCATTATTGACATGTTAATAGCTATTACTTACAGAAGTTTGTTGTTAAGCATGTCAATGTGGAGGCTTTGGACATGGATAGTTTCCTATTTTGCTCATCTGTGTGTATGTATTAGACTCAGGAATGGGAAAGGGGTGGGGTTACCATTAGCTTTAAGATTCTGCTTTTGCTTTAAGAATCATACTTGGCGTTAATACCACACATGGTTTGATCAAATAGCTAGCTGTTTTGTTTCACCAGTTTGTTTTAAATGGTAGTGGTTTTTTTTTTTTTTTTTTTTTTTTGTTACCTAAAGTTTTAGATGGTAGTGTTGAAATTCATATAATGAAAAAAATTAAATATTCATTTATCTCGGCATTAATTAACTATCCGTATTTTCTCTTTGGTGCCTGTTAATAATTGGCTCCGTTTTCCTTTTCTTTTGCAAATTCAGATCTGCTTATGAAGATGGGACTTTCTGTAGCATTTTTCACCCAGATGCCAGTGGTTGGAGAGTTTGTGCTACTTGTGATAAGGTAAGCAGAAAAATCCCTTTCAATTTTGTGTTTTTTAATGGTTTATGTAGGTTTTGCCAAAAAAAGAAGATTATATAGGTGATTATATGGTTTTTTTGCTGGCTTTGACATTGATTAAACGTACACAATGTAGAATTTATCTTCTGGTTTCTAGCTTGCGTGTTGGGTGTACTAAACCATTATTTTGCTGCCCAGCCTCTTCATTGTGGATGCATCATGTCCGCCCTTACACATACCATATTGGATCTTGGAGGAGTACAATGCATGGACTGCGTCGCAAATCGAGTTTTGGTAGGAATCAACCATCTGGCACTTTTCTTTTGGTTCTCATTCGTCTTTATACAACTTTTTTGGGCCAAGCTGCTAAATGAATTTCATTAGTATGAACAAAGTTTAGAAGTGAAGACAGACTACTTATGAACTAGAATGTTGTGATGAAAATTATTTTCCTCTTTCAACATGGTATCTCCACTGGGTCACTTAGTCATCACTTCTATGCAAGTATGATATTATATTTATTTTATTATTAGAAAATACCCATGCATGTATGATTTATTTATTTAGTTGCATTTGGACAAGAAATCCTTGAACAGCATGAAATCCTCTCTGAGGCATTTTTTGCATATTAGGAATTAACTTCAGAGTTTAAGACAGGTATTACATGTATTGATACTGTACAGTGTGCTACTTCATAAATTATGCACAATTTGCATGATGATGAGGGTGATCATATTAATTTCTATGTGACATCAGTACTCAAATCTTTTAAAGTGTAGCATAAGATGGGAAGGTGATAGCATGTTCAATGGTTAGATATTTTGAGATGTCAGCTTTTGGTGGAGAGTGATAATATCCTAAATGCATAAATCAATTATCTGTGGATATTTTTCATTCAAAGCAGTAATTCAAATTTGGCCAAAAAAAGCACTAGTTCTTTTTCTTTTTAATTATCTTAAATGCTGGATATAATGTCAATGTAGTGACCTAGCATACACTGCTGTGCTGTTACATTATAACCTTAATATGGAAGTATGTAATTATCTGTTTGGAGTTCGAAATGCATTTTTTGGTATATTTATAGATAACTTAGATTCTGTACTGGTTGCCTTTTGTTTTCATGGTATTGATCTCGGGCTACAGTTTATAATGTTGCAATTATGTTTTCCTTGTTGATGTGAAATCTCTTCAGATTTTATTTCATTGGTAAAAGATTTACACCGGGTATGGCCAAAGCTATATATGTTCTTTTCCTGCCTCACAAAATTATTTATGTACTGCAATTTTGTTATCGATAGTTTTCTGAGAGGCTTGTAAGTTAGCAGCAAGCTTGTCCCTGAATTTCCTAGTTATTGAGATTTTTAATTTTGAGTTCTTCATATGTTTTTTATACTTCATCTCCTCTTAAATTTTGCCTTTGCTTCCTTATTTTTCAATTTGATGTTTAAAATTCTAAATCAAGACTTTGTATTTATGTTTCAGCCACCACGCCGCTTACCACCCTCCAGGAACCCTGCCATGGGCCCATCTGAAGTCAGACTATCTGGTGAATCTCAGAAACTGTTCATTTGGGATTGCGTCAGTATCTTAGTCCTGGGAATGAAGGGAATTGAAAATCCATTTGTCCTATGAATCTCTAGCAATTTTCATACTTTCTATGTTTATTCATGTGTGTTTGCATGCCTGTATGCTTGTCTTTCTATGCTGATTGAAAAAATGTCTTGTAGGAGAAGAAAGAGTCAAACACTTGTACTATTTATTTACCTAGGGACCTAGAAGATAAAATAAAAGAGAAGGGAAGAGAAACGAGAGGAGATAGATAGATCAGTTTTTAAGTTTTTTGCCTTTTTAGTTTCTTTTCCGGGTGTTATTGGTGGGGCTTTTAATTATTTATTATTATTAGCTGTAGTGATAGTGGCTTTTGATTAAGGAACAATATATAGAATAAAAGGGAAAATTGCAGGTCTTTAAATCTGTTTCAGACTCCCACTTTGGTGTTTCTCTAATTGCTTATGCAAGGATAATAGAGGGAAAGTTGAGGGTGAAAAAGTTCTGGTTCTGAGAAATCCTTCTACGTCATGCTAAATAATGTCTTAGTCCTGAAATTAATATTCAACTCTATCAGCAAGGTCAGTTTTTGCAGAAAGTGTTTCATAAAATAAACAATGATTCCAGATGAATACTTGCATTCTTCTCATCTTCGTAATCCAGATTAATAAACACACTTTATTTAATTCATCTAGTTTTTGTTAGAATTTAAAAAGTGACTTTTGCACTGCTATGTTGGAATTGACTTTGCAGCAGATTCAATTCCACCCAGTTCTACAGTGACTTATGGGTTGCCAAATAAGACAACTGTTCAATTTGCTCCTGGAGCAGCTTTGGAAAAAAAGGCTTCTTTGCATGGAATTGGAGAAGACGAGCCCTCTGTTAATTCACCTGATGAAAATGATACGTCTTCTAACAGTGACAAAGATACTGAAAAGCCAGAAAGGTCCACCATTAGAAAGGCTTATATACATGCTCGAAATATGCCAAAGAGAAATGACGAGGAGCTAGAACAACTCTCCAAAGAGTATCCACTAAGTTTGAGTACTTTATATTATGTTTCTGAACTCCCCCCCTCCCTTGGATTTGGATTTATATTGAAAGCTTAATGGGTGCCATGGTCATACAATTGTTGACACATATGCAATTATCTGTTCTCTATATCTTCTTCTTTGAAGTTTGAAGATAAATAGCATCGAAAGTCTTGTATAACTTTTATTTAAGAGCTTGGTCATTATACTGTGTCCTTGACTATATTAAGGTCAAAATCTGTTTTCATTCCTCTCTTTGAGAAGGCACTGACTGCCAGTGATGCTGAACCAAAGAATGGGCGCCTCATTCTACCAAAGAGATGTGCAGAGGTGAGTCTTTTTCATAATTGAAATTTGTTGATGGTTTTTAAATTTATGTGATTGCATTTGCTAGGTCTGGCTTGTGCAGCAGTTGTAGTAAGATCCTAACTTGCTTGCTGGAGCTGCATCAAAACATAGCATCCCAAGTCCTGAAAAGGCTTGAGAGGTTTATGAACTTAGTATTGTTCATTGAGAATATGATATTATTATGCCAGTGATCAAATCATTAGTTGCTATTTAGTCAGTGATCCTGACAAGGACGTGGTAAAATATTCAAGTTGTGTATGCTAGAGGTCTTTGCCTCTGGCATCTCATTTCATGTGATTCATCCCTTTTGTTTGTTTTTTTGCCCTTCTTGAAAATCCATTTTCCATTGGAGGATAAATCAGAATCTTAGTCTAAAAGGAAGGGGAAGTAAGAATGTGCATGTGAGTTCATTTTTCTGTCAAGATAAGAGATATATTCTTGTTATAGTCTATAATAATCTTCCCTGGAAAAGTAATTTTTACTTTGAAAGGAGAGAAAGGGGGAACTAATAATTTTTTCCCCATTTGAAGGTATGAACAGAGTTTTGTTATGCTTTATAAAATCTGGCAATGTTATTTTTCTGGAAAAGTAATAATGTAGGTTTAAGATTTATCGTATTAATAGAAAGAATAATACAGGCTTACCTCCCTAAAGTTACTGCTCAACAACGAGTCCCCATCAAAGTACAGGACACAAGGGGAAATGACTGGCAATTTTACTATAGGATTTGGGCAAATTCTAATGGCAGGATGTATGTTCTGGAAGGGCTTAAAGAGTATGTGAACATGATACAATGGGAAGCAGGTGACACAGGTAAATTGCATAATTCATTGGCCATGTGCCTGACCAGAAATTTTTTATTGATGAGTTGTGATATTCACTATTCAGTCTATTTTTAATATTTATTTATTTTAACCAGTATTTTAATCCTACATTTTTCTTTCTCTCTTTAGTCTTTTTCTCTCTTCTTACTCTTTAATATGATTGAGTATTTTTTTGGATAACATGGGTATTTGGAACTTCAGCCAAACTAGTCACAATTGAGAGTATCACTTTGTGCTTTTCTAGATGTATTGACTCATCTAGAGTTTAGTACTTCTATATGATTAGTGTTAGGAAATTACTTGCTAAACCATGCCCTCAATTTATGCTTATTCTTCATGCAACTCAAATCATCTTGCGTTGCTACACCTAAACTGAGAAACAATTAAATTTTACAGTGTCTTCTTTAGTTAACTTGTGAATACAAAAAGTTACTTTTAACTAAACACTGACTGACATCTTTCAATTTATCAGTTGTATTTTACCGGAGAGAGCCAGAAGGAAATTTGGTTATAGGAGTCTCAAGGGCTCAAGCTGGTGAATCAGGCCAGAAGGTATGGCATACTAAATAACAATGTCAGTCAAAATTTATGGTGCTGGATTCACAGAACATTTACTGTATTTCATTCATTATTTATGTGCCCACATATGGAAAACCCTGAAGATTCCTTTTATGTGGATGGTTGGTTTCCTTTCATTAACTGGTTAGTGATAAATACTGGGACCAAATTACAAAGGATGTCAGTATTAATTGTGTTAAATAGTGTAACAACAACTACTCCTTTTCCTATATGAAAGGTAGAAGGCATTTTCTTGAAATTATTACGGTCCTCAATCACATAACATCCATCAATAGTTTATATCTCTAGCATTGGCTCCATAATTTTTTCTTATGATGACATTAATTATCAAGAATGTAGTTGGGCAGAACAAAGTTTCCTATGGCTATGGGCCTTAGTGATGACCTATAAGCATCCAGCCAAGAATGAAAACTTACTTGGTTATAATTTTTATAGCATAGGAAGAAACAATCTAAAAACCCTTAAGGATAGTGGAATCAAAAACTATTAAGCCATGATATACTATTTCATTTTCCCCTTAAGCATGAGATGCATTTAAGAACTTGCATGTTGCATGCATATATGTAGGAATTGGTATTTGTTTCTGCCAATGATTATCTGATGTAAGCAGGGGCTATCAAAACATAAGTTGTACTTTGAATATTGAGGTAGTCAAAGGTCTGACTCTAAGCAGTGGGCAGAGTTAAAAAGCTTGAAAAAGAGCAAGATTGTGTCTTAATGTATGAGGTGGAAAGTTGATATTTAACTCATGCATTTGTAATGAGCTATTCAATTCATATGAGGTTCATGATAAACCTTTAGTTCTTTTATCTTTCTAGAATAGTTAAGTTCTTTTTCAGATTAGAAAAATCATGAATAAGTGGAGAGGATGCTAGTCTCAGCACAGGTGGTATTAATGGCTTCTTTTTAGAATACAGCTTTCTATATTGGGCTCTGAGTTGGGTTTGTGAATTTTATTTATGCTAAGGTGTTTATCATTCTAATATTTGATGCCTTCTTTTGCCAGAGTTCAGCTTGAGGAACCGAAACAAGAGTATTACCCTTAAAAGACTGGTGTGAACCCTGTGCTTTTCAGGGATGATGTTGGAGGTCTTTTTCTGCTTGCACCTTGCTGTAATCAGTCAAACTTTAGTATGTTGATGAGTCTGCTTGTGTTTCAAAAACTCAGTCATCCTTTTCTCTGTTATTAGCCAAACCTTCAAGAAAACACATGCGATTAAATAAGCTATGCTAATATGCAGTTTGTTGGGAATATTTTCATAAAGTTTAAATTGTGTTTTGCTTGTAGTACAAGAAATCTAAAGGGGTGAAGTTTATTAAAACCCAAAGTAAGTTAGATGATTGCTGTCTAGCATTTATTGCAATACTTGTCTCTCATAATCATATGGCCTAAACTAGAAATCCATGCAACTCAATGGTCCTAACTGGATCTTGCTGTCTTTAGTCTAAAATAGTAAAAATCTTGCTTTGTTTGCTGATGCTTTCAGTTTTGGTGTTTGTTTTCATAAAGCTTAGGTTAGAAATATGAATTTAATATGTAGGAAATTAGAGCAAACATAAGCATGAGGTTCACTAGAAAATATAACTTCTAGATTTATTCATGATGAAACTTTCTAGAAATCATGTTTTGGTTGCTGATGAAATACTCTTTTTGTGCATCTTTTAACTTGCTGTGAACACTTATTATTTGAAATGTTAAGCATTGCAACTAAACAATATTTTGTTATGGAAACTAAAAAATATCCTTTAGTAACTCAATTTTTGTGAAGCTTGACCTGGTATAAAATCTAGATTTAAGCAGAAAAATAATTAAAAGAATGGGCTAAAAAATGGTGTGCCTGCATCTTTGAAATACAATATTAATCAATTTTTATTGCTGTAGGCATTTAACTATGGAGATCCTTGGGTAGATTAGTTTGAGGTTACTGAACTAATACAGGCAAATAAAGTATCAAAGATGCGGTTACTGACAAT
>BPVZ01000159.1:177890-191657 GCA_020521535.1 Rubroshorea leprosula | reverse complement strand
AAAAAAAAAAAAAAAAAAAAAAAAAAAAAAAAAGGAATTATTAGAATTTTCAGTAGGCATGGCAAAGGAAAATCCTGTTACAATGGTCTTAAAAACTAATTAATACTGATTTAGGTAAATATCTTAATCTGTGACTATCATGCTTCTAGAAAACATGATTTATTTGGTAATTTCTTCAAAGTTTAATTATTAACCCTCAGTATCACAATGCTAGAATCTACCCTGCTTTTAATATGCTGACTTATTTATGGCAATGAACTATAATGCATGAATAAGTTTGGATCTCTATGGAAAAATAAATGATGCATATATATCTAGATGTTAACCAAACTTATAATCTCCAATACTAAAATTGAAAAGTTGGAATGGTTGGCTACATTAGCATCTTTATTTCCATCTTGGTTTCTTTTATACTAATCAGTTGTTTTTTCAGCAGCATTTCAAGAAAATGTATCTGTCTCATGCATAATAGAGTCGGCTGCATATGCATTTGTCAATGTATAATTGCCGTGTCGCATTAGCAGTCTAGTCAAACTACGACAATTTCATTTGAGCATCCATTTTCTTTTTTGACTTTCAAGCATGCTGATCTTACTCAATGCAGTATCTGGTCTATATCCATGATTGAATGTTATCAAAAGATATCCTTAGAATCAAGGATTGTGAATTTGAATAATTTTAAAGAATGAATCTCGCATATCAGAATTTTAGTGGTAGCCCTAGCTGGATTAGCTGCTGGAATAAGAGTATCATACACAAACTTTGTTAATCTTTAACACGACGTGCCTGCCTGTTATGCCATATTTGTATTGTTCAGTGATGATTTTCTTTCTTCAAAAGGGTTGAGAGGGAGTCAAGAATTAATGAAAAGTAGTCCATTTAATAGAACCAACATGTGCAGTGTTTATTTTAAGCTAACAAATTAGCTTTTGCCAGGGTGTAACGGATATTTATTTGTAATATAATGTGGATTCTTCTATGGCGGTTACATATGTGTCGACGTAGTTTCAAACTGCGTGGGAAAGGTGCTTCTTTTCTTAATGTGGACAAATTAACATAACTTCTGGTCTCAAACTTTACATGTGGCACCAGTTTGATGAGAAAATGAAATGTTGAGATTGTTTGAAGTATTATGTCCATTTAAAGCTGATTCCTTTCCTTTTTTGTATTTTGTGTTACCTAAAAAGTGCGCAATCATTTTTGTAAACTTCGTCACTGCAATTGTATAAATGCCTCGATATCCAGCTGATATTTCTTATGCTATCATCTCTTTCTGAAAATTGTTTGAAGAACTCTGGTCTCTTTGATGGCTATAGAAATTAGCTTTTTATGGATGTTGAACTCAATCTTTTTCTTCTGTTTGACAGTTTGTATCTGCAAGACAAAGGACATTTGGGTCTGTGGATGAGCTCTGTTGCGAAGCCAGATACATCAGTCTGAGATGATGGAAGACCAAATAATGAAAGATCAGTATCAAGATAGATTCTTGTTGAATTCCTGGTGTATCAAGTATAGCTAGCAACAACTTTGCAGGATGTGTTGAAGTCTTGGTGTATCAGATAATCACTATGAACTACTTTGCTGGATGTGCGTCTTAAACCATTTTGCAAATTTTGAATTGAATACCTTCTGCATGGCATCATTGACACACCTCTAAGGATTTAATCACCTTTAAATTGACTTTAGAATTTTTCTTGGTGGAGGTGGGGGGAATGGGGAGTTAAAGTGGAGTGGCTGGATTCATTTCCAACTTATGTATCATTTCTTCTCTTGGTATGTTATTTTTCCTTTTCTGTTGCATTCCTTTTGCAGAATTGTGCATTGAATCAAGATCTGTTAATATAGGTTGTCTGTGGACCTGATTGCAATACTTGGAATGAAATGACAGCTTCAGCACTTCCTTTGCAGTTCCCAAGTATTTCAGGTCAGATATGCAAAAAAATTGCCCTTTCATTTCTTTCCTTTACGGTACCAGGAAGGATTTAGCATCACTGATTTGATAAGAACAGTTTTATCTTTACTCTCAGAGTTTAATCAAACGTTCTAACACTTAAATCAAGCTCCCTATTATCCTTGGTGCAGGAGGCAAAAGGTACTTACTGACCTGGTTATGCTTCAGGCTATAATTTTTGTTTTAATTGTGTTAATCTCCTTACGCGAGGTATTGCTTAACATAATGCAGTATGTTGCTGCTTTATACATGGTGATGATAGATTCAAAAAACAGTTTCATGAACGTTATAATGTTCTGGTTGCATGTAAGTTTAGTAGCTGATCTTCTTCTGCAAAGGAAGCTTTAGCCAACATGCATGTGGGGGTACAAAAACCATTGTGGAGGAACAAGTTCGAGAAATTTCCCCATAAACTGTTTTTATACTTTTATGTACTAGTTGAATGGATCCAGTCTGTCTATTACTCTTAACTGGAGAACGATTCCGTTGAACTTGAAATCCCTTGCTGGGAAGGGTTACTGATGGGTGGATGGAAAGAACAGTGTTGCAGTTGAGTCATTATTTATTCAGTTTTGAACTTTAATTTCTACAGGGTGTAAGCTGTCGGATACCAACTTTGTCATTTTTTTCATTTAAAGAGATGAAATTTTTAAGTTTCCATATCAGTCGGTAAACTTTTATTTATTTATTTATTTATTTAAGGACATAAGATTACAAACTTTGGGTTAAAACCTCAAATTGATTCTTCTACTTTGTTAAAAAGCTTTTTTTAGCCCTTTACTTAAAAAGTCCATTTTTAGTTTCCAAAATTTGAAATCTGATTTCTTCTTATCCATTTTGTTAAATTTTGACAGTAGATGAAAATTTTTTAAAAAAATAGACTAAAAAAGGTTTTTTTTTTCAATGTAGAGGGATCAAATTAAGGTTTTTTTTAAATTTTTTTTGTTTTTTTACCTTGAAATTTCTGTCATTTAACATTTCTGTCATTTAACGTGTTATGTATGTAAAACTTAATGAAAAGAATAAAAATTAGTCGAATTTCAAATTTTAAGAATTAAAAAAGAGTTTTTTTTTTAAATAAAAAAACTAAAAAGAAGTTTTTTTACCAAAGTAAATGAATCAAAATAAAAATTTGACCCAAACTTTACCCTACTTCTGTTAAGAATGCCATCTGCTTAGTAATCATTATTATTTAATAAATTCTTAAATAAAAAAAAATATAAAGATTTAATTTTTATAGAACTTTTTTTCTTTTAAAAAAAAAGGACAACAAAGTTAGGGTACTCGGAAGCACTTTTTCTCTGATTATGCCTTTATGGCAGGAATTATGTAAGCTAACAGCAGGACGGCTATTCTCAGATCTGTTGAAAATCCAGTTCCCATTTACGCGAAGCTGTTGAGCCCTCCTTCCTGGCCATAGAGAGCCCATACGTGGTCAATACTTGTGGCTCAAGAGAGGCCCATTCTAAGTGGCCCGTAGATGCTTAGTTAATAGTTAGTTAGTTATGACCCACCTAAAGCCCAATGTTGCATACTTACGGCTTGTAGAAAACCCAACTATGGCCCACGAAAAACCCATACCCGTCGTGGGAAAAAAAATCTTAAATTACGCGGTCGACATTTTATCGTTTCTTGTGTCTCAACGGAATCTTGGCTTCCCCTCTTTCTGTTTGGTTGCTGAGAAAATCGAATTAAGCAGGTAACGATTTCTTCAATCGTTTTTCTCGGCTTCCAAACAAATCTTTCTCTCAGTTCTTCGTTTTGCAGATGACTTTGATTGTGAATCACTGCTCCGCCTCCTTCCATCATTTCTGCAGAACCTCGGTCAACAGATTCCACCGTAGAACCTGTAATGGTGAGTCTATATACATTTTCTTCTTTAAATTTGCAGTATAAATCAATTTTAATGAGTTAGACTAACATTCATTTGGTCTTTGTATTTGAAGGTTTGAGATCACCTGTTTGCATGATGCATGATAGGCCTTCCCCTGGTGAGAGGGAGAGGATTGGTGAAGAATTTGTTTCTGTCAGAAAGAGTGGATTTAGATTCAATACCTTAGTAAATACAGTAGCCGGTAATGGCGACTTTCCTTTTTTTGATGCATCTTACTCTCTTTCTTTTACTACTAATTTTGTTCTTTTGCACTCAAGTTGACTGTGGTTTTTGTATCTTATCTCTTTGAATACTTGTATGATTAAGATGCATGCATGGTATATTGTTTAATATTCCTTTTTAAGAATGATTGTTGGAGCAATTGCATGTATTACTTCCTTGTAAAAGTGAACTTTATCCATTGTGTTATGTTTTCAGTGGTAAATTTGGCTGCAATTGACCCTGCACAGGCTCTAAGCATGACTGATGTCTTGGTGAGGATGTTGTGTTTGTCTTTTCTATCTATTCTTGTGATATGAGTGAATTCATTTTCCGGTTGTGTAAGCTCTTATCTTTCTGAGTTTGACGTAGATTGAACAAGAATTATTTCCCTTGAAGACAGGGAGGAGCAGCTGATTCTGTTTACACCTTGGCTGATGCAAGTGCTGGAGATTGGTTTGGAGGTTTCCTATTTTCAGCTGGCCAGCAAGCTAATGAAGCTGTTCAGAGCCAGTTATCAGCTCTCAGTTTCACAAGGTCTATTTCTGTGTATTTTTTTGCAACATTGATTGTTGGCATTACATCTCTGTCCTTTTACTTCACTCTTTCTTTTTTGCAGTTTGGCAGTTATTTTTGGGGCTGGCCTTGTGACTAGCCTTTCTCCATGTACTCTAAGTGTCCTGCCACTGACACTTGGTTACATTGGTAAACACTCTTTGTCTAAATGCATCATTTTAAATATAACAGGCCTTTTACTTCTGTATATATATTTTTTGTCATGTTTGGTAATGATTTTTGGTTTGATTTGAATCATTCAGGTGCATTTGGCTCTGCAAAAAGTAGGGGTCAGGTAATGATTTGCTAAAGGTCTTCCTTGTACCCTTCACTAATTTTCTAGCAAAATATATTCTTCCGAACCAACTGATCATTATTGAAGCATTTGATTGCTTGAATGGCAAAATGATGATAAATGAGTTGATTTCAAGACCCATAATTGTTTGGCAAGATAAAGGATCAAGAAATCTTCCAAAAGATGATAGTTGAACAGAGTTGCTCATACACAACCCAAAGGCCAACAGCTAGAGACTGGCATTTTTTTTTTTTTTTATCATTTACATACCTCCACATATATACAGGTGAAGTATTTGTATGGGAAACTAATGCGTTTTAATTGCCATGCTTTTTGTTGTCCAGATCATTTTGGATTCTCTGGCATTCTCATTAGGATTAGCAACAACACTGGCACTACTTGGCATAGCAGCCTCCTTTGCAGGCAAGGCATATGGACAGATAGGGCAAGGACTGCCGTTGGCTGCTTCTGGTTTGGCTGTTATTATGGGTCTTAATCTCCTTGAGGTATTGACTCATGCTGCAATAAATTTTTTTCCCACAAATTCACAAATGTGTTCACTGGAAATGATTTAGTGCACCATAAGTTTAAGTGCATTAATGCATTATTAATGCCCTACATTAAGGAGGCTTCTCTTTTCGTGAGTTGATGTTGCTATCAAGTTTTCAACAGGTTTGGATGTTATATGTTGTTGACCATGCCTTGCAAATTCTCTTCTTTTTCATGTCATTCTTGCTGGAATCTGCAACTGTCTGAAGCCTTTTATTTATGTTTTTTGTTGACAAATTATAATTAAGCACTTTCTTTAATTACAAAGAACAATTTGTTTTATTCAGATATTGCCAACCTATTCTTCTTTTCTAACACGATCTCATTATTTGGGCAGATCGTTGAACACTTTCTTCAATTACATAGAACAATTTCTTTTACTTGGATATTACCAACCTACTCTTCTTTTTTAACATGGTCTCATTATTTGACAGATCATAGAGTTACAACTTCCCTCTTTCTTTAACAATTTTGACCCCCGTGCTGCTGCTGCTAATTTCCCATCAAGTAATTGACTATCTTTTTCCTATAAAACAAATCATATGGATGAACATAGTGTCCAAAAGGGACAAGAATCTCACGCTGGGAAAGAAAAATTCATGTGTTAGGTGTGCAAGCATATTTAGCGGGGCTCACATTTGCACTGGCTGCCTCACCTTGCAGTACACCTGTCTTGGCCACTTTGCTAGGATATGTAGCCTCATCCAAGGTACTTTAACCACATGATATTCTTGAATCAGCTTTTTCAGTTTATCATTTTCTTTAATTTGTGTAGTTATGGAAAATAATATGACAGATCTGTTCTGCATAACAGGATCCAATAATAGGAGGCAGCTTGCTCTTGACATACACAACTGGTTATGTTGCTCCTCTACTTATTGCTGCTTCTTTTGCTGGAGCGTTGCAGGTATCTAAAACTGTTTTGTTCTGAACAAAGGGAGTACAAATATAAATTATTTTGATACCATATTTCAACCTCAGGTTATTGAAGTATGGTTTATGTGACTGATTAGGCATCCATTCTTGCAGAGTCTGCTTTCATTCAGGAAGTTCTCAGCATGGATCAATCCAGTGAGGTAATCAAAATGGATATTTTCATCAAATTATTTGTTTCAAGAGCCAATACTCACTGAATTTCTTTTCTTACACTTAAAGTCATGATAATTATGTAACCCCATAGCCCCACTTTCTCCACTGGCCTAAGTGGAGCCTCCATTTTTGTCGAGCATGTGGTAACGACTATGTGGTCACCATTAGTTCACTCAACAACTAGCATTTGCCTATTGCTATCGTATTCTTGCCATGTTGGTGTCATACAGCCAGTTTATCTGCCTGGCAGGACCCGATTTGTCTTTGTTCTTAGATTCCTTACACCTTTCTGATGTAAGGTTAAATTTGATTGCTTTTGCAGTGGGGCACTTCTGTTGGGTGGGGGTTTGTATACGTTCTTGGATAGGCTTTTCCCTGCAACCACAACAATGGTAATGTAAAGATATCTAATACAATACACTGCACAAAGTACTACTCCATTGTTTGGGCAAAAACAAAAAGGAGAAAACAAATGTAAATCATTGAATGTCAGTATGTAATCTCGCGCATCCTTTTTTTTTTTTGGATAAAGGCGCATCTTTTCTCCCAAAATAAATATATGGGAACTCATTAGAATTTAGAAGTTAGAACCATATTTTTTTTAAACCATTTTTTTTTTTAACCAGGAATCTTATCCATTTCGGCTTTCAGTATTGGTCCAAAAAGGGGAAGGGTTTCGGATTCGGACAGAGGGATGTGCTTTTCCAACTCCTACTTTCGCATTTCACATTTTTTCAGATGTTTGTTGGCCACTTACTCTGATAAACACTAAAAACAACCCTAAAATTGTTTCCATTGAATAGCCGAATTCTATTAAGAGGAGCGTTAGTGACACTCTTTTTAGTTCTTTATCAACACTTACAATATACTTAAGTTATTTAAGTTCAAAATAGATTGATCAATCATATTGCTAGTGGTGAGAAAGTGTAAAAAACTATTATAGCTAGTATTTCACTTTAATTAATAATAATTTTATTCAAATTTGAAGTTGAACACAAAAATTTGGATTTCTCATCTCATAAATTGAAGGGAAAATACTGTTAACCCAAAATTTCCATTTTTACCAAAATACATCTGATAAAGTTCCCAATTAAGTAAAGTAACAATTTTAATTTAAAAAAAAAAAACAAAATGAAGAGAGAAAAAATATGAAAAGGAAGAACACCTTTTCAAAACACAGTTGTTAGTTACATGACTTACATCATTCAATATAAAATTTAATTTCCAAATGAGAGATAAAAGATAATTTTACTTTTAACCCTCGAATTTTCTCTGAAATCGCTAATTTGCCCCTCTCCTAATCATCGCCTGGTACTGGTTTAACGACTCTTGCCTCTGCAACCTCATCTCCTCGTTAACCTTCTTGATAAACGCTTCCACACGGCGGTTCAACTCGTCCTGACTCAGCGACGGTTCCTTCCTGAGCTTGCCAGATTCAGAAGAACGAGTTACGGGCGACTGATCTTTCGTCGTACCTGAGGCGGTGGTGGCTTTGCCGTCGCTTAAGGTTTCCGATTTCTTCGTTTTGTTCGGAAAAACTGTAGAACTGGAGGCGTGCTGCTGCTCCTTCTGCACGCGCTCCCATGTGTCGGACTTCTTCAGGTGCCTGGTTAACGGCATGTGGCGGCCCTCCGTTATCGTCTTCCACGTGCTCTCCAGCGTGTCGTGGCGTTTTGGCTTCGTCACTCCCAAAGCCTTCCCTGTAACACGTTATGAAACAGTCATCAATTTACTGTATGTTGATTTTGATTGAAGCCGGAGACCGAGTTTGGCCGCCGCCGGCTTTCGTTGGTGTATGAATAAGCGAGAGAGAGTACCTTCTGGAAGATGATGGAGAGCTTTTACGGTTTTCCGTTGAGCGAACCTTCTAGAAACCGGGGGTTTCTCAACCTCGCTCAACAAACTCAAAAGTTCCGCAGTGTCCATCCTTTCCGGCGCTTTCACCGTGTTATCACCACCGTCCATTACGACTCTTTCCGTGTCTGCCGTCCGATCTTCTACAACCGTCGCATCTCCGTAATCGTATCCGCTTCCACCATCGTCGATATACACGTCCCGGAAGGTGGCGCCATTGTAAGCCTCCTCGACTGATGAGGTCTTGGCTGCTGGCACAGCTGCTGCATCTCCATAACCGAATCCAATCTCGACAGCGTTGCTATACACGTCGCTTGTCGAGATCCCGCTCTCATCACCGGCAGGTCCGGCACCATTGTAAGCGTTGACTGACACCCTATCCGCAGGCACTGGCGCCGGAGCTGGATTGGTGACAGATCTTGGATGAAATTTGGAGGATGCGACGATGGAGATGATGATGCCGTTGATGAGCAGGTACAGATATGGAGGACGTAAATAGGAGAGAATGATTGTGTAGAGTGAAGGGATATCAGAAACTATAAAATCCGATACCAGCGGGACAAAGAGCTTGAAGATCACGGCCGCCGATACGACAGCGGCGGATATCAACGCCACTTTTAGAGAGAGCATTAAATTCCCCATGAGGATCTTTGGAGGCTTAGGTTTTAGTTGGTTTCAGTGATCAGAGAAAGAAAGAAGGGTGTAGTGTAGACGAGAAATGGAGGAGAGGATTAACTGAGGGGGGAATATATATAGGGGGAGAAGAGGAAACGTGGCTCGTGGTATTGGCCGTCGATGTATTTGAGGCGTTCCACGTGTAGATGATGGACAACGATGGCAGATTCGGTGACGAAGTCGCGCCCTCATGGCAGGCTCAGTGCCGTATACCGAACGTGTTTGCCTGGGCATTTGTCTAGGTATTTCCTTCGCTCGTGGACTTTGATTTTTATTTTGGTTAAATGCTTAATTTAGTCCCTTAACTTTAAGAAATGAACATTTTTGATCCCTCAACAATTTTTTGCACTTTTTTGATCCCTCAACTATATGAAATGCACTCCGTTAGTCCTTCTGTTAATTTGGGCAGTTAACCTTGCTTAGGTGGCATTTTTTATATTTTTTTTGATGACGTGGAGAGCAGAACTTAAAAAAGTAACGACGTGGCAAAAACTTTTGCCATGTCACATGCTACCTGGCGAAAACACACTAAATTCATTCAAATGGGTCCCACATCACCACTAACAATTGCAATCGGTTATGAAGTTCGACGAAATCCGGCAAATCTGGGTTCGATGTAATCCAGCAAATAAGTTCCATCAAACCCAGCTCAATTCACTGAATTCAATTGTTCAAAAATCACTCGCAACAACCTGCAATTTGAATAATCTCTTGGCAAACAATCATATAAACACAAAAAGTGGAGCTGGGTTCTGGGTTCGGTGGAACCCAGAGGTGGGTTCCAGCGAACCCAGTGCTGGGTTCGCTCGAGGAAGAAGAAAAAGAAAGAGGAGGAAGAAAGAAAGAGAAAGGAAGAAGAAAAGTAATAATGTGAGTTGGCATAAAAAAAATTCCACGTCTATCATGTTTTTAATTTGTCTTTGCCACGTCATCAAAAAAATTATAAAAAATGCCACATAAGCGAGTTAACGGTCAAAATTAACAGAAGGACTAACAGAGTGCATTTCGTATAGTTGAGGGATCAAAAAAGTGCAAAAAATTGTTAAAGGACCAAAAATGTGCAAACCACTAAAGTTGAGGGACCAAATCTAGCATTTAACCTTTTATTTTTGTGTTTAGTTACAATTTTTATTTATTTTTTGAGTTTCTTTTTTACAATTTATACAATTTATACTATTAAAGATTCTATTGCTTAATTATTAATTTATTAATTTGAGTGAAAAAAAATTTAATTTTTTTTTAAAATTTAAAATTTGATTATTATGAATAAAGAAATAAATATTAGATAAATTTTTTAATTTATAAAATTTAAACTAACTTGATTCTGAATTAATCACGTACTAATATAATTTTCAAATATAAAAAAATTTAATAAAAAATAAAAAACAAAATCCTATCGCTAACCTAATTAAGTGTCCCTTTATATAACTCAATGAAATCTAAACTTTTTGGCCACCTTAGAGCAGGATTTAGGATTTTTTTTATCTTAATTATATAATAAAAGATAATTATCTGTTATTCTTTATCTTATCTTACTCGCATATTATACGGCTTGAACTCATTATTTTTATTTTTAATAAAAAAAATATTACTAAGTGTAATTACCAACGAAATCTAAAATTTTATTTTGAACAATTTTAATATTATTTACAAGTATATATGGACGAGAGGGAAAACGAAATCTAGAATTTTATTTTGAACAATTTTGACATTATTTACAAGTATATGTGGAGGAAAAGAAAAATGAGTTTCGTGAGATTCAAACACGTCACCCACAAAAAGTAAACAACTTTAACTCAGTATCTAATACCACCGGTTTAAAACCACCCATTCAACGAAATCTAGAATTTGAAACAATAAACTACATGTGTTTTGTCAGGATAATATTAGTTCTATTATACTTTTTGAAATATATTTTAAAATATTATTTTATAATTTAATATAATTTAAATAATAAAATAAAAGATTTATCGTGATTACAACTCATTGTATATATAAGCTAAACATTGAATTTGGGATATAAAGTTAAACCTACAACTTGCAGTCTCATACAGTTAAAATTTGAAGGGAAACATTGGAATGAGAACTTACGTAGAGATAGCCGGCCTGTATAAAATCCAGCGCTTCTCATGATTGTAAAGATAAGGTTGCCTGGAAAATCCTAACCCTCTTGGACCATGTCAATTTGAATCCTCACAATCCCCCTCCACCAAAATAAAACAAAGTACTTTTCAAAATCGTGTGTCCAATTTACAAGCCTATTGGTTTCATTTTATATTATTAGTTTATATAAAAAATTATAAAAATAAATTTTAATTTTAATTTTAATTTTAATATCTTGCGAAATGATTTAATTAAATGATTAATAAAATTTAAATTATTTTTTTTATAAATTAATTATAAAAAATACAATAATTACATTTTTAAACTATATTTACTTAACTTAGAATAATTACACTTTTAAATTATATATGCTTAACTTAGAAAATTCGTAAAACGAATTACTTGTCCCTTAAATATTCCAATGTCTCGGTTCTTAATCTCCCAAAACAGGGGCATTGTCACAGACTTTTGCATTTTCTAGGCAAATGTTTAATGCAAAATCCAGTTGGCGTTGGATCTTTCAAAACAAAAGCATGTATATGCCATTTAATTTAAGGATTTTCCTACCCTACACCATGAGAACTCAAGATGAAGATAAAATAAGTGTGTTTTTTATATTTAATTTTTATTAAAAGTATAAATATTAACTTTAATTAATCAATTAATTAAAATCATTCATTTATCAGTGATATTAAAATATATATAAATTTTTATAATTTTTAATATATTTATTATACTTTTAATTTATACTTTAAAAATATATATTAAACAAATCCTTAATTTAATTAGTACTTAATTTGTAAGTAACACTGTTACGACTGGATCTTGGGAAAATTTTCCCCTTTTTTTTCTGGGTGGTGGTTGTCTAATATGCCTCTCAACGTGCCCACCATCCCTCCTTGTACCTGCCGACCTCATTTTGACCTTTATAGCATTAGACAATTTAGACACTTACCAACAATTGAAGTCATTTTTGGCATGGTGCTTTCCTAGTGTCGTTTTCAAACATCAATTCAGGCCTCAATATGGTACTTTTAAAGTTACTTTATTCAAATACCTACTAGGTTTTCCTTAAATTTTAATCAGTATTAAACTTAAGATCAGATGTTATATATATATATATATAATCACACAATAAAAATAATTTTTTTTATTCGTTTAACTAACTAGTTATATTTTACTTATATGTTATATAATTTAAATTTAATTTTTTTTTATTTTTAATAAAAAAATTATCATAATTTATTTAAGTTCGTTAACTCTTTCTTTTTTCTTCTTTCGCTAATTTTTCATTTTTGCCAATATTTCGAGTTCATGCATCAAAATTTAATAGTAATTTGCTTTTTGTACGAAAATTTAACAGTAATAGATATACTTCTGATCTTGTATACACATAAGACTAATTGTGAACCAATTTTTTAAGGTATCAAGAAATAAGAAGTCAACTATTACAATATTAAACTAAAAGTAACAAACTATTTAACTCCTAATTGATTAATAACAAGAGAGCTAGCCTCTCCATTCCAATGACATATGTACTACTAAAGATTCTTCCAGTATCAGTTATCACCGACATCTGCAGAGTGCATGTGCTTTTCCGCGTTAATGTGATTAATTAATGAACAAATTTCGTTTTTTTTTTCTTTTAACATGGGGAATTATATATGGGGGAGTGGAGAATTTTTAAACCATCCGTGAGAGTTGAATTTTTAAGTAATTTAATCCAAACAAGTAAGATTTAAAAACAAATAATTGGACTTGAGGGTCAAATCAAATAAATTTTAAGGATAATAATGTGTGTACACCCGGATCCCACGCCCGGGTGTGCACACTTCCACATAAAAAAAAATGCAACACCCGATTCAACTTTTTTTTCATGTGGAGGGGTGCATACCCAAGTGTGGGATCGGGTGTGCATCTATCATGATCCAAATTTTAATATAGAGTATGATATATCTATGAATTAAGATCTTTTTCTTTTCTTTTCTTTTAAATAGTAACAGAAACTTTTCTTACACTATTAAATTCGATCCAAATCCAATGATTCATGAGTGTCATTGTTACATTATATGTAACCCTTTACTGTTTTGCTGTTTTCTCTAGTTTGTCTTTTTATCACGTTACATATAACTCACTCAAAGCATATTATTCTTTTGGAGTTTGGTCGGATCGCAGAAGATGATTTACTGTTTCCTCTCATTTGTCTTATTATCACGTTACATTCTTACATGTGACTCAAAGGGTGCTCTCCGCACCTGCGCCGGCTGTCTAATAACTAGTTTTGGAAGTGCATTTTCACCTGTATGATACTAATTCATATCCTCGACTTCTGAAATTTGTGTTTGTTTAAAAAATGGTGTTCTCCAATTGGTAACTATTTTAATTTTGTCATTTTTTTCTCAACAAAGAAACCGCTTTACATTTTGAAATTGAAAAGTATACTGTAGTTTATATATATTGTATCAAACTACATTACATTGATTATAAGATGGTAATGAATCTCATGATATAAAATTATGGTTTCTTTTTATAAAAATATAAATTGTTTGAATTTTAATACATAATTTTAAAAAATATTTTTGTAATATATAAATAATAATTAAA
>BPVZ01000159.1:164545-176811 GCA_020521535.1 Rubroshorea leprosula | reverse complement strand
ATTTGGAATATTAGATAAAATTTTGTATAAAATTAAATACAAATATTATATTAAATAATATTTAACTTATATATTAAAAGTACAAATTAAAAAATTTATTATTAATTTGATTATCAAAAAATTATTTTATAAATAAACGGTATGTTGTTGGTTTTGTAAAATTATTTTAGGTTAAATGCTTAATTTGATCCTTTAACTTTAAGAAATGAACATTTTTGGTCCCTCAACAATTTTTTGCACTTTTTTGATCCCTCACCGATACGAAATGCATTCCGTTAGTCCTTCTGTTAATTTGAGCCGTTAACCCTGCTTAAGTAGCATTTTTTTATATTTTTTTTTATGATGTGAAGAGCAAAACCTAAAAAAGTGGTGACATGCATAAAACTTTTGTCATGTCACATGCTACCTAGCAAAAAGGCACTAAATCCATCCAATGGGTCCCACATCACCACTAACAATTACTCCTTTGGCCATCGGTTACTGTTTCTATTTTTTCCGGTGTTTTTTCCATTTTCAAGATTTTTCGATGTTTTTTTCATTTTCAAGATTGAAGTTCGACATGGTGTTCTTTCCATTTTCAAGATTGAAGTTCGCCAGAACCCATCGCGATTCATTTCTTTCCATTTTCAAGATTGAAGTTCGACAGAACCCAGTTCGATTCATTGAACTCAATTGTCCAAAAATCTCTCGCAACAACCTGCAATTTGAAAATCTCTTGGCAAACAATCCTATAACAGAAAAAAAAACTAGTTACCCAAAAATCCCTCACGGCAAACAATCATATAAACCAAAAAAAAAGTGGAGCTGGGTTCTGGGTTCGGTGGAACCCCGCTTGGGTTCCACCGAACCCAACAGAGGGTTCAATGACCCACGAGGAAGAAAGAAGAGGAAGAAAGAAGAGGAAGAAAGAAGAGGAAGAAAGAAGAGGAAGAAAAAAAAAGGAAAAAGAGAAAGGAAAAAAATGAACGAATTATATTAATTTAATTTTTTAAAATATAAATAATAATAATAATGTGAATTGGCATGAAAAAAAATTCCACGTCAACATGTTTTCAATTTGCTTTTGCCACGTCATTAAAAAAATAATAAAAAATGCCACGTGAGTGAGTTAACGATCGAAATTAACAGAAGGATTAACGGAGTGCATTTCGTATAGTTAAGGGATCAAAAAAGTGCAAAAAATTGTTAAGGGATAAAAAATGTGCAACTCACTAAAGTTGAGGGACCAAATCTAACATTTAACCATTATTTTAATATTTTTAATAAAATAAAATAAAATAAAAATAAAATAAAAAATATTTAAAGAATTTTATAAGATAAATTATATATAATTTACTTCGTAAAACAGTTTTTCTTTGATTATTAACTTTTAAATTTGGTTTTTAATTTTGATCTAGATTTTTTTATTTTAGTTTTTAAACTAAGTAAATTTCGTTTTTACCCCTTAAAATTCACCCCTTTTTTTTCACTATTTTTTTGTCCTTTAGTTAACTTTGTGGCTTGCATATCACAACATTTCGTTAAGTAATTTTTTTTTTTTTCAAAAAATGGGAATTTTTTTTTGGAAAAAGGGGATCTGGGATTATAACCCAAGTCTTGATAGTTCTAAGCACGTTCTGCAAGAATGGGCCAATAGGTCCCGAAGTGCTGGACCGTTAAGTAATTTATTTATTTATTTGTTTTGTAAATATATTATTACAACGATGAGATGAAATGAAAAAAAAAATTGTCTAGGTTAAGAGCAATTTTTCATGAAATGAATGGCAGAGAACTTGGGGTTATAGCACCCAACTCAAGAAAAAAAAAGCCCATGCGTACAGACCAATACTAATCTCTTCAGAATCAGAATGCAGCAAGTGCAAGATGAAATTTTCAATTTGCATCCAATTTTGCTTCCGCAAACAACCTAGTTATTGGGTCCAACTCGTCAGACACAGTCTGCATTAGCAGCATTGCTATCACAAATGTCCCTCACTCAGGTTAAAAACTTGGTCTTGAAAAAAAAGAGAAAAGAATACCAATTATGTAAGTAAAATTTGATCTTAAAAGGAACAACAATACAATGCTATGAGAAAAAATGGGATATAACCAGAAGGCTAAATTCAGCATATCAAAAAAGTAGCAAGAAATCTAGACGACTCTAACTTGGCATTTCTTTGAGATTCTTGGAAACATCAATAACTCCTTCAAAATTTTCAATTCTTGGTTCCGTCCTTCTTTCCCATCATAGATATTGAGACGAATTGTCATGTCTTCCAAGACTTCAGTATTCATCAAGAAGTATTTGACAACTTGTTTTCCAGATTCATGCCAACTGAATAACGAAATTTTAATGGACTTTAGGCTAGAAAGAAAACAGTAAGGTGTTCCAAATTCCTCTAGTCTAAACCAGTCATCGGTCTCCCAATTTGATGGATGTTCCTGATAAAAAAACATAAAGAGAAATAGTCATGTTAATTGATACCAATGCATTGACTAGTATGAATTGTAAGGTAACTGTTTCATACCAGGTTGATAACAAGGGTTTGTAGGAAATTGCAATGCCAGAGTAGACGAACTAAGCTCAAAATGCTTTGATTTGTCTCGAGAGAAGTTTTCAAGCAAGTCATGTTACGAAACAAAGGTAGAGAAACGGATTTCACCATTTTCTCTTCTTTATAAAGATCCTACAAAACGAAAAATGTCAGTTAGCTGCAGTTTTATGGCTAAGGAAAACTGCTGACTTTGAAAGGTATACAACTCATACATACTTGCCTGAATGGAAATTACACTTACACATAGGGTTTTATAAGAGATGATATTAAGTGATTGAATATTGCTTAATCCTTTCATTAGACAAGTTGCAGGAGTAGTGGTATTATCATCACTGGCTTTGTTGGCGAAGTCAATGCCGGCTTCTGTAAGAGATGGCAAGTTTATATATGAAATGCAAATATCAGCATGGCATAAGTATGTCAAGCTGAGAAGACTTTGAGCATTGAGGATAATCTCAACACTGCCTGCTGCTGAACAACGGGTGAAACTTGGGAATTGGATGGTCAGTCTCTTAAGTGATGCACTAGAAACAGTAAGTTTGCACTTTTTCCCCAAGGATCTTTTTGCTTCAACATTCAATTCCTCAAGAACAGGACAGCCAACAGACAGCCATTCCCCAAAATCATCATTTTCAAAGTAAAGATACTTTAAGTGAAGAACCTTGAGACTAGGGAGACAGACCCTTGAAGGGGATCGTAAACAATCATCAGGCAAGGACAATTTCAGAACAACTAGAGTCTTGCAAGTAAATAAACTTGTTTGTAGTTCTTTTGGGAGATCTAAATCCAAACATATGGACAAATCAAGCTCTACGATAGAACGCTGCAATACATTCTGTATCCACCAATCAATCCGCATAGGATCAATACGATGGGAGCACCGGAGACAAAATCTATCTAGAGATGGTCTCCTACGGAGGAAGAACACTCTATCTACAAAACTCATAAAAGCAGTTAGAACATACATCCAATTTCTGTGAAGCGTCCAACTTGTCATGAAATACCGATTCCAATTGTCAAAATCAAAGTCAAGATTAGGAATTGAAGCAAATAGATACCTCCACCTAGTAGATAGAACGGAGGTGCAGGCTGCAAGTTTTGTTGGAAGGAAGGAGATAATGTGATGGAGAATTTCATCAGGTAAGTTACTGATTCTGTCCTCGCTTATCTGAGCTTGTTCAGCCATTAAAACAAAATAACAATTCCAACTGCAGCCAAGGTCAAAGAATAATCTCTTCTTTCTCAATCTCCAAACCCAACCTCAGAAAGTCATCATTATTTGAATGTGATGAAAAGCATGTAAATTGGCATCCATGAAAATTGGAAACAATATAATCCTAATTAAATCAAGAAATTACGGAATCGAAATTTAATCAATAATGGTAATAAATAATACTTACCCAACGCAATTCAATTCCAATAATAATAAAGACAAATCTTAATAAAATACTATTCCTACTAGGAAACTGATAATAACAAACACCTAAATTTTCCTTTCTTTTCCTCACACATACATTTTCTTGAAATTTCAAATGTTGAAATATTCATAATAACATACACATAAAAATGAAAATGCAGATAACTTTAAAAGAAAAAAAAATCTTATTTTACAGTTTAGATTGTATCAAATTATAAAATATAAATTATTTGATGAAAGTTGGGTCCCCTAATATAAGAGCCTTCCTCCTATTCAATAGTTAAGGTACTGCAATTTAGTATATAATCTAAACTACATTACACTTTTTTATAATACTAAAAGACTCAAATAAGGTTACTAAAAACTTACCTAATCCAATTTGATTCATTCTACATAAATGACTAATCTTTGTAGGTCGTAGAATACTACTAGGAAACTAATAAAGGAACACCCACAAAAATTTGGTAGGGTTAGTACTTACTAATTATTAAAAAAAATTAAGTTAAAGTAAAAAGTTCAAATTTTTGTAATGTCCATTGAGCTAACTTCTAATGTCCAAAAAAATAAAAATAATAGCAATAAAAAACATGAAAGACCAGCTGATAAGCGGGGAAGTGGCACTTTAGGCCTCATCATGAAAACTTTATAGGAGCATACTGAATTTGGCACTAATATAACCTTGACCAAAAACTCAAGAACTACATTGGGTACCCCTGGAATTGACGAAGGAAGTTTATACATTGTTAAAATTAAAAGAGTGATTTATGTCGCAATTATGATATATTAGATATATAAAAAAAGTGTTAAAAACAAGTGTCAGTGTGTCACACAACGAGTTATCTGTCATAACTAGTGAGTTCACTTGACTTGTTACAAACATGTCAAATTGTATATAACCAAACAAAATCAAAATAATGACCCCAAATAAAATTTCTTTTATTACATTAGATAAGTTATATAGTACAGAATAGCCCCTTCCTTTCTCTTAATACCTCTTCATCCATCTCAAAATTTAAATTTAGAGTTTCCAACTTCAAATATCAAACTCTTAACCACTTAAGAAACCTTTAAAATCCACCTAAAAAATGTTTTGGTTGAGTTAACATGTACTCTTTCATGAAATGAATGGTAATAGAGAACTTGGGCCTATTGCCCAAAGGGAAGCCAATGCTGTGAATCCAGTACTAATCTTCTTTTTTTTGCCTTTTTTTTGTAGAACCAGTACCAATCTGTTAGCAATAAAATAAATGCAGAGCACATGTACAGAAGCTTGTAAAATACTATTAATCTTTTCAGAATGCAAATCAAATGTCTCATACTCTCATGTTTCAGTAACCGTAAACTCATGCAGAAAGATGAAGCTTCTATAGAATGAGCAATGAATGCACTGACAAAAGAATTAAAATCAACATTTTCGATTACTAAATATTGTAGAGCAAAATAATCAAAGTATGATGGTATAAAACATGTTTGAAAGGGATGATTAATCCAATAAATCTAAACTCAGCTTTTATTATTTCAATACCTCTCTACTCATAATACAAATGAAGCCAACACCCAAATACGAAAGTAAAAACTGCAACTGCCTCTACAAATAGTTTACAATCCCCAGCAAGGAGAGGGAAAAAGAAAAACTTTCAAGAACTAGTTTTCTGTGACGTTACTATTTTTGGTGTAGTAGTATGACAACCCACGCTGTATTGCTCCCCAAGCCCTCGCTCAGTGTTTTGTGAACATCCCTTGTGTCAATGAGGAAAAATCATATTCTTTACCTGATTGTGAGGAATTGGATGTTGAGATTGGGGTTGTTGATTGAGTTTTATTTGTTCCGCTGGTAGCAACACCATTGACCGGAGTTGCTTGTGCCAATGAATGAAAGCTGAAAGGATGACACCAACAATTATGAAAATGGAGTCGAGAACAAAATCTTTTGACTTGCCAGAATTATCAACCAAAATAGTTGCCAATGAAGACCAAATGAAATCCCTTGAAAATATAGGCCAACATGTACCTGGATGCTGGGTATGGAACTGAGTTTCCTGTTCCATATGTTGGTCCCATGTTCATAGCCTAAAACAATAGAAAATGTTCAATATGAGACCCTCATCAGATACAATTAACTAGAAAGCACAACAATCAGATGTAAAAAGAGAATTAAGTGTACCTGCATAAGTTTCTGCATATCAGCCTGCACACCCATTGGCATCATTGTCCCAGGAATCTGGTGGCCAATATTTGGCCAAGTCTGAGTGGGTGTGTTGGTCCCATTGGATGCAGTATGTTGAGTACTTCCAGGAAAAGATTTAGCTGCAGCTGCCATAAGAATAGATTGTTGCTGTGCCAGCATAGCAAGTTGCTGCTGAGTGGGGATGTTAGTCCCCTGTTGAGTACTTCCAGGGACAGATTTAGCTGCAGCAGCCATAAGAAGGGACTGTTGCTGTGCCAGCATAGCAAGTTGTTGTTGATGCATGGCAAAGGGTGACACCATATTTGACTGTAACACATCCAAATGACAATATCGAACAATGAATTTTTGCATTCAAAGTGATTTAATAGCCCAAAGAAACCATAAAAAGAAAAACTGTGCAAACTCGTAACTTTGCTAGCAGATGATAAAGCCAATCATAAGTTTCTCATGAAGAAATTCTAAGACACCTATAAATGACAATGCAACACATACCTTCTCGAAAAGGCTCATAATATCATTTTTTACATTTTTTTGGGGCTTCTCTGCAACTTGAGTTGTTGCTGAAGCAGAGATATTAAATAAATCCTCAATTCCAGCAGCCGATTGAGCATTACTCTCAGTCGGTTTTGCCAGACCAGTTGTGTCACTGGTGGATGCTTCTCCAGCAGCTGCTAAATTGTAGAGTACCAACAAAAGTTATAACCATAATCTCTTAATTCTGAAGTGGTTGCAAGAAGCATGTTGACATATTGTATTTAAAAGAGTACCAAAAGCAAAGAGTAAGCACAAATTGTTACATGATCCCATTAAGCCAGAAAAGGAGAAATTTTACAACATACACTGGAAACCTGCCCAAGCATTATCATCACCAGAAGCTGCCTCTGAATTGTTTTCACTTGGACCATCATCCATGGATAGCATGTCAAAAAGGTCTGTTGCATAATTAACTTTAGGGGGAGTGACTGCAGGTGCAGCATCTACAGTTTGCGTCGTTGCCTCTATTCCCGGTGCAACTGTTGTTAGTTCAGGTTTCTGAACAACATGTTGAGGCTTTGGGAGGGGCTTAACCTGTTTCATGCATAGCACGATATGCATCATAATGGGTCCTATTTCATATTGCTTCTGAGATATGGTCATAAATCCCATGAGCAATGACTTGCAAAACTATTGGATGGATTACATTACTTAAGTGATCTGCAATCCACCCAAAACAATGGTGAAAATGCCAGATGCTTTTCCTACTTAAGTTTTCCTTTCCATCCTCCAAAGTTCATTACATAATTCTACTGATGCTACATCTATTAACTAAAAGTAAAGAAATAAAAGGAAGACCTTGTAATTCATGTTCCCAAAATTTAACAAATCAAGAAATTACATAACGAAATGGAGCATTAAAGACACGCAACATTGCAAAACTGGCACCAAGTCACCAACCTAAACAACTTTTCTTTCAATTAAAAAATGGAGCTGTCAAACTCAATGAGAGGCCAAGCACAGAAAAAAAAAAAAAATAATAAAAAAACTAACAAAAGATGGAATGCAATTTTCCATTTGGATTGTCTAGGTTTAAACATTAGAAGATAAAACAAAAACTATGGCTTCTTCAGCATAAACCTAAAATATGCAGGCTATT
Source organism: Rubroshorea leprosula (assembly GCA_020521535.1). Taxonomy (NCBI): domain Eukaryota; kingdom Viridiplantae; phylum Streptophyta; class Magnoliopsida; order Malvales; family Dipterocarpaceae; genus Rubroshorea; species Rubroshorea leprosula. The sequence continues at coordinate 169,039 of BPVZ01000159.1, read as the reverse complement.
AGAAATATAAGTAGATAACCAGCAGAAGAAAATAAATACCTGCTCAAGTCCTTTGGGAGGAACAGGAACACTCATTGCTACTGCAGGAGTACTTTCTTTTATCCTAGACATCTGAACAGTCTTCCTTTCCTCAAATGAGCTTTCTGGACCATTGGCATACCCTTGTCCACCCCTCTCTACATGTCTCCGCTCCACAACAGAAACCCTTTCATCCTGCCCTCTTGGAGGTGATTTGGGTATTCCATCTTTAGGAATCCATCTCTTCTCTTCATACCTAAAAGAATATGAAAAAACAGTTGGCATAGAAAAGCATATTAGCATTATAACAACTTCTAGATGCAAATGAGGGAACTGCATTGGAACTGTTTCAGTAAAGAGATTGATGTTGGATTACAACAAAGTCTAGGACACTTACTTAGCACGGATGAAATTCTCAATTCCAACTCTATCATAGTTGGGCGGTAACTCAGCTTCCCAGAAACCATTTGCCTTCTCATTTCCCATTGCTACACAACAAAATTTTCATACTTGGCAAGTTACTTCTATTCCAGAATCAATTCAAATTCATGACAATGTAAAGAAGCTTACATTGAATATATGCAACCTGCTCAGGAAGCCATGTGTCCAGGGTAGCAGATCGAACCTGTAGCAACAAGTGAAATACATAAATCACAATCCAAATTCCATAACGGTCAACTAACAGGCAAATGGCTATAAAGAATGGATTGAATATATGTCAAGATAACCCCTGCAACTAAATTGTCTTCCTATGGAATCTCAGAAATGTTGCATTTAGGAAACCAAATATTACCTTTGATATGTGTACCCCCAGACTTCTATGTATCCCAGAACATTGCATGCATATAAAGATACCTAAATTCACACTGGCCCATCTTGGACCTCTGCATAGAAACCAAACAATAGTCAGCAATTGAATCAGACATTCACCAACAAAATCTCAATATATTCATAACTAGTACCCAAAAAAAAAAAACAAAAAACACATTTCTACTAGTTCTCCACTATTACTCTCTCAACATCTCTCTTAATTTTTCAGGTTACATACTTGGCTTTGCAGTCTGCACATTCCCTATTCTCTGGCAACTTAAGAAGACCTTCAATAATCTGCATGTTTAGATTAAAAGAATAAGAATTTAATCAGGAAATCAGACTATCGAACATTAGAGGAACCAAAACTACAAATAAAAAAAAAAAAAAAAAAAAAAAGAACCGATGACTTAACAGTTATGAAAGAACCCTATAATTAAAGATCATAGATCACGTTTACAGTAACAGGAAGACTTAACCCATCAAGCACCTCAATTTAAATGTACATAAATTAATAATCCATAGAATTTATACACAGATCTGAGAACCCTCCCATCCCCCAGCTTTCTAATGCCATGATACCAACATGGAAGAAGAAAATCGAATAAAAGCACCTGCAATCAGGTTTGCATGCATGGAATAACCCAATTTTTCCTTCATATTCACAAATAAAGAAGCTTTAGCATCATGCCCAGGCAGAAATTCATAACTTAAACAGAATCCAAAAGTCCGAGACAAAGCTAACTTAGATCTCACAACAATAAAGATAATCAATGCTGCCAATAATGCAAGCAATCGATCTGACGGTTTTCTTACATAATCTATCAAAAAATTGAAAATAAGATATCTGAATTTGACAATTGCATCATATCATAACCAAAGATGCCGATTATTTAGCTTCACTTCTTTCTTTTCTGAAGAAATGCATAAAAAAACAGATCGTTTACGTTCGATCATCTCGGCTAAAGATTGGATCAAAATCCATACAAGAATCCGGAACAGACAGATCAAATTAATACAAAATCAAACAAATCAAGCTCTCATATGCTTCCTAATCATCAAAATCGAACAGTTATTCAAAGATCAATCACTGAATTCCTCCTATCTTCTCAACAACCAAACAAAAAGATAAAACTAACAGATCAAAAAACTCTGAAAAACTGAAATATGATCAAAACAGAAAGGTTATGAATAAGGGAGAATCGGAAGGGACCTTTCTGTGCTTGGCATTGAGCTCCTTGGAGACGTTGGCCTTCTCGTTCATGGTGAACGGAGTCGATGGGGAGAGAAGAGGGAAAATTCGACAAGAGGTTAAGGTTACTTCGGTCTTTTCCGCTCTCTCCCCTCCCTCTTCCGTTCCGTTCTTCCTCTGCTGGGTAATTATCCGACGAGAAGAGAAATAAAAAATATAGAGAGCGCTTCGCAGTAGTAATAAACAGGGTATTTTTAAAAATTTTTCTTTTTTCAAATACTAAGAAGGCAAACCCAATGTTAAGGCCCTAGGCTTTTTTCCTCTTTTCTCTAATAAGCTCTCAAAGAAAAAATGGCTTGTAAGCCCTTAAACGCTTGGAGTTGAGCAAAATAGTCCATGTATTAAAAGTAGAATCATGTATGGTTATATAAGTTAAACAATCATTTGTTTTTGTATTGTTTATGTGAAATAATTTATTTACACTTAGATGTGGATGCGGTAATTTATTTACACTTAGATGTGGATGCGGTAATTCTTTCGTACTTAAATACATGCAGCATATACGTTCAAAATTTTTAAAATTAAGAGTTAAACAGCTGAGTTTTATTTTACCTTAACATTTAAAAGTTAAGACCAACCCTATTTTTTATCTTTCTACTTTAACAAAAAAAACCTTTTTTTATTGCTTTTACTTCAGAAACTCTTTTTCAAGCCCTAAAGTTTATTATCTTGTTCACTTTTTAGTCTTTTCATTATTGTTTACATATATAACACATTAAATGATAAAAACTTTCAAAGTAAAAAGATTAAAAAGAGACTTGAAAAAGTTCCTCTTTCGTCTTTTATTTTAAAAAAGCCCATTTTTAATCTATTTACTTTAGAATTTTCATTATTTAATATGTCATATGTATAAAAAGATAATAGAGAGACTAAAAAAGGATTAGATAAAAAATTTTAGGGATTAAAAAGGGATTTTTTAAGTACAGAGATTAAGTTTTTTTTGTTAAAACAGAGGAAGCAAAATAAGATTTTAACCTTTTAATGTAAAGGAATTACCATGTAAGTGAAAAAAAAAAATTATTACTTAGTTTACATGACTGTAAGTGATTATGTTGTTAACACACGAATTAATTTGCTCAAATCCAAGCAATTAAGAATTTACGTGTCACATTTTTCTTTAAGGGCTTATGAGAGAAAATGAGAAAAATCTAGGGGCTTAACACTAGTTTTTTTCCAAAAACTATCACTTTTTTTTTTTAATGGTGGGATGGGCCGTCCCGGAGGAAGAATTCCCATTATAAGCGTGTAACTGTAAAGTGCATGGTTTTGTGTGGTGGGAGGGAGGCATAAATTTACAATTAAAGGAAGACGCGTGGGGCTATTGGTGCTGTCATTCTTCTTTCATTTCAATTCCAATTTCAATTCCAATTTCAGATCTCCAAAGTTGACTTGAAATTTTCCGCCCTCAATTATTTTTCCAATGAATTTTTATTGTTATCTTATCTAACTTAATTGCCTTTCTCCATATGAAATCACATTTGTGCACATTTTGTCTAACCTCATCTAAAATCATATTTGTACCCATTTGTTTGAATGAATATAATGGGACGCTCCCTCCAACTTGGTTTGGTGGGGTTTCGAGTTGTTATTGTCTGCTTTGGTGTTTTGTGTTTTTGTAATTAAAAAGTTGATAGAAGATTGAAGACTTAAATTTTTAGTCTTAATAAGTAAGTTTAAACTTTTAATTTTAATAAGTTTGTTTTGTTTTGTAAACTAAATTTAGATTTTAAGTCTTAGATTAATATTCAAAAATAGTTATTTGTTTAAATTTCCTTAAGATCATATGAGGGATACTATAATAGTAAACAAAAAAAAAAAAAGACTTGTACTTTTAGCTCCATTATTATTATTATTATTATTAAAAAAAATTGTAGTAAGCCTTGTTCCATCCAATTTGGAACTATTTTAATTTTTTTTTGGGCAAAATATATTTTTTAAAAACTACACCAAATGATTTTGGGTCAAGAGGTATAACTTTGAATTTATGTTTCTATTATGGAATAACTCAAGCTTAAAAGACCAAGGCAATATTAGTTCCTTAACGTAAGCAGGGGTGGAACAAAGATATGCTCATTGCCTCATTGTAAGGCCTATAATCATCCTCTTGAGCTTTTTCTTCTTATTTTTAACCTTTTGAAGTCTAGGATGGGGTCTCTACTTAAGATAAAACAATCTTCTCATGCTTAAGCCATCTTTTCTACAACTTTTTGATAATTTTTAAGTTTTTTTATGAACCATTTTAAAGTCATATATTAGAATCTATATTTATTTAAAATAAAATAATTTTCTTGTACCTCAACCATTTTTTAAAAAACCTTTTTAAAGCTGAGGAGCACATACATTCCTTATCTATAAAATCCACCCGTGAATGTAATGGGGCCAGAAAAAATAGTGTTCTTTTTTTTTTTTTTTTT
>BPVZ01000159.1:119299-139938 GCA_020521535.1 Rubroshorea leprosula | reverse complement strand
CTCCCTGCTTCCTGGAAATGGTTGATTAATTTAGTGGCATGTTTTGCTGTGGCATTTCTTCTTTACTGCAGTTCGTGATTATTTCTTTATCCGGGTGGGGTTTACTCCTTTATGGAGGTTACAAGTTCTTCACTGGAGGCAAGAAGGACAAGGCAGAAGAGGTAATTTTGGCTCTGTTCCTCGTTTAGAGAATGGATTTCATTGCGTTTACTTTGTAAATTTTAGTGGCATCACAAATATTCAGTAAACAGTATTTGATTATACCCCATTTCCTAGATTCATTATTGGTCATCTTTGGCCCATGATTCATTAGTTGTTGAATTTTGGCTTAACAATTAATTGGGTTGAGGAATTTATCTACCATGATTACTCCGGAAGAAGAAAGCTTTCCAATGATCTTTTTCTGTTGTAGCCTTCATCTTTGGCTTCATGTTAGGATTTCTTTTGTAAGTTTCTGTGTCTGGTGATCAGTCATTTTAACATTTTCTATAATGTCCCTTATGGATGGTTGAAGTATCTGTCTCAATTTAATTTGTGGTGGCATCTTTTACCAAAAAAGAGTCAGTTTTTTTTTTTTTTTTTTTGGAACATAAACTGAAGTGGAATAAAGTTAGTTTGCTGTTGATAACTGAATTAAGTTTTGAAAGTTAGTAGCTACCAACTCGGTGAAGCCAAAGAAAGCTCTTGTTGGTTGATTTGTTCTTAGCTTTTGTATGCTTGTTCATTGTGTGGAACTTTTAAGGCTTAAGCTTTGCCATTACATTTTATTGTTTAATAGCAAAGACGTGTTGGGCATGCTTTAGAGATTTTAGAGACCTCTTTGTTTACTCTGACAATTTTTTTTGTATACAGAAGAAGGCTGGAGAGACACCACATTAAAGCTTGTGTTGGTTTGAATATCTTGGGGAAGTAAATCTGCAATCTGCAGGATGAGAAGGTTTTCCTTATGCAGTAATACCGCCTAGTTTTGGACTGTTTTAGTTGTAGATGAGAATGTTTCTCTTGTGGTCATGTGCTAAACAACTAGAAGTAATAAAAGTAACTTGTGTTTACTTTGATCATGTGATCAAGGAATCCTTTGTTTTGATCTGACAAACAATGGAAATCCACTTTTTCTGGCATATGTACTCATTTGAGCTTACTTTGTAAGGTTATGGCGTGTGATTCCATTTTTTCATGTTGAGAATCTATATTCTACTGAGTCAAGCAAGCTCGGGAGAATTTCTTGATGAAATAATTCCACTTTCTTGGAAAGAAACTTTTTATTCCTTTTGTCGTTCCTATCAACCAAACAAACAGACTTTGAATTGACCCAAAAAAAAAGAGCATGCTTTCTGGCTGTAAGCTGGCAGATGAGTAACTCCCATCCCATCCCATGAAATAATTCCTTTTCTGAACACAAGTACCATCAAAAACAGGAGCATGAAGTTGAAATAAGCAGAACTGAAGGAGACTTGCATAGAATCTGTTTGCTGCCAAATGGTACGTGGGAGGAATTGAATCCTTTGTCTGGATGAATAATGAATATGATTATGAAAGATAAAACGGAAATAAGGTACATGAAATTTTATTTAAGTTTTTATATGTTAATTACCATGAACACACCCAGCGAGCGGGGATAGCTCAGTTGGGAGAGCGTCAGACTGAAGATCTGAAGGTCGCGTGTTCGATCCACGCTCACCGCATTCTTCTTTTATTTATTTTTAGTTGTTATTATTCACATGCAGCGTCGTTTTACTCTTTGAACAGCTTATACCTCCCCATCACAAAAATATGAGTCCCATAGTGTTCCTTCACCCATCACCATTTACAACTTCCCCACCTTTTATTTGGTTTTCTATAGGTTTTTCTTTATTTCTTTAAGAAAATGAAAATTGCTAATTGAGTTGACAACTTTAACGGTACACGATCCCATCAGAATCAGAATGATAAGTGACAAAAAGGTTGTAGATTATTTCCATCAAATATACCAGTGGGGCATGCAATCCAACTTTCTAGTTACATTACAAATTAAGACCCTGGTTTTTCTGTCATCCCTTGTCCAAGGATAATCAAAAACTCTCCTCTCCTGGTTCCTTCCATGGTTTCAGAATGCAATTCTGTCTCTTACAGCTGAAACAAGAAAATAATACGGAAAAAGTACCATCAGTGTTAAAAAGTACAATATTTGAACCATTCTGGAAGCTAATAGGGAAGTTGGGATACTCTTGTGAAACATAACATAAGCATGCCAATTAACAAGGGAAAAATTATTGATCACTGTTGTTAATACCTGAATGTTATGTCAAGGATGTCACTTGATAATGCAGCAGCTCAACAAACTCTGCCCAAAAAACTTTTTCATTCAAATGGATTTCAGAACCTCTCCCAGAACTAGTCCCCACTGGGTCCAATGTGTACCACCCTGCATGGGCAAGTTGAAGCACCATGATAATTCATGGTATGAGTTTATCAATATCGTCAGATGATAATTTGCTGTTTACGTTAAGCTTGCAAACAGGAGATACAAGCATGGCCTATAAAAGCAATCAGGAAACATGTTTCAAGCCTAGACATGGAGAGGAAACATAAAACAAGTACACACCTGGCAAAACACAGCAAATGGTTCCCTTAGTGGACCATCACAGGAGAGCTCACTTGTACTCCCGTCAATGAAGGTTCCATCGGCAAAGATCACCTGAAAATTAATATGAGACATCACTCTGGAGATTCTATCCATTTGTCAGGACAGAATTGAAAGTTTGAAATCAAGGTCAAAAGAACAAGAAATTTGAAGAACTGGGAAGGAAATTTTTGAAGTGTTTTGTGAATCAAAAGTATAACATCAGAAAAAGATAATAGCACAACTTCATGCATACGACAGGACCATAAATGGACAAATGATAAATTTCTTTTCTTGCAATCATATATCATCATCCTACAAAATATCTTGATTGCCTGGATGCTGCATAATATAAATGAGGGATGCAATCCTTGTATAAAATGGGAGAACTCCTTTGTGCAACTATTGTATGTGGCTCCTATTTTTCATCCAATGTATACGAGCAACACTGGAACAACAATTTCAATCCACATAAATAATTTGAGATGAATGGAGAATCCTAGCAAACACTTATTGTAAGTGAGAAAATTAGCAACCTGATTCATGAAGGCATTGGATTAATGAACCGTGAGGGATTTCATGACATTTGCACCGATGAAAATTTTAAAACCCATTCATTCAACTATTGTATGACATTTGCTCCAGCGTTATGCAGACAAGGAATTGTTAAGAATTTATTCCCTAGAAACTGCAAAAACAAACGTAGAGATCAATTATAGACAGACCTCTGATGCGTATCCTGCTGTTGTCCCAGCAACTGGTTTAGTGAATGAACCCACAGGTGAGCTTCTCTGCACAGCCTCACAGAAAGCAAGGAGATGTTCACGGCTTCCTAACTGTACTGCCTGAAGAACATCAAAAAGCAAGTGAGTTTTCCTCCCTGTTCCTTAATTTCCATTAGCAAACAAATAATTAATGAGCTTGGCAGAATGAAGAACCAAAAATGTATACTAAGTGAGAGTTACACTGATTATAGACCATGATGCAGTTGAGCAGAAGAAACTTGATTCTGATGCTGTTATTCGATTAATAAAGTCAACATTGAATAATACTTCATCACTGCTTGGAAGCTTTCCGCATTAATTAGCCAATAATGATATACAATAAATCAATACAGAAGGACTACAAACCTGTACAGTATCATGACGAGGAACACGAGGCAGTGGCTGCACCTTATACCCTTTGGCTGCCATAACTTCAGCTACCAGATAGGATCCCTTGTGTTACAGAACAAAAAGAATGCTTTCACTATTGCATATAAGAAAGAAAACTACATAGACTAAGAACAAGCAGAGACCAATACCTTGACTGCCTCACCAACCATTTGAGGTGAAAGAAACAAGCCCTGGAAAAAGGATCGCATTATGTAACCCGGAGTTGAGCCACAATCAATCCCAAGGCCTGGTGCTGAGAGACGAGCTGCTGCAGCTTCAACCCATTCTCTTCTCCCAGCAACATATCCACCACAAGGCGCAATAGTTCCACCAGGATTTTTTATCAAACTCCCTGCTATCAAATCTGCACCCTGCCCCAGCATTTAACAAACTATGTTAACATTTCTCAGAACAAAGTTAAGCAAAAATATGCCACTTACCACCATTGGAGGTTCAATACTTTCCACGAATTCACCATAGCAATTATCCACCATGACCAAGCATTTTGGATTCTGCATCTGTACATGGGACATGCAAAGGAGAGAGGACATCAACATGGTGAAAATACAAGAAGTACCAGACTAGCAAGAATAAGAGAACAGATTCTCACATTTTATCAACTAATGAAATAAAAAAAATGGCACAAGTTTCTAAAGAAATTTCAAGAAAAATGCCAGAAACTCTTCTTCTACCTATCTCAACTTCTTTATTTTTATTCACCTACAGCTGGTGGTGGCGTTTTAGTTGGTCTCTTTGGTGCATCTTATCTATACTCAGTGAAGAACTTAACAGTGTTTTTGCCTAACTGCCAAAGAACTTTCAGTTTTAGAACTAGAAACATACAACTTAATTTTCTTAGTAGTTCAGTTGTCACCATGAGAAATCAAATGCTTAGTATTTAAATCTGGCAAATACCAAAGGGAGTGCAGTCAAGCCAAAATCCCCAGTGATGTGACTTCAACAACAGATCTGAATAGAGTTTCAGTCACTGTTCTTTGCATTTCAAAAGTCTCACCTTGATCATCTTTATTGCCCTCCCTATCTCATTTACACTTAGACTCTGACGCCATGAATAACCACAAGATCTTTGTATGAGTGCACATTTTGTATTAGGTCTCAAAGCACCTGCAAGTGCATCCCAGTCAAGCCCACCATCTTCAGCAAGCTGCAAGAACATCAATCTGAGAAAAGGTTCACAAACAGACATTCAGAAACTCTCAGTATGATTATTCACAACATACAGGAACTTCTCGATATGTCACTCCAAAATCTTTCAAAGAACCAAGACCATGAGAGTCCCTCTTCCCAATAACTTCCTCTAAGGTGTCATAAGGAGCCCCAGCAACTGCCAAAAGCTAACAATCAAATTAGTCTGAATCATATGGAACTACCAAGATAGCCTTTACAAACAGAATGAAAGCAAACACAATAGATAGCTCACCTCATCCCCTGGTCTTAGAAAAGCAAACAGTGCGCAAGTTATAGCATGAGTACCAGAGAAAAACTGGTGGCAAAAGAGCATTTAGTGTTAAAAAGTATTTGGAGTAGGTATTCTTAATATAAAAAGACACAATTGATAACAAAAGGAAAACCTGTGAGCGAACTATTGCAGATTCAGCCCCAAAAATTTCTGCAAAGGCTTGGTCAAGTGCTTCACGTCCCCCAGCTTCATCATGACCATAGCCCGTGCATCCAGCAAAGTGCTGATTACAAACCGTGTAAAAATAAATTATCAAACACAACTCATAAAGAAGTTCGTTCAATCTAACAAAACTAGACATTTCTACAGTAAGGTAACCTGAGTTATAGGAAACATCAGAAATCCAACACAAGGGTTTGTGACCAGACACCACAATGACGAATTATGGATATCAAACATCATGTTCCAAAATCAGCATTATAAATTTATAAGAATTGTACCACTTACATGAGATCCAACCCGAGCACCCTGAAAAGCTTTAAGAACACGAGAGGTATTGTGAGCTACCAAATTATCCACAGCTCTGAACTCTGAGTACAAGGAATCCACAGCTTTTGCAACCTGCATTATTGAAAAACTAGCACTTCCAGCAGTAATATCCATCAAGCTTTTATGGTTGATAGAAGCAGTCAAGCACCAAATTTAAGAAATTAAGCCAAAAGTTCCAGAAAATGAGACCAAAGCAACCCCAAAAACGCAGGCCAGTACAACCCATCAAACTTCCGATATACTTCATAGTTTTACAGCAAGAAAAACATGAACTTTTTCCAACAAATTAAAGCCCACCAAACTAATTATTAGCAAATAGACAGAAGTTTTGCAAGCCCCAATAAGGAAGAAAACTGAGGAATAGCCTTCAAAATTTTTCTTCACTTCAACTTTGACAGCAATGAAGTTGAAAGCATAAACTTTTTACAAGAAAGGAAATTCAATAAAATTGGAAAAATTGCTTAATCATTTCTTGCATTTTCCCGGCAACCAAACAAAGCATTAAGCATACTAGAGTATTGCGTATCATATTTTTACTTCACCTCCGGGACGAAGGGGTGGTCATGGTGATGGTGAAGCTGAAGTGAGACTCTACAACTCGAAGGAACTGCCGGTTTGAGTATAGAAGGTCTTAGTGTGTACGCAGGATAAGCAGCGGTGTAGCATGATAAGACCCACATCGTCTTCCGACCGCCGTCGGGGGCGAAAGTCCTCCCTTACTGTATTTAGTACGGCACCAATCGTCAAAATTTCAACTGCTCAGGAGACATACAAAACAAAGGAGAAGGAGTCACCTGTTTTCCCGTCCGGACTCCGGACTGCAAAACTGGAGACAGTGGATGGAGAGCACTCAATGGACTTATTTCTTTTTAATAGATAATATTATGCAATATAGTATAAATTATAATTCATAATTAATTTAATAGTTAAGAATTTGAAATTTGAAATTAAAAATATTAAAATTTAATTTTGAATAATTTATAATCAAACGTATCAAAAAAAATACAACATCTAATGTTGTTCTATAACTGTAATAGTTAGAAGTATTATGTTGTATTGCCATGAAAAGTATTTTAGCATTTAGTAATTATATTTTTTTTAAAATTATTTATTATAAAATTATTCAATTAGATACGTTATCATTTAAAATTAAATTAATAAATAATTTAATATATAATGTACAAGAAAAATTTTGAAAATTTTATTAAATTATTTAAAATTTTCATTAATTTTGGATAAAATTATTTTTGTATCCCTTTCCAAAAAAGTAAAGATGAAAAATTTATTAAACACGTAAATTATAAAAAGTTTTGTAAACATGTACAAAAAGTACTATAAACAGTGTTGTCAAATTAAATCACAATAATTTTTCATGTGTGAGGAAACCTTGGTTTGAGTGTGACCAATAATTTAAGTATTAAAATTATCAAAATAACCTTAATGAGTTATCAAGTAAGTATAATTTCATTAACTTCACTTTTATTATGTAGTCTAAATTTTAAAAAATATATTTTTAATGTATAGGATCTTATTTTACATTTCGACTGTAAAATAAAGAATATCATATTTTACAGTATGATAACATTAGATGGAAGGAATCCTGTTTTGCATCCAACTACAAAACAAAGGAAATTGGATGATGGAGGATCCAACATCAGGGCTACCCCATCCAGTCCAAATAGTTCATATGATGGAATCCGATATGGTATGTAAATACATGTCACATCCTCAAAGTTAACGTAAATATTAACTTTAGCTCTCAATGTTAGAGTACCTTGCAAAGTCATCCTCCAACGTTAAAATTAAGTAATTGACTCCTTAACCTTTAAATGTTTGCAATATAGTCCATTAATTTAGTTCAAAAAAACATTAAAAATTTTATTTTAACTAAGAACTTCCACATAAGATGATATGTAGAAAATTATATAGAGTTTTGAAGTGGGAAAACTAAAATTAGAGTTTTCAAATTTTTTGAGGCATACTCATTTGCCCCTAATTTGTTCTAATTTTGTTAAATGGCATATTAGCAAACAAATGCGATGTTGCTTGCCTTATTTTGCTAGAGATATTTTTTTTTTTTTTTTGGAGTTTAGATTCTAAATGCTTTTGTACATATAGCTAAGTTTGAACGCCCCACTATGATGATGCTGAAAACAATCCATCTAATATACACATTCGTTGTAATGAATAAAAACCAACCACGTGTAACATGAAATTTTCTTGCAATGCACTGGAATAGGTACATGCATTTTGGACTTTTTAATTTTTGAGTATGTATATTAAAGGGAATAAAATTAATTTGTCCATATCCTCAACCACGTAATACCAGACTGTATAAATCTCTAAAAGGATTTATTTATAAATAATTAAAAACATAATTAGCTGTATTTTATTTTTCCTTTTACTATAAATTTGATGAGAAACCACTCGCCGAACACAGATACTAAGAGAGAGTAAAAAGTGTTGGGTGATAGATTTCATAGGAAGTTCCGCAACTAGGTCTTAACCTATCAAAAGCAAGCTCAAAGTAAGTTTTCCATTTCTTGCTCCTACATCATTAACTTGCGCCTTTTGTTTAGAGTTATTGAACTAATTAAAGATTTATTCACAATCTCCATTGAATGTTTTACAATCTTCCTTGCTTTTTAGATTGGCCAATCTTGGTTCATATAATGCTAAAGGTGGTTTTGAATATCAATCTATAATTAGTTGGGAGATTTTGTTTCATTTTTAGTTCATTTTAAATCGAGATGGTAGGGAATAAGATTTTGATGTCATATTCTTTTTAAGATCTTGTTCTTAAGTCTTAATTATGTTTTCCTTTTGATAAATTAAGTTTTAAATCTTTACCTTTTATATGAACTCTATATAATTTCTCATTAATATTCATAGTTTTTAAAGAATTTTAAGTTCTTTAAATCATTTTCCTAGTTTCAAGTGCCAGATCTATGTTATATGTGCATTGATTCAACCATTGATTGATCTTTTCTTATGATAGGTAATAATGTCTTTATTTTTTTGATATATATGAGATTTTATGTTTTATTGAAGGTCTAAAATTGAATTATTTTGGAACTACTTATTAGCATAAAAATGAAAATTAATTTTTATCGAAATGAAAATGAGGGATAGTGTTTTTTTTAATAAATTAAAATATATGTGTTGAAAAAACAATAATATATGTACTGATTTTCTTCTTATTTTAGACATTATCTAAATGTGTGAATGTAAGGTTTAAGCCACAAAACATAAAAGAGCTGATTCTTAAATTTCTCATATCTTGAATGGCATCTCTAGATGGGTTTTGTTTCACCATGACTAATCTTTGAATGCTTTTTGTGTTGTTCTTTTTGTGTCTAAGTTATTTCAAGAACAATGACAAAGGAAGGATCTATTAAGGCAAATCAATATCATTACCAACATATATATCATCGACGTCTAAATGTCTTAAAAGACAAGGAATTACAAAAAATTGATGGATATGAAAAGACAGCTACTTACGTACAAGTGAAATGTGGTTGCACAAGCAAAAAATATGGAGACTCATTAGGAAAGTTTCGACTTTTTACAAACGGTCAGTTTGTAATAGACTGTGAATGCAGAGTAGGATGCCCAGAAGGTAATATTACTCTCATTTATTCACATTTATTTGATTACATATAGATAGTCTTTAGCAAGTACTATATTAAGGGATACTTAATAACCAATGTTTAGAGCCTTAAGTTTAATGTGTCAAGTTCAAACTTGGAGATGAGTAGAAAGAGATTTAAAAGGAAGAAGAACAATCTGATGTGGTACGAAATGAGGTTGAGGACCTAATCACAACAATGAAAAGGCTTGGTACATAGCTAAACTATGCTTAAGAGATTAAGGATCACTAATAAAATTCACTCATTTTCTTGATTTTGTGCATGTTTTTCCTCGACTAATGGATGAGAAATTAATATTAATTAATGATTAATGATGATGAGCAGGGAATTTGACTCCTAACGATTTTGTAAAACATTGCGGGAGAGAAGGCAACCGAAAATGGAAAAGTCATATTTGGCTTCCAATTGGTGAAGATAAAGTGCCTCTTGGGAAATCTCCCATCCTCAAGTACTATAAGTTTGCATCCAACAGGGCCAATGCCATACGCAAACGAAATGTTTTCCACCGTGACGAGTTCATAAATTGTCATGCATGCAACAAACCTCGCCGGTTTAGTCAGCGGACGGAGGAGGAACGCCGGCATTATCATGCAGCTACAACGTCCACAAGATGGAGGTGTTCAGACTGGCTCTATGGCGAGTAAGTATATGATCATTCGATGAGTTTTCAACTTAATAATATACCTCTAACTTAAAAGTCATTGTTTTTTATTGGAGTGGAATGATTTTAGTTACGAGTCTCCATGTTTTTATGTTCTTTCAGAATAAACTGCAACGAAGAAGCAGAAAGGGAGAGTAGAAGAAGCTTGAGGGGCTGTCCAGAGGCTCCGGCATGTAAGGGTTGTCACCGTTGTGTCTGCTTTGGCTGCGTTGAATGCCGCTTCAATGACTGCGGTTGCCGCATCTGTGTGGACTTCATACGGAACGCAGAACCGTAGGTATCTATGAAGTGTTGCTGGTCTCCTGTGCTCCACAAATGGGGTACACAAAAAGGAGACTTTAATTTGGTGTCCCAAAGTTTGTCCCAAAGTTGCATTCCCGTTTAATGTTTTAATTTCCAAGGGCAAATGCATCATTATTATTTTTTTTTTATCAATTATTATGCAATTTACCAATTAAATAGAATCAGTGACTTACATTTAATTTTAGTTTGTGGTTGAATATAAATATCCTCCATGTTTTTTAAAAAAGCTCGGAAAGTTTAAACACGAAACTTTCAAATTATACTAAAAAATTCCAGCATTGAAACAGGACAAAGAATCAACATTTCACAAGAATCTCTACTGTGAATTAATATACAAGATGCAACTAAGAAACCACATAGGCTTAAAAGAAAAGAAATCAATGTTCTCTATAATGAACCCTAAGCATTTGGATTGAATACATGATCACAAGAATCCCTTTGTATTCTTCCTTAAGCTGCCGGTACAAATAGACTCGACTCTACTCAACTTCTACAGCTGCATGATGGACCAATGAGTCTCTGGATTAACCACCAAGTTGGTGAACATCAGAAGCAAAAATGTACTACAACTACAGAAAGAATACAGAAATTTCTCAGTCTAACTTGAAGAAATCCATCTTCAAATCAATGAATTAACACCTTCCTGGCTAGATTATGTACAGGATGAAGCGCTGGAGTTGGATACTAATCTTCTAGCATTCCTCCCGTGGAGCATGTGTGTAAAACCAATGAACCCCATTATGGCATACAACATACATCAAAGTTGTTGCAAGGAACTGCTAGCAAAGACAGTAATCTGCTGTCCAGCAGAGATGCGGTTCTTGCCCCGACCTCGTCTTGCATTAAGAATGCTAGTAATCAAAGAGTTAGATACGTTTCCTAAGGTACTAGGGCCCATTAGCTTCAATCCAAGATTTTTTGCCAAATATGACAACTTACTTTCATCTCCTCCAGCCACCTGCTGAAGTTCATGTGCCTGCTCCCGAGATATCACAGAATAAAGCTGCAATGGCAGGTTCATGGAGGGTTCAGACCTGTTCTTTAAAACCTTGACAATACTTCCATCTTCACACTTGTCAAAAGTAACTCTCACGAACCCCAGTGATTTGGGTTCTTCTGTTAAAGGATTGAATACAAACACAAAGTTTCCAAGTTCTAGATCAGGCCACCTAAAGAGATCTACCAATACATCAGTGCTTGATCCAACACTTCTCTGCACATATCTTCTTGTACTGTTTTGCCGACCTCTAGTAGATCGGAGAATGCGTGAAGCCTCTCTTAGTCCACTTAAATAGGCACCATGCATGGTGGCTGGATACTGCCTCGTCGTGGCCTCACCAGCAAAGAAAAGTCTGCTCCCCACGCTTTCTGCCATAATATCATAATCACTGCCAGATGACTGTACCCTAACATGAGAGTATGAACCATATGAAAGGGGGTCACCGCCCCATCTTGTGCATATTGTTTGTATGGGGTCAGGAACATCTATGCCTTTTGGACCATATATACCTGCCAGAATGACCTGTAACTTATGAAACACAATACTTGACAGAAGCTTTGAAAATAAAAAGCCAAAATACTAAGAACACCAAAAACTAAAAAATTATAATGTATCAACATCTATAGCCAAATCTTGAAAAAATATGCAGTACCTCTAAGTTTGCTTAAAACACGATGGAGCAAGGTTGATGGATCTGTAAATTCAAATGTTTTTGCAGCTTCACCAGCCACCAGTGCAATTAACAATTGACCTCCAGAAACAGTATGGTAACTGTAGAAAAGAAAGAACTCACCACGATTACTGCTATTTTCATTGAGACATCCAAAAGTATCCAGTTCTTCCCCCCAAAAATTATAAGGAAAGGTCATGGCAACTTTATTCAGAAGCCCAAAACCCAACCTATCGATTGCTGCAAGCTTCCTCCGAGGTAACTCTGGTTCAAACTTGATTGCCTTTTTTTTCAAGACTCCAAGAGGCACAGTGCAAAGAACCATATCTGCTTGGAAAACTTGATCACCAGCAATTACCTCAACTCCTTCATTCCCATATTTAATGGCATTAACAATCTTCCCATAAAGTATGGGAATCCCCTCACATAATGCTTTTATTAATCTCCAATTCCCTCCAGCAAGAAAACAGTGGTCTCCACCCATTTCATAAGGATCATCCTGGTCCCAGTGTGCAGCCGATAGATCAGTAAGACATCCAGCATTAGCATATTCCAAGTTTGCAAGATGCCAATCAAGAAGCTGTTTCTCCTCTGTACTTCTAGCCACAGAATACAATTGTCTGAGTATATCCAAAACTGAACCTAGAGATATACCATTTGCACCAATAATTTGCCTCAGTTCTGTGACTTTGTCAAGCAACTTATTAAAGATCAATTCAATCTTGGAATCTGAATCCTTATCAACAGGTGCCCCATCAGGTCTGTAAAGAGGGCAACTATCCCTGACCTTGTGAAGTGGAATAGAAAGTTGCCTAGCTAGAACTCCAAGAGGATTAGCATGAATACCAGTGATTACACTGCCACCAAGATCTGCAACAACGAATTTATCATCCCTGCCCATCTTTTGAGTGTAAACTCGTCCCCCAGGTCTAGTCCTTCCTTCCAGAACAACTACCCTGAAACCAAATGCCAGTAGCTGCCTTGCTGCTGCCAACCCAGCAAGTCCAGCTCCAACTATTATCACAGATCCCTCAGTTGCCTCCTCTGGCATATATGGAGAAAAGGTTGATGATACTCCAAAATTAATATACCCACTATAGAAGAGGAAATCATAAGCAGCACTTATCAAATGTTGATACTCATTACTCACAGTTTCTCTTATCTGTCCCTTCGAAAGCCACGCCCTCACATTACTCCTCCACCTTGCAAGAATATGATTCCTCACAACAATATAATCATTCTGCTCCTTTCCACCTAATTCTCTCACCACCCCTGCTTGAATCTCCTCCGGTAGCAGTGCATCAATGGGGAATCCCACAGATAGTGCAATTAAAGCCTCAGTCTCTGTTTCTTTCTCCAACTCCTCCCTTGTCCTGAACTTTTTCCTGAACGAACCACCCAAATGCTTCTCAATAACCTCATCCATTAAACTCTCATCATAATTCTTCAAACTAGCTTTCTTTCTCAAAGGTCTCTTCGAGGCTGACCCATCTGAAACTGGGGTGTCCATTGTCGCAATCTTTAAGCAGACAACTTATCCAAGTCTTTCCAGAACCATCAACCTCACAAACCCACCAAGAATACAACCAGGCATGTCTTCAGTACCACCCATATATCATTTCCAACTAACTTCATTGAACGGCCACTTCATTTACTAGAACTAAAGATTCCAACCCAACACATGTTTCATCTCGAGAAAACTGGTCTAACCAAAATAAAATTTTCTCTTATAATTCCAAACAACAGTCCATCAGGAGGATAAACCTGAAACTGCAGAGGTAATAAGCAAACTAAGAATGCTATGAATACAAATCAGGTTCCTAGTCAACTCAAACCAGCAAAACTAAAAACCTTAAAACGAAACTCTCATAATCTACAAATGGAAACTCCAAGATGATATTATAAAGACAGAAAAAACTAAATCAAATGTGCCTCTAAATTCGATCTCTGAATATGGATTTCCGACCAAAAAAAAACCTGCCTTTAAAATTGAATCTAGAACGGGAGAAAGATTGCATGCAAGAAATTATTGAAGAAATGAAAGAGAATGGTGACTCACCTCTTGAGACGGAGTTGACTCGCAGATTTGGGGGTTTTTGGTTTCCTGAAGAACGGTTAGTGGTGGTTTTAGGGTTTTTCAGGTGCAAGAACATCGAGAAAGTGAATTAGAAATTAGATGGAGGGAGGAGGGAATCACGAAGTAATTATTGGGCTGGGCCTTGACCTCGATTATTGAAATTTGAAATGAACTCTGGGCCGGGCCGGACCAGTAGCTGGTTTAAGACGGCCTAATCTCCTCCGAAATTGCACTTAATTGGAACGTTGTTTTTTTTTTTTCTTTTTTTCTTTTTTTACGGTAAAAAAATTCTAAGTTAATGTAGTTAGTATCTGTTTTTTAATAGAATCAAATTTATGATTAACGTATATTTCACTTGCTGTCCAATGGATAACGTGGTCACCACTGAGTCACATGAGGAGTGTGAACTTGTTTTGTAGGAAGAAAACCCACAATTGAGGTGGTCTCCTTCTATCACTTGCAACCCAAATCGATGAAGAGATTCATCAAGCTCAACAATCTTTTCCTTCTGATAACTCATTCCTGGTACATCCGAGTTTGGAATAAACAAACTTTATTGTTATGCTAAGTTTCTTAAATATGCAAGGTAGAGGAATTAAGTGGAGAGAAATGGGGACTAAACGGAGACAAAGTTAAAGAGCAGGATGGTACCAAGACCATCTTCTCCTTCAACTACTTGGACAACCTCCACTAAATTTGGAACTAGTTTTAGGACAATATATCTCAAGTCCTTAGCTAGTGCATCCCATAGTGCTTCAACACCAACACCCACTTTTCACTTGGGTTTTCACTTCCTTTTCCATGGCTTTCAGATGTGAAACCTCGAAGGAGATTATGAATGAAGATGCTAGACAGAGTGAATTGCCGTTGGCAATCTGATTTGAAGTGTTGATGGTAGTTCTTGGTGAAAATTACTGGTATAAAATAATGACTATGAGGCATAAGTTGTCATTAAAAAACTATTAATTATATACCAGACCGAAAAAGGGGCAGAATGGCATCCTCCTTCGAATGAGAGAAAGGTGGCCTTGTAGATGCCTTCTTGTTTTCTACAATGCTTTAGTTAGTATAACTAGGAGAATACATCATACTTAGGTTACTGCATGTAAGGTAAGTTGCTAAGTCATTTATGGAAAAATAATTTCTCACTTATTTGTAGGGGATTTGAACCCTTATTTTCTTTTTTGATCACTCTTCTTATAAGAGTTTTAACCAATTAACTTGTCTTATAAAAAATAAAAAAAAAATCTCGGAGAACATATTATACTTAGATGATTAATGCATTATATCCGCTATTGATGGCATTTCCTAATTGAATTGTTTTAACAAAAAAAACTTAATTAACCCAGATTAAGAACTCCGCAAAGCATATAAGACCCACTAGCATATGTTCCCGCCCCCATACTTTAGCTAAATTTTAGAATAAGTTAGATTTTGACCAAGTGATTGCAAATACATGGAGAGTATAAAAGGAAGGACAAGCACGTGTCTATGCCATGTGATAGGGTGATATAGAACCATTTGACAGAAAATGAAGGTGTTTTACAGCCATTGCTTGTTCATTATTATTCTGCTCTTTGTATCATTTGCAGTGCAGATCCATGCAGCTTAGACCAGGACTTGTGTCAGCCGCAAGAGTCCCTGCTTTCTCAAGCGGATAACCTGCCCTGCTGAATGTCCATCAATAAAACCCAATGATCCCAAAGCCAAGGTTTGCTACATCAACTGTGATTCGCCCATTTGCAAGGCCGAGTGCAAGCGTAAGAACTCTTTTTTAATAACCATTTCCATGTAACGTCTTTTCTTAAATCCTGAAGGCTAACAGTGTATTGTTTTCATAGATCGGAAGCCAAACTGCAATGGCCCTGAAGCAGCCTGTTTGGACCCCAGATTCATTGGTGGAGATGGAATTGTTTTTTTACTTCCATGGCAAAAGCAATGAGCACTTCGGCTTGGTGTCTGATCTAAACCTGCAAATCAATGCACGTTTCATCGGCCTCCGCCCAGTAGGCAGAACCCGGGACTAGACCTGGCTCCAAGCTCTTGGTTTGCTCTTTGACTCCCATGCATTCTCCCTTGAGGCCACCCCTGCAGCAACATGGGATGAAGAAGCTGACCATCTCAAGTTTACTTACGATAGAAAGGAGCTTCTCATACCTGAAGGCCATTTCTCTTCATGGGAATCCCAAGAAAAGAGCATCATGGTTGAGAGAACGTCAGAAAAGAACAGTGTCTCGGTCACCCTGCCAGAGATTGCTGAGATTTCAGTCAATGTGGTGCCAGTGACCAAGGAAGATGACAGAATTCACAACTACCAAATACCATCCGATAACTGCTTTGCTCACTTGGAGGCGTAGTTCAGATTCTATGGCTTGTCTTCTAAGGTGGAAGGAGTGCTTGGCCGGACATACCAGCTGGACTTCGAACGCCCTGTAAAGCCAGGCATAGCAATGCCAGTAGTAGGAGGAGAAGACAGATACAGAACATCATCACTTCTGTCTGCAGATTGCCAGTATTGTATATTCTCTCTGGCTGGAGTTCCAGAGCAAACAGATACACTGGCGATGAATTTTGGCACACACTAGATTGCACCAGAGGAGCCTCCAGTGGGCAAGGAATAGTTTGCAAGAAATAAGCACGGACTTTCTAGCCAATTCTAAGAAAATATACTGAAAGGTTCTGCTTCTTCTTAAATAATTTAAGAACAAGGAATAAGGGTGAATCGAATTCCTCAATATAATGTATTTGAATCCAAAGAATTAAATCAACAATCATGGAAATAACATGGTACGTTACATGCAATTTTCTAATGCCGTCACTCAACTATATTACAAACTAAATATATTATATGAGAAGAAAAATTAAGGAAAAGAGCAATATAATGACCCTCATTTCATTTCAATCACTCAGCACATTTCCACTTATTCTTGAGGCCAGAACAACCAGATCTTTAGTAAGGTGTCCCAAATCCAGGATCATGAAAAAGCAGGTATGGCTGTTTCTTACCTTCCCCGAGGATTTACTAGCTGTGAAAATACAGCGCTGGTTGCACCATCTTCGGCATCATCATCAGTGCCAGAATTTCCACCATCAATCATGCTCACACTATTGTCAAATTGCTCAAGTTGTGTTAACTGAATGGCAGGAATATGGTTTGTACTATTATCTTCAGGTTCCATTAGAGCTGATGAAGTCTCCTCTAGCTGCAGAGCATATTCAAGATTCCACAAAACATCTCCCATTGATGGCCTGTCTACCCCATGCTCAGCCAGGCACTTCTCAGCTGTCTCTCCATACTTCTTGAGAGAAGCTGGGTTTACTTTCCCCACCAGATTAGAGTCCATAATTTGATCCAGCATTCCCTTCTTCTGCCAGGTCATTGCCCATTCTGCTATATTAACTTGTTCCCTTGGGAGAACAGGGTTCAAAGCAGGCCTGGTGCAAAGTACTTCCATCAGAACCACCCCAAATGAATACACATCTGACTTCTCTGTGAGTTGCTGCCTTCTGAAGTATTCAGGATCAAGGTAACCAAAGCTACCCTTAACAGCAGTGCTCACATGGGTCTGATCAAGAGCTGGACCAGTTTTTGAGAGACCAAAGTCTGCAACTTTGGCAACAAAGTTATCATCCAAGAGAATGTTTGTTGTTTTCACATCACGGTGAATGATACTTTGTGCTGCACCAGTGTGGAGATAATGAAGCCCCCTTGCTGCCCCAATGCATATTTCAAGTCTTTGCTTCCAGGACAGAGGTGGCAGATCTGTTCCATAGAGATGGCTTCTGAGAGGTCCATTAGCCATATACTCGTAAACAAGAATCATTTCTGACCTTTCATCACAGTAGCCAATAAGAGAAACAAGATGGCGATGGCGGAGCTTTGACAACATCTCAATTTCAGTGCGGAATTCAGCCAGACCTTGTTCAGATCTGGGGTTACCTCTTTTGACAGCTACTTTTGTCCCTTCTTCAAGTGTTCCTGTGTAGACTCGACCAAAACCACCAACTCCAAGAAGTAGGCTCTCATCAAATTTGTTGGTAGCATCTAAGATTTCTTGGAATGTGAAGAAACGACCAAGATTGGACGAAGCTAATGAGATGCAGCTTGCCGTTCCACTTTTCTGTGAAGTTGTGGACATCTTGGTCATGGTCAGAGAGTTTCCATATAAGGGCAAAGGCAACCATGGATGCCCCTGGTGAGTAGTTTTTGACTTCCGAGCTGCGAACCAGCAATAGCATAATACAATTAAAGCCACTGCAGCAACAGCTCCAATGACAGAACCGATGACTATTCCAAAATTGTTCTTCTTTGAGGATCTGGGAAGGAGACTGTCAATTGAAGAAATACCATCAAGGCTTCTAACTTCATTGCTAATTTTCATAATCTCCAACCCATTCAGTGTAGCATTGGTGATGTCTGCTATCATATCTGGGCCAACACTGACGGTCAAAGTTCCTGAA
Source organism: Rubroshorea leprosula (assembly GCA_020521535.1). Taxonomy (NCBI): domain Eukaryota; kingdom Viridiplantae; phylum Streptophyta; class Magnoliopsida; order Malvales; family Dipterocarpaceae; genus Rubroshorea; species Rubroshorea leprosula. Next base: position 121,391 of record BPVZ01000159.1, on the reverse strand, counting down.
TCTGCTGAAGAATTTGCGATGAAGTCCTTGTAATAGGGTACATTTAAGGCACCAGTTTTCGACGAGAGATCAAAACTCGGCAAAGCAATATCATCATTAATGTACAGGTTGAACACCAATGCATTGAGAGACTCACTTATGATATCACAGAAATGGACACGGACAAAGTACCTGAAGCTTGGATCAACTGAGAGGACCCAAGTTATGTTGAAGATCATGATGTTTACATTTGCATTTCCCATGGCTTCAGCAGTGGAATACACCCAATTAGGTGCCGTTTCAGCTGTAACAGAAGTTGTATATTGTACAGAACCAGGATTTGTTGAAACATTCACAGCTGAGCCGTTAACATGAAGATATTTCACATCATTCTCCCAGGTTCTTCCAAGGGTGTCATTCTGAGGGGTGATCAATGGACCACCCACGTTTAACCGGTAAACAGTTTCCAATGCGAGCTCAGAAAGATCACTAAAAGTGGTAGGGGGATTGAGAGTCAATGCCTGATCAGGAAGGACTTCATCCGGAATGGAGACAACTTCAATTGCATTAATAAATGAAACTGAATTATTTGAAGAAATGAAGGTAAGGATCAAGGAATCAGAAGTCACGTTGATTGCATACTCCTTGAACAAAAAAGAACTACCGTAATTCTTAAATGTGAAGTTGTTCAAGAGCACAAAATCATCAGCGACAACTGTTATTAGAGCAGATGACAAATTTTTGCCTGAGTTAGGGAGAGGAAAGAAATAAAGGCGGACCCAATGCCGACCTTCTCGCTTGATGTCAAACTTGTAAGAAGCAATGCCCGAGAAAATTCGAGCAGATTGATATATTGGAGATGGAACGCTGGAATTGGAACTAAAAACAACAGAGTTTCCACTCTTCAGCACAAGAGAAGAATGGCCTGTATCAGGAACAAAAGTTCGACCTTGGAATGTGACATTTTGTGAAGAACCACAAACAATCAAGTAGTTATCATCAGGAGTGTATGAAGCACATATTCCATGACACATGAACTCAAAGAGAACAAGAACCAAACCCAAAGTCACCCTCTTCCCCTGTTTCCTCTCCACCATTTTAACGACTGATATTGCCTAACAAATCCCCAATCTGCAATCACAATCCATAAAAGAAAGTACAAAACCACTCAGCTTCAAAATTCAGTAAGATCTCAAAGACCCAATTTCATAAACCTCCAAATTAACCTCAAATAACTCTTAGAGATCCCCAAGTGTTACAAATAGAACATTACAGACAAGATAAATCTAATCAACTTAAAACTCTTTTAGGAAAAGAAGATAAAAAGATCAGAGCTTGGAATGTCCTTACCTCACCAAGTGAGCTAAAAAGAATCAGTAGTTGGTGAATGTGTAGTGGTCCTCCAGAATCAAAGGCAAAAACCCAGTTGAGGAAACATGAAGGTCGCCATGAAAGGCAAGCTCTTTGAGGAACTGCGTACACCCCCTTTCCAGGCTGTTAATGAGGTTGTCGATTACAGAGAGAAGTAAAGGACCCCACAACTTAAGAAGAGGGCTATGAACCTTCTCATTTCAAAATGTCCTGTTAAGAACCCCAGCTGTTATTTTAGCTTTGAATTTGATAGGAGTATCTTTCCATATATAATAACAGAAAACTCCAGGAAAGTTCTGCTACTGAGGCTTTATGGTATTTTTTAAAATCAAGGATTAGATGTGAAATCAGAAATAAAATAGTATTTTATTTCTGTTTTTGAGCTAGCTGGTTGGGCAAATAATTGAATTTAAAATAAAAATAATTCTCTTGTGCAGATGAATATTTACTCAATCCACCAAGCACTGATATGTAAAATAAAATAAATTAATACAACTAACAATTTATTAATTTGAGTCAAAGCAATTTAATTATTTTTAAATAAAATTTTAAATTTTAAATTTTTAAATATAAAAAATAAACAAATGATTCAACCCTAAATTAATCAAATTCAATAAAATTTTATGATATTAGGAGTTTAATAAAATAATCAATTATTGCAATTTACATTTAGTCATTTAAGGTTCAAGAACCTTGGATAACATTCAAAAAATTAATTTTTTTTAGGTTAAAACTCCTTTTT
>BPVZ01000159.1:85662-102100 GCA_020521535.1 Rubroshorea leprosula | reverse complement strand
TATCTTTGAAAAGAAAACCCCGACTTTAGCCCTTGGCCTAATTTTCCTTTTTTTTCCAAGTTCAATAGTCTTGTGTATTTTTTGATTTTTGGAACTTGGATCCTCGTCTCCATCACCAGCCTTTGAACCCCAGACCCCAAGGTGAAGAAATCAGATTTCTTAGCCAACATGACTCCGGGGAGGCTCAATGGTCTTCTTCTTCTTCGTTTTTTTTTTTTTTTTTTAATTTTTCAGTATCCTATAATTATATTAAATTTTAATTAATTTAAAATTAAATCAAGTCAGATCTTATTAGAAGAAAAACTCTCTTAACGCATATTTCTCCATTCACATGACTTAAATTCAAAATTTTATTTTAAAAAAATCAAACTCATTCTACTCGAACCAGTAAATCATTGGTGGAAGACTCAATAGTTTTGTATATTTGATTTCTTCCTAGAAATTACATCTTCAATTCAAACATTAAGAATAGATTAATTAAGCAATGATTTGATCCTTACACTTTGATTTAATAGTTAGAAGGTTACTGATTTTTTAATATAAAATAATAAATTATATAATAAAAAATAATTATTATTGTTTTTTTCCATTCACTTTCATTTATTTTAAAATTTAAATTTAACTCTCATAATTAGTAATGGGTATCACCTCTCCAAGTAAAATGCATGTTCGAGCCCCGAAAAATCATTTCCTTTCTCCCACCCCCATTACACCAAAGTGTGTATTAGTTGCCGAAATTTTATTTTATTCTATTTATTTTTAAAAAGCAGTGATCCTATCCCAAATTCCCAATACCAGCGCTGTCATGAAGTGCCTTTGGACATTTTTAAGAACAAACCCAGACAAGATGAGATGTAATGAGATCCATTTTGGTTTCCCCGATGAATTCTCTGAAACCCATTAATTGTAGCATGTGTTCCAAACTAAACTGGAACTCATGCTGCCTGGATTCATGTTTAGTTGTTTCAATGAGGATTGCTAAATATAGTTGCTTTTTCCTGCACTCTCTAACACTCTCTTGTGTACAATAACCACGGGGATTTTGCTAGTTGGGAACTCAGAATTGTAAATTAAGGACTGCCGTTTTACATGAGAGGGTGTTGGAGAGCGCAGGGAAAAGGTGATTGCACATAACAGTCTCATATTTTAATTTGTTCAACTAGATTTTTTTTTTTTTTTATCAACTTGTTCTACTAGATTTAACTACAGAAATATGAAAATTATGACATCTTAACACTCAGGACATTAATCATAGTTATCATTGAGTGAATCTTATTTTTGAAATTCACTCAACAGATGATTATAATAGATGTTTTGAACATCAAGATATCTTGATTTTTTGAGTTCTCATTTAATTATATCTTATTTTTAGATTATAAATAATAATAATGATCAAATATAACATATCAGTTAATAATTATTAATTATCAATTATACTTAAATAATTGATTCATATGACCACCTAGAGTGTCTTTGTACTATGGTTTTTTAGGCTAGCTCTTAACTGGCTACATGGACCAAGATAGAAAAATATATGGAACATTATCTTGTTGTGACCCATTGGTAGTTACTGTAACCCAACAAAGCTCTCGGTGGATTACACTCCTGATCAGTGGTCGAATCTTGTTAAAAGTAAGATACTAACTTAATTTTTAATTTATAACCATTATCCATGTCAAATATATATATATATATATGAAAATTGAACCAATTACATAATAAGTATTGAAAAAAAAAAAAGTACGAAAAGATATCTACAAATTGGCCCAATTAATGCCGAGTAAATTCAAACCATTAATCCAATAATTAGTTCCACGGCTATTTACATATTCGCTACTTACAAGCGCAGGTCAAATTTTCACACGAGGATAGCGAACATAGCTCATTCAAATTGCTTCAACCCTGATTTCAAAACAGATCTCATCAATGTCTTATCTTTTCACAGTAAATCTTAGATAGATAGATTGGATTGCGGAAAACTATTTTTGGGGCCAGAAAATAGTGCAACGCGGAGAGACTCTTGAATGCTGAAAAGCGAGGCAAGGTCCATGGTACGGTTAGGTTGGGTGTCTGGTCAACACGATCCTACTATCTTGTCGCTCATCTCTGCCGGAACTCTCACTCACAAGCTGAGAAGTACACACGAGTTGGCAGGGTGGTAAATAGTACTTTCCAAAATATAACGGTAAAAACTTACATTTAGCTTCTCACTTTATTAAATTTAAAGATTTTAATCTCTCACATTCTACTATAATACTTTTACCTCTTTACTTTATTAAATCTATAGGTTTTAACCCCTAATTTTATACTATGATATTTTTAATCCTTTACTTATAAAAATTGAAAAAAATAGTCCTTACTTTGTAATATTTTGTTAGTTCTATTAATTCACTGTTAATATTATTAACTCTATTAACTAATTATTAATTGATTATTAACTTACAAAAATCTTCTTTCAGCTAACAGAATTAATAAAATTAATTTTATAATATTTCGTTAATTCTGTTAATTGACTATTAGTTGATAAAAACTTATTTTTAGCTAACATAATTAATAATCAGTATAAAATAAATGTTATTTTTTTCGATTTTAATAAATGAGGGGTTAAAACCTCCAAACTTGATAATATGAGAGGCTAAAGTAGGTTTTTGCCCCAAATATAACTGCATAGAAGAGTTTCAAACTAACAATTTTTGTCATATTCAAATTCTTCGACCTATGGCAAAACTAATAGGTTAAATGTCAATTTTACCCGAGGCAAAACTATTAAATTAAATGTTAATTTTAATTTCTTAATTTTAAGTTTTTTGTATACTTTTTATTATTTAATTTTTAATGCATTTTTTTAATCTCTTAATTATGAAAATTTTATTTTTTTTAATTTTTTTTATCAATTAATCTATTAAATCTACTTAATTATGTATATTTTTAGTTTTTCAAATTATAATAAATGCACATTTTTTGTTTCTTAACTTAAAAATTCAATGACTAAAAAAGTGTATATAGAGATAACTTTAATAAATTAATTAACATAATAACTTAAAAAATATACTTCTTACACTTGACTACTTGAGGGACAAAAAAAGTGTAAAAAAAAATAGAGAGTAAAAACTTTACAAAACCCTAAAGTTTAGGGATCAAAATTGACATTTAGCCAAACCAATATTAAAAAGGTGTTTTTGGGGTGGGAGTTGGGGGTGGGAGTGTGGGACAACCCAAATTTAAAGATTTCCTTAATATCAACAAATAAATGATGCGGGGTAACAAACTTTATCATATGAAGCAAATGTTAGGGTTTTTTGCTCCCACATAGAGATGGAAGGATTAAAATGTTAGCATAATTGGTCATGTCCCCACTGTCTCATTTCTTGCAAACTAATCACTTTGGTCCTCATTGATGCATCTAACATCTTCTAGATAAGAGAAATTCAATTACTCGGCCATATCATATTCATCGAATGGCATGAGGAGAGGCCAGATTTGTGTGATTGCAGTTCATGGAAAGCGATTAGCGCTTTTAGATCAGAAGCTATGAACAAAAACTGAAACCCGAAGAAAGCAAAGGGTATATATACCTCATGTCATTAGAGAACAGAACTGCCAGCTGAAAAAAAAGGAAAAAGAAGCAGGATATTCTCACAAAATGAGTGCGCTGTAGTAGTAGCTTGCTGATGCAGGGCAGGAAAAAATATATGATTAAAGGACACAACCACAAGTTTTGCCAGACTGTGTGGCAGAGGAAAGAGAGATGTTTACAGTGGTCTTGTATTTTTTAATGCTCTTCCTCACAACTAAAGGTTCCATGGTCTAGTGGTCAGGACATTGGACTCTGAATCCAGTAACCCGAGTTCAAATCTCGGTGGAACCTTCTTCCTTTTTCTCGATTAAATAATCATGTAATTGTTATGTTGTAGTCAATTTCAAACGAAAATTAGGTCTCTTAATATATTAAGAGCTTTTTCCATCTAACCTTTTTTGTTTTATATAGCAACAATAATGGTATAGTTATAATGTTATAATAATGTAAGAATTATAAATTTATAGTTATGATATAATATTAAACAAATGAATATATATATAATAAGTGAATTTTTAAATAAAAAATTAATTATATAATAATATTTCATATTATAAATTTATAATATCAAACAATGGTACAGATAACTCGTTCTGTGCAAACCAAGGACCACATACTTCAAAAATGTAATTTTCATAAGTGGGCCTTTAGACCCACATCGTGTGGATTACTAATAGGCTTAGGATTGCTGTCACAGATCAAGCGGGACCCCATAAAAATGTGAACAAGCCCACTCCACTTCCCAAGTTTTTTTCATTAAAAAAAAAAAAAAAGGAAGAGGATTTTCCAAGTCAGCAATCTTCCTTTATGTGGACTACATTTCTCATCCTTGTCACCCCATCCACCACACGATAGAAATCATCCCCTGCATCACACTACAACCAATCAAATTCTTACACAAAGATTATCAACTTCTAGTCCAATATCTAACCGTCCATCAGAGAACCCATCTCATCTTTACCGTCATTATTGTTACCGACTTGAATCCACAGTATGGAATTCTGACCTTGACCGCACTGAATCACTGGGCCGGACATAAAATCCCTCTTCCCGTTCGTTACAAACCGGAGAAACGAAGACGGTGGCAGTTATTCTGGCTTCACGGCAAGTCAACTCGGCTCGGCTCGACTCAATTCCTCCCATAGCTCAGCAATGGCTGCTCCCCATACAACCATCTCTCCTCAGAGCCTCCTTTCTCTTTCGAAACCCAGAAAACCCATTTCCAGACACTGTTCCACTTCTACTTGGATCAACTTAAAATCCCCCAAGAACCAAACTTTCTCGGGGAACAATCAGCGGAAGAACGAGAGAGCTAGATTGGTGACGGTCAATTCGGTTGCGGAGGAGCTTGATGTGATACCGGTGCAGAGTGAGGATCGTACGGACATGCAGGAGGGAGTTATGGTGAGTCAGGTGGAGATGGAAGGGGAGGGAGAGTTGGCAAGTCCGGTGGGTGGATTTGGAGGTGACGGTATGTTGTCGTTTGAAGGTTTTGGTTCTTCTGGATCTGGGTATGGTGTTGGGGATGGGGGAGGGGACGGGAGAGGAGAAGAGGATATCGAGAGGTTTATTGATAGGATCATCAATGCAACGATTGTTCTAGCTGCGAGTTCTTTTGCGGTCACCAAACTGCTCACAATTGATCACGATTACTGGCATGTGAGTCTCACTTACTCTGATTATCTTGTGTATTGGAAGAGTAAATGTTTGAACTTTGTTGTGAAAGGGTGAAACTTGACTTCAGAAGATAAATGATTTGATAGAAAGTTCTAAATGAATTATGAGCTTTGTCTAATGGCTTATTTACTCTTGCAGCTGTTTTTCCTTTGAATTGGAAGTTCATGTTTGGATTTGTTTCAACTGTTCTCATTTGTGGAAAGGCTCCCCCCTTATGCCTTTGAAGATTTGCTTGCTTAAGAATTCAGAATTTATGATTTTATCTAATTTCTGTTATCTACTTTGCCTTTGTGAGGAATGTTCTAAATTTAACTGATCTTCTTGTGATTGAGACTGCTTCGTAAATTGCTGCCATTCAATCGGTTCTTTTGCTTAGATTGGATAGGATAAAGTTATTCATCTTTGTGATTGCTTGCTTGTTCTTGGTTTCTGGTTTGCCCCTGCTTTAAGCCATATGGTATTGAATTTGACACCTTCTGATGTATCAGTTTAGGAATGAGATTATTATTCATAGTTCATACATATAGCCAGATTGCCAGATGTTCTTTGCATTCCTTTGTTGCAATATGAGAAGCTAATTCAAACATCTCTCTTTTATCTATTCAGTCTGCCTGTCTGTAGCATTTGTGACCATTTTCTTGAACTCATTTCATTTGGTTTCTCTTAGGGATGGACTCTTTTTGAGATTTTAAGATATGCTCCACAGCATAACTGGTCTGCTTATGAGGACGCTTTGAAGACGAATCCTGTTCTAGCAAAAATGGTAATTAGTGGAGTTGTGTACTCTCTGGGGGATTGGATTGCACAGGTAACTTCATGTTGAAAATAAAGAGCACTTTAAATGCTGAAAAGTTTTATGTTAATGAATTTACTCACATTATTCAATAACTTGCAGTGCTTTGAAGGGAAACCTCTATTTGAGTTTGACCGTACACGGATGTTTAGATCTGGTCTAGTTGGTTTCACTCTGCACGGTTCTCTTTCTCATTATTATTACCAGTTTTGTGAGGTGATAATCATGCATTTTTCTTTTTTGTGTGTTGGGTTTGCTAGAAGATGTTTTTATATGGTCTGTCAAAAAGAAAAATAAAAAATTATCTTTTTTCAGGAGCTTTTTCCTTTCCAAGACTGGTGGGTGGTTCCTGCCAAAGTGGTATTTGACCAAACTGCTTGGGCAATAGTTTGGAATAGCATATATTATGTAGTTTTGGGATTTTTGCGTCTTGAATCTCCTGTCAATATTTTTGCTGATATGAAGGCAACATTCTGGCCTATGCTGGTGGTAAGACTTCCTTTCCCTTCTTCTTGAACTCTTCATCCCACATTTAGAACAAACCCTGCATTGTTTATTCCCTTTTTTTCTCTCTGCCTCAATTTTCCTATCTAATCTTGATTTTAAGATGATCTTCATATAGCTAGTTTGATTACACTCCACACAAAGATTCGTGATTGTTTGAAAGATTTTTTCTCACATGCAACATTAAGGCAACTTTGGAATCAGTAACCTTTCTCACATGCAACATTAAGGCAACTTTGGAATCAGTAACCATTGCTGACTTCTGTATACCTCTGGTTTGACGTACTGCAGGCTGGGTGGAAACTTTGGCCATTTGCTCATGTTATCACTTATGGATTGGTCCCAGTAGAACAAAGGCTTCTTTGGGTGGACATCGTTGAACTTATTTGGGTGACAATACTCTCAACGTAAGTATCTAATTGATAGTTTAGAAAAGTCAATTATCTTGCTAGAAAGAGTTTACCCAAGTCGATACCCACATGAATATTCAGAACTTCGTAATAGCCATTAGCTAAGCACACTAAATTCTAAATTACCAAAGAGAAGAGAACAACCAATTATTTTAGTGTTCTTTTTTATGAACATTGTCATTGATGCTACTCTAGAGCGTTCTAAAATTTTCAATTTCCCGTGGGTTTCTGAGCTGTACATAAAATAAATCTTTGTGAATCAAAATTGAAGAAATCTAAGGTCGTGGTTTGGTGAATATACCGTCTGCTGTCTTTGTTCTTTTAGAAGAATCTAACTGTTAATTGTAATGTGGTTAGTGGAACCCTTTTGTCATATCACCTATTCTTCACCAGAATATATTTGTGATGATTATATTTAGAAGACAGTTTTATAATTGGATTTTTTTTGTCCTTTGGGTTGTGGGGAAGGGAAAGCAGTGGACCCAATATTTCTTTACCACACATTCTCTCCAAGGTTTGAATGTCCAAGTTGTGTTCATCTGAATGTGACATGCCCATGTGTCTATATCTTTTGTGTTGGCTGGTCAATTGTTCCTAAATTGATGTTTACTTTAATGTCAGTTTGTTATTAAAATTTGAAATTTTTTTTTCTCTTTTGCTAGTTATTCAAATGAAAAATCAGAAGCTAGAATTTCAGAGGCACCAGCAGAAGTAACTCCCAGTTCGTCATCCATGGGGCCACATGAGGTAGGAATCAAACTCCTTCATTGCGTTGCATATGTAAGGGTTCTGGGATTCAATCTCATGACCCTTTTATCTTATCCCACCCATTCTTTTAAGCAGGAGTGAATGGAGTTATGGAAACAACTGGAAAAGGACAGGGGAGAGGATATCCAGCTTCGTCAAAGAGGGTTCCATGATGCGGGAACAAGGAGGCGGCTGTACAGGCTTGATCACATATGCTTACACATTGCAGGCAACGGACAGTTGCATGCATATACACTATCATATTCATCTTCCTTTTAATTCTATCTATGAAATTCTACTATGATCTTTGCAGTTTAATGCCTTCTAATGGTCGAAATTTACGAGTTAAACTGGTAGAAAATTTCATCCCAAGGAAAGAGACAGAGTATATGGTCCCATTTCAGTGTTCCTTGCGAAGAAGTCAAAGAGGCATCCATTACGAAATATAGGAGTCTGTGGTGCATGTTATCTCAAAAAAAATCCTATGAATTAGCCACCAGAAATAAATACTTGTGATTCTCAATTGCAAGAAGATCAATTCCTTCATTTCAGAGTGCAGATGCGGAATTGACATTTCTACAAACAAGTACGCAACTTAGCAAATTATAACTTAGCATTACAAACATAAACTTGAGGTTATGCTGCTGATAGTTCACATAAGAGCAACTACGAGGTCAGGGTATCCAGATACAAGGTCTAACATAAGCACAAAACACTACCGATACAACTTTGGATGAATCTGAACATGATATGTTGAAAGATGACTTCATTGTCCACAGCTCCGTACTCATTTGGTCATGGTATCCTGCATTAGGATTTACAGAAAAAGAATAAAAGAAAGGGTTTAAAGTGAAGCTCTATTTTATGGCAAATCGAGAGTAAACACATGGTTTCACTTATATAGATCCAAGAGAGAATGTAAGAGCTCACTCAAGCCTTTTATTTTTCAACTTTTATTACTATTAACATCACTAAAGCGTGGGGTGACTGAAAACCGAAAAAATATTGCACATTAACCCACGATATAGTTCAGTGGCAAACACAATTTTAGAGAGAAAACCGAGATAAGAAATGCAAAACTTAGATTAAAGAAAAAAGGAAGTTAAACTTGGCACTTTTCAACGGCTCAATCAAGGCAACAACATACTAACATTTCAGAAGTTAAATATGGTACTAGGTTAGATTTAATTTTTGCAAAAATAGAATATGGAATCGCAATGGTGTCTATAAAATGAAGATATTAGAGACTTGTTAAATGATCAAGAAAACCACTTGCCTGTCAACACACCCTATTTGGAGGGTGCATCATTGGTACCATTTGTGTTGCCACCCAATTCATTACTAACATGAAAACTTGAATCATCAGCTACATTATTGCTTAATTCTTCATTTGCAGCTGCTTCACCTTTACTTAAATCCTTACTTGCACCTGATGCACTTGTATCCTTCCTAGCTTCTCCACTTGAATAATCACTTGAACGTGCCTCTGAATCTTCTCTCAAATCAGCATTTTCATCATTCCTTGAATCATCACACAAATCATCCATGGCACTCCTTGTACTGGTTGCACTGCTTGTAGTACCCTGTAAATACATTGCACAAGCTGCACTGCTTGAAGCACCATCATCACTTTCTTCATATGCATCACAAGATCCGTTTTCTTGATACCAAAGACTTAGATCATTACCTTTATCCAGTAAAACTAGGCTTTCTATGTAACTATCAACAAAAAACCAATCATGTTTTCCCTGAATGTCAAGAACCTCCCTCATTCTGTGTTTTGGATCATATGAAACTATCTGTGCAGGGCTATTCATCAGATAGCCATTTGCCACACTCAATAAGACATGGCCATTCTTTCTAAAGCACAATACCCTTGGCAATGGCGACCATGGCAACATGGTGATGTTGGACAGTTGAGTCCACGATCCTTCTACACCATACTCTTTCATTACCCATATTTGGAAGACCCTATTAGTATCACTTGAGAACAAAACTGACAAAGAATCCGCACATACCTTAACAGAAAGATCACTTAGGTGGCAATGCGCCAAACGATCTGGCAACATAATTTCGCGACAAACCTCACCACCGACATCAAACCCCAAAATCAAGTTCTGAAACCTATATGCAACAAAATGGAGAATTCCATTAAGAAAAGCCATTGGCCCATTTGTGACCATCTGACACTGTGATTCAACATCCCTAAGCCGTTTCCAAGTATTAGCCTTGAGGGAATAAAGCTCAGCCTTTATAGAAACATTCTTTAATGGAGAAACTACCAAAACCTTATAATCATTTGTTCCAGAATCCGATCCCAACCCAACTGAATCTAACCCAGTTAAACCTCGTTTTGGGAGGATCATGGATTTTCTAATAACAGGGTTCCATAAAATTAAGTGCTCAGTGGAATAACTCTTACCCCCCAACAAACAGACCAATCCGTTGCAAGAGCCAAATATCTTGAACCCAAAATGGGATCGGTACGGGAAATGAATCCGGGCGTACTTACCAAGCTCTTGAGTGTCAAAGCGCAAGGAGTATCGCTCTTTTAAGGTATGCAGGGAGCAGTACCGGAGGAGGCAGAGGGGGATGTTGCTTTCCTTGTGCCAGGAGATCGAGTGATTAAGGTGTGACGAAATGAATGAGGGGCCCTTGATGATGGCATTCCAGGTTTTGCAGACACAAGTGCATATCAGGATGGCTTTGATGGGCAGATTGAGAAAGATGTGGACAAAGACGTCTTCTGGGAAATCAAATCCAACATTTCCTTGCTTCGACATGTTTTTGGGGCAGAAGCTGTGTAGAAAGCCAAGAGATAACTGGATTTGAAGAGAAATATATGGGAGAATGCTAAAGATTGGATTTTTGAATGGTTTCTGGAGCAGGGGAATGCAGAACCCTAACAATAACAGAATGAGCTAATATTATATGGGGTAGTTGGAAGCTGGTTCTTCTTCTTTCTTTTTCAATGCAGATTGCTATCGCCTCCTTCTTGATTTGTAGTTGGTGCACTTTGACCCAAAACTTTTGGTGAAAGACATATAACCCCTAATGAAGACAGAGTATAGGGACATATTTGCAGTTTGTACTTTGTACTTCAAAATTTTTTTTCATGGATCTTTGTAAAAGAAAAGAAGAAAAATAATTGACAAAAATTGACTTTCTCGAAATTTCAGAAAAATTTAAACCAAATTGCAAAAATTAGATCTCAAAGTGTACATGCAAAATCAATGTCTAGACTTTATAATATACATTAATATCAGCCCAAATTTTAAGATTTTTACATACTCTGTTTCATCAAATTAAAGAGAAATAGCTACACCTGCACTTTAAGCCGTGGACATGTTGGAGAGCCGGCTAGGGGTCGGCCGGAAATTCCACCATCTAGGAGTCAGCCTCCGGTTTGGCGGTGTCAACGCCCTCCTCAGGATCTCTTTATTAGCACAACCCTTTCTTGGCTTCTGGCTAGGGACCATGTACCCATGGCGGCTGCAACGGGTTGAGCCAGGATGGTTCGAGCAGGTGCACTTGGGTCGGGGTCTAGGAGACGAATTAGGCCACGCCATATAACAACTGCGACGACCAGGATTGTCGTCCACGGTGACTCCAACCGGAGGAGATCGCCTTGAGGGAAGTATTACCCCTTCCATGGCACTTAATTGTTGAGGGCTTACTTGCATCTTCTGAGAAGGAAGATGGAAACGGTCTTAGCAACGAAGCATTAAGGTTTTGATGTGTTTTTATATATTTATAAAGGAATAATGGACCGTTGAATTGGTATTTCCAGGAAGGCTGTTTTTTGATTCTAGGAAATGGGGTTTTGAGGCTAATCTTCTGACCGTTTGAAAAAGGATTTTGATAATTTGGTTTTGAAAAAATATTGTGAAATTTGAATTGTATAATTTTGTGTATTAAATGAGAGTAGATTCTTTGATATTAGAGAATTTTTTTTTATTTAATGATTTTTATTTTACAATTTGATAAATATAAAAGTCATTTAAACGAAGATAAATCTCTTAATATTAAGCTCTCTTAATTTTATTCAATAATTTCCATTTTACAACTTGATAAAATATGAATTATAAAACATGAAACTCATTTGATTTTTTTTTTTTTCTATTTGAGAATTTGGCAGAAAAATTCTGACCAGAAAATCACAAAACCTAACATTTTCTCAAAATTTCCAAATCTTTCTATTTAACCAAACGCCATCTGTTTTTTTTAATGCTCATTTTTCTCATGAGGCAGATATGAATGCTGAATATGGAACAGCAAATGTTGAGTTGTCTCATTTTCCATCACTCAGTTAGATGAGATCCCACTCTAGAAAGTTGAGAATTTTTAGAATAACGTTTGGAATAATTGGTGCTTTACCTGATCAAAAAGGTTGGCACATTGCTGGGTCCTGCCTGCCTGGAGACTTTTCCTCACAATGCCAACCATAGAACCAACTTATTGCCAACTCCATAGTGGTCCAGCATAACTCTCTGGCTAGACTGAAAATGCAGACTTAATCTAATTAATGCATACAAACTTAGAGTAAAGGTGTGAAAAAGGATATCAATTCGATAATTTTTTTTATTTAAGGATGTTAATTTTGTTAATTTTTAAATAAGGATATCAGCTTTTAACATTTTCTATTTAAGAATGTCAATTTTTAATTTTTTTTATTTAAGAATAATAATTTTAAACTTTTTCTACGTAATGATTAATTGGATAATGATGCTAATGTAGCAAATGAATTTTCTAACCGAAATGTTAAAAATTAGTATTCTTAAATAAAAAAAGTTGAAAGATGACATCCTTAAATAGAAAATGTTAAAAGTTGACATTCTTATTTAAAAATTGATAAACTTAACATCCTTAAATAAAAAAAATTGTAAAGTTGACATCTTTTTTTACATCTTTCTCTACAAACTTAGCTGGAGATTTGAGTATAGCACTTCTAAATTAAAGGTTTCGTATTCAAAATCAAATCATGGAACAAATACCATGCCCTGCCCCTTCTGGGGTTTTTGAAGAGAGTTTTTAATGTGTAATCAATACAATGACAGTTGGGCAATTAAGGCTGTCCAATTAAAATTTTCATATTAAGTGCTTTGCTTAATCTGCAATTATTAGGCTAAAAAATTGTGAATGGTCCCATAAATGATAGATATGGGCCATGGTGCAAAGCACATGGACCTGAAAAATTGTTCAGGATCTTGAACTGGTCCAGAATGATTTTGTACCTGAAAAACAGATCAGGTTCAATTTGTGGGTCAGAGCTCGGCTGCTTTTTCCCAATACAATACAATTGTATGGGCCTAAGTTATGTAAAGAATTTAATTAGCTGGATAATATGGTTTGACAATACTGCTACCTAAATTATTAATTTTTTTAATTTAATTATTAAAAATAACTGTTACTTTATAAAATAGTTAATATTTATTATTTAACAGATTAAAATTAGTTTATAAACAAATATTTTTAAATATTATAATTAATTGTTTAAGAGAAAAAAGTTATAAATTGATAAAATTATAGTTACAATAGATAACTTTGATAAAAACATTGGTGACAATAACCCTAACTGAATACA
Source organism: Rubroshorea leprosula (assembly GCA_020521535.1). NCBI lineage: Eukaryota > Viridiplantae > Streptophyta > Magnoliopsida > Malvales > Dipterocarpaceae > Rubroshorea > Rubroshorea leprosula. Next base: position 88,808 of record BPVZ01000159.1, on the reverse strand, counting down.
GCTCCATCAATCAAAACGCCATTCTTTTAAGTAGATTCATTGATGCAAAAAGATCAAAACACCTATTCCCCACACACCCTTATCCATTTCTTTTTCATTAGCCGGGCCTTGAAAACAATGCTCCAAATATTGCCCCACATATGAATTTTCAACATCCATAGCAGATTCTTTGTCCCAAAATTTTAAATCCTAAAACCGGTTGTTAGTACTTGTTTGCTTTTAAGGGAAACGAAAGGGGGAGGAGCTTCCTCTATTCAGATAAGAAAAAAATTAAATGGGAGGGAAGGGAAGAATCATCTTTTATTTAATTTTCTGTTTTCACTTCATTTATTCATTTTAACTTGTTCTATTTCCATCTCTTCTCCTTTATGTTTCTCCGATCAAATAAACCATTAGATTCTAAAGAACTTGAATATAAAACTATAGCAACTTAACAAAAGTTATATAACAAACACAAAATTTGAACTCAAAACTTTAGTTGCTTTAAATACCTCCATATTGATCATGTATATGGACTTATACATGTCATGGTAGATAGTAGTATCTAAGCATGTGAAAGCTGGAAACTGGAGAAGATACATGAGACCAAAATTCAAAAGAGTGGAGATATATTGCGGACTTTGTGATGGCATATATCTTCTCTCCAGGAAAAATGGAAAAAAGAAGGTGCACTAATTTCCATTGTGCATCAATATCTATTCCAAAATTAACCAGCAATTGTTATGAAAATTTATAAAGTTGTTTTGTACATTTCCCTAGAAAGGAATGGTTTTTAATATGTGTGGTTTTAAGATAATGATTCCTTTAGGTGATAGTGAAATGAACCACTTCTCATAGAGAAAAGCCATTTGTGAGGTATAGCATTAGCGACCTTATTGTCAATTTGTGTGCCCTCTTGCTCCATGGAATATACTTACCCGTGTCCAATCAATCCATTGAAAGAAAATGACCCCCACGTACACACTCACTCAAATATCTAGCTACCTTCAATCCTCTCTTTTTGATTTCTTGTGGTTTTTGGTGCCTATAATCAATACATTTTGTAGATGAGATAAAGATGTAACACTAGAATTTAACTTTCAATACGTCCAAATTGAATGGGATCTTAGCTCTATGGAATGGTAGAGTCACTAAAAGATCCTGAATTTGAATATCTATTTTTAACACTTGAAAGGGGAGACATATGCACCTCCTCCATACAAGCTCAAGTGTCTGCTTTCGTGTGAGTAACCCTAGTACTCTTTGGCAATGCAATCTCCTTAATTTTACCGACTAAAAAAAGTTCCCTCAGGTTAGTATATTTATCTCATGAGAGCTTGATCTAGAAGCAATAATTTTTTTTTTAGAAAAGCATCTAGAAGCAATAATTGATTAGTGCTTTGGAAAAAGTTTAAGTCCAAACTCTTAAATATACGAAACCTTGATGCCCCCTTTTCACATAGTCAAATATATAGCAATTATTTTCCAAACTTCCTTCACTAAAAAAATATCAAAATCAAAATAAAGAGGGAATTAATTGCTCTTTTCCTTTTCAAAAATATGTTGATTGTTAAATTTCAGTGTTGAGGAGATCAACTATCTCTTTCATAAAAGAAAACAAAATTTAAGAAAGAAAAAGATACAAGATATACATGAACCGAAAAGCGATAGCAATGGAGAAAAAGATATATACATGAACTCAGAAAGTGAAAAGTGATAGCAATGGATTCATCAATTTGATTGGTAACCATAGCTTAGGAAATGAAGCCTCTAGGCGTGTCTCAACTGGTATACTCCAAGTTGGTATATACCAGTTGGTGAGGCGAGATTTGGAAAAACAAAAGCACCAAATTAAAAATTAACTTAGCAATGAAAATAAAAATAATAATAATAAGTGAAACTGCAGGCTGATTTTTGCAGCAATTTTAATAATAATGAATGATTAAATAATAGAGGAACCTTATTGAATAAATTAGTTGGACTGATCGATTTGTATGTAAATGTGGCAATAATAATATAAGAACATCTCATAAATAGTGTGTCATGGTCCCCGGTTTGGTCATGTGGCTCAACATATATATATATATATTTCAAAATGTTTTCGACTAATTATTGGGATTTCACACCTCTATTAATTTAGAGATCATTTCTTCTCTCAAGGTTTTGATTTTAATTCTTTAACTAACTAAGAGTATCAAGTTTAAAGCATAAATTTATTATTTATTTTTTATTTTCATCTTAGGTTATATGATTGGAGGTTACACTTTTACTTCTTTCATTTTTTTCTATTTTTTAACTCACTCCACTTGCCATACAATTCAAATTCAAGACCTCATCTGTATATTATGCAATTTAAAATTAAAACCTCTTGTTTTATTAGAAAGAGATTAATTACTATTAAACTACTTAAATCGTTAGCAATGTAGGGATTTCTTAGAAATAACAATTGCTCTGAACTTGTAATTTTAAGGGAAAAGAAAACGAAATAGCATGTTTTAATATACATACATACATATATATATATATATACATATATGCTTGAGCATAGAAGATACATAGGCCTCAATCTACTTTTTTAAACCACTTTGTCCCCACTTTTCTATTTGGATTCATGGATCTATGACAGATATTAAAGGGAATTAAACTGTTTGGAGGATCTCTGGTTTTTGCGGATTGATGGGAAAAGAAAATAAATAACTTCATGCTTTAATAGAAACCTAACCTAGATATGGTGGCAAGTGGTAACTTTACATTTGGAAGATCTTTTGCAAAGCATAGCTGTAAAGAAAGAGAAAGATAACTGAAGGGAAAAAAAAATATTTTTTTCTTCTAGGGTTTATGCAGTTACACTCCAAAACAAGGTTGAAATATAATAAGAAGTCCACAGAGTTGCACTCAGGGGAAGCTATATATATTATCCTTTAGATACAGAATAAATGAAGGATCTAAAAAGCAAGAAATTGCATATATAATCAGAGTGAACCAAACATGATACAGACAAACCATAATACATTTATATTCTTGAAATGTCCAGCAATATTTAATGTTCTACATCAAGAATTTTTCTATACAAAGGATCTAATTAATGCTGTATATCCTAAAGCAAAATAATATATCCATAAGTTATTTTTTTCTACAGCAAGAGCAACTCATGAATATATATATAT
>BPVZ01000159.1:7942-21986 GCA_020521535.1 Rubroshorea leprosula | reverse complement strand
TCTTACAATATGACTTGAAATTCTCAATTCCATTTAATAAATAATTTTTGTAAATTTAATAGTACCCTGATAAATAAAAATGAAAGACGAAGGAAGAAAAAGAGAAAAAGAAGGCAGAAAATTTTAATAATATGGTCCCCAACAGTGGTTGAATTAAAGTCTGGAACTCTGGGGTGTCACGTTCAGTTAACAGTAATGGGCTGAACAGCATGTGAGAGGTTGGGGAGAACAGTTGGTGGTTGCACATATTTAGCTGTTCCCTTCTGGCAATACTTTCTACTGGGCTTTCTCTGGAGCACAATAAGCCCAAACATTTTCTCTTTATGACAGTGAATCCCCCCTAAGCAAAGGGAATTATAAAGTTGTTTGTCGTCATTTAGGTTTGTATGGTTTATGAGGAGATTATGCAAAGAAAATTTCTCATGATTTCTCTAATTCGACAAAGATGGGATACATTTTATGCTAACCTTTGCTATAATTAACAACAAAAGAGAACAAGAAACCTTGATTTTTTTCTTGGATCAAAGGACATCCTCCTATCACCGTATCATTACATATGTAATGATTGGAACATTGAGATTTCTCAAGATCTGGGGCTGTCATTTATGAATAGACTAAAGCTTCATTGGCATCCTTGCCTTTGAATGAATCAAGGATCAATTGTTTGTTGTACTTTTTATTTTTCCTCAATACCTGAAAATGACATTATATTAGACAGCTAATTGGTGTGGAAGGTGTTCTGTTCAAAAGAACAGATTTATAGATGGTCAAAAGTCTAAATTTTGAAAATAAAATTCAATGGAGAAAAAGTGTAAAATGACAAAGTTGGGACAACTTTTTGCTTTTGTAAAGTTATTAAGGGTTTTAGAAGGAAGGCTTGGAGCCCGTTTAGGTAAAATACAAAAAAAAAAAATCTGAATTTTTGCAAGAGTGTTTTATTTTCTCTTTATTTGTATTATTTTACTATGAATTAATATAAGGAAACACAAAAATCATAACGTCTTGTCTTTAAAAATAACATAATATTTAATAATAGTTACATGATAAATTTGATAAAATTAAGATTCATATTATACTCCACACATTTAATAATTATGATTTGATATCTTGATATTTTTAATATCGATAAATTTTAATTTTTCTTTTTCTCAATAATATATATTATAAATAGTTAGATATTTTGAAAATTCATACATTAAAATAAATAAATTACTACCTTTGAAAGCGCTGTAACTTATTTTACATATCAAACTAATAAGAATTTTTTTTTTAACAAGTTGTCAAGGACGGACTTGAAACCCGTCTATGGGAGAGAGGGGAAATGCATCTCAAACTGGCAGAGTACCAATTGGTCGGCAGGTGCAAACTAATAAGATTTTGTTGTTGAAAAAAATAAAAAACCTAATAACAGTTTGTTGAGTTGATTAATATCGAACTTAATATTAACGTGTAAATGCTAAATAGCTAATTTTTTTTTTTCACTAATATGATCATTTTAAGGTCAAAGGAATGAACCAATTTTTACAACCATTTGCAAATAAATAAATGATAAGTAAATGAACCGGCCTCAATGGTTCCACCCCAAAACTTTAAGCGCTTGAGTGAGCTGGTCGGAGTTTCGAATTCCACCACCATCGTGAACTCCACCAAAAAGCAGCTTGATGTCCACGTGCCTCATTTGAAAGGGTAGAATATTCATCCGGTTTGAGAATCAATTGCTAACAACTAATTCATATTAACTTTTTAATCATTATCCTTGTCAAAAAAAAAAAATGGTAAGTAAATAAATAGACAAACAAAAATGGAAAACATTTTATTTTTTTCCACTATTGACCCTTTTATTTTAATTTTTTATTGTTTTCTTTTTGTTGATAAATCGATCCCCCACCTTTCAGAATTCACGTTTGGGTCCATTCTCATTTCAATAGCCATGGCATTTGGCAGTGGCTGAAGACAATCGAATCAGTTTCTTTTCACTTCTCCACACAACACAAAGACATCACCAAACCTCAATCTTCCTTCTCTTTTTTCTCTTCCCCAACCCCAACACCTTGTGGTTCTCCTTATCCGATCTGATTCTCCTCCCAAAGCCCAGATACCCTTTCTCCTCCCTCTTCCCCTGATCCAATTCCCAGGGCCGCAGAGTAATCGAAGACCCATTATGCATTGAACCCAGAAACAGCCGAAGAAGAAGCAGGTAACACAACCCAGAAGCCGGAATTTTGTTGTGCTTGTGTTCTGCTTCGGATCCGATCGGTAGATTGTATTTCCGGGCACTCCCTGAATTGAAATGGGAATGTCCGCAAAGAAAGCATGAGCAAAAACCCCGGTGGCGATAACAACAACGACGAAGACGAAGACGAGTGCTTCTACGAGTCCCTTGATCGCATTGCCTCTTCCAATTCCTGTTCCTGTTCCAACTCCGCATCGGCTTCCGACTCCGATTCCGACCCTGTTCCTCGCTCGGATTCCCCCTCCAGCTATGCCAACCCATTTCCCGTCCCTAAATTTCCTATGGCGGTATCCAAGTTTGACATATGGATCTCTGAACCAGCGTCGGTGTCTGAACGCCGGACTCGTCTCCTTCGCGAGATGGGGCTCAGCCATGACCCGGGTCTGTCCCGCTCGAGACCTGAGTCCGATAGTGGTGGAAGTGGGAAGGGCAATGGGGACTTTGCCCGATCATTGTCCTCCGATCGGTTGAATAGGCAAGAGAACGAGCAAGATCAGGGGGAGGACACTGGCATAATCCGATCGAAATCGGACGGTGCAAGAGTGCGCAACGGTGGTGGTGGTGGTCACGGTGATTGCAATATGTCTACTGTTTCTTCTTCATTTTCTGTTTGTTCGTCTTCCATTCCTTCTGCTGGTTGCTCTGTCTCTAGAGATGCTGAAACTGATGGTTGTTCTTCTTCTTCTCATTTTGTAAATAATAATAACCATGACTTTGATTTAAAAAATCGGGATCCTGATGTTATGGACGGGGTTAAGTTGAAAAGCAGCAAAAGTAAAGGATCTACTGATAGTGGTCGTGTTGCTAGTGATGTTTTGCCTAATAAGCCACCCATGGGAAACAATTGTATGAGCCCTTCTACAAGTCTGAATGCTGGGTTTGGCTGCAATTCGTCGTCTAATCTGCGGGATGCCAGCAGCGGTGCAGATGTGGAGGAGGAGTTGGACTTAAGTGAACAAGTGTGTACAATTAAGAATCTTGATAATGGCAAAGAGTTTGTGGTGAATGAGATTAGAGAAGATGGGATGTGGAACAAGTTAAAGGAAGTGGGGACTGGGAGGCAGTTGACAATGGAGGAGTTTGAGATGTGTGTGGGGCATTCTCCCATTGTGCAAGAATTGATGAGGCGGCAGAATGTTGAGGAGGGCCATAAAAATAATGTTGATTCAAATGCAAATGGCAATGTTAGCGGTATATCAAAATTGAAGAAGAAAGGGGGCTGGTTGAAGAGCATTAGGAGTGTTGCAAACAGTGTAAAAGGCCACAAGGAAAGACGGAGTAGTGATGAGAGGGATACTTCATCCGAGAAGGGTGGGAGGAGGTCAAGCTCTGCCACAGATGATAGCCAAGATGTTTCTTTTCATGGACCAGAGAGAGTGAGGGTGAGGCAGTATGGAAAGTCATCTAAAGAGCTCACAGCTTTGTACAAGTGCCAAGAGATACAGGCACATAATGGGTTTATTTGGTGTATCAAGTTTAGTTTGGATGGAAGGTATCTTGCAAGTGCAGGTGAGGATTGTGTTATTCATGTTTGGCAGGTAGTGGAGACAGAGAGGAAAGGAGAGTTGTTGATGGAAAAGCCAGATGATGGGAATCTGAATTTGTTGCTTTTGGCTAATGGTTCTCCGGAACGATCACTGTTGTCACCAGGTGGGGATAGCCATCTGGAGAAGAAGAGAAGAGGGAGACCATCTATAAGCCGAAAGTCAGTGAGTTTGGAGCATGTTGTGGTGCCAGAGACAGTTTTTGCACTTTTGGAAAAACCCATTTGTTCATTCCAAGGGCATCTGAATGCTGTGCTTGACCTTTCATGGTCCAAGTCTCAGGTGAGTTATCATTTTGAATGTAAAGTCATCTGTTTGGTTTTTGCTAACCTGCTTTGTTTGAAGTACTAATTCCAGTCTATAGTCTGTGTATAGTTTGGGTGATCAATATGATTTATATTTTGGCATTTAGCCTATGGTAGACCTTGGAATTAAATTTTCCCTTCAAAAGCTTTATAGTTTTGGATATAATTTCTCATCCTGAATCTGAAATATTACTAGTCTTGAAGATTCTTATTGTCTGTACATTTAGTTTGGGTGATCAATAAAGTATGCTTTATATTAGCATTTAGTCTATGATGAAATTTTCTACATAGTGTCCTATTTTAATTGAGTTTTTAATTCTCATTGAGGTGTATTTCATTAATCCGTTTTCTAGAAGGTTTTTAGCGAAAGCATGGTAGCAAGCAGAAGATGCATGGAACCTAGAAAATCCAACTTGACATTAAATAATACTTGTATTTACACAAGTGTGAGAATACAAGTTTGACTAATTGTTGACTTAAATAGTCTCTATTTAGGTTAGCTATTCTTTGTCATATGATGAACACACTGTGGAACTGAAGATTTGTTACCAAGTTTCCCAATAGCTGCTTTTAGCATCATGAACCAATGGCATATTGCTGCTGAATCTCCGATTAAGGATTCTATGCTTCTTTCTTTTTCAGCATTTGCTCTCATCATCCATGGACAAGACAGTGCGGCTATGGCACTTGTCCAGCAAGACATGTTTAAAAGTATTTTCACACAGTGACTATGGTAAGTACATTTCTTTACATCATCCATTGTTGACATTTGTCCTAGCTACTTATTATTTGTAAAATGTTATACATATCAAATTGATGAATTATTTAAGATTTATTTCCACTTTGTACTTGAAATGAATTTATTGTCAAAAGCAAATCAACAAAATGAAAAGCTCTCCCTTTTTTAGCTTGTTTATATACACCAATCACTCTTTATCTTTTTGAATCTTCTTTGTCACAGTCACTTGCATCCAGTTTAATCCAGTTGATGATAGATACTTTATTAGTGGATCTCTAGATGCTAAAGTTCGCATATGGAGCATTCCTGATCGTCAGGTTGTTGATTGGAATGATCTTCATGAAATGGTCACTGCTGCTTGCTATACACCAGATGGTCAGGTTGGGATGTTGTTAACATGCTTTCAGGTACTGCAATCTGGAATATGTTTTGCTCTGTATAGTGGCTCACTTATTTTATTGATTTTGAAGGGTGCCCTAGTTGGTTCTTACAAGGGGAGCTGCCATTTATACAACACATCTGGTACAGGCTTATGAATTCCTCTGTCTTGTATATGCATGTGTGCATGCATGTATGTGTTTCATTGTCACATTCATATAGAGGTCTGTTTACTCTTTTTTATGATGGCTGTTCTTTACTTTCAGAGAATAAGTTGCAACAAAAATTTCAAATCAATCTACAGAATAAGAAGAAGAAAGCTCATCTAAAGAAAATCACTGGTTTCCAGGTAATTGAACCTACCGTGTTGCATTATTTATAAATGATCCATATTTTCTTTCTGCCACTTGTTCACTTTGTCATTTCAGTTGCTGATTGCTTCCTTTAAACAGTTTGTGCCAGGAAGTTCATCGGAAGTGCTTATCACATCTGTAGATTCCCGAATTCGTGTTGTTGATGGGGTTGATCTTGTTCACAAGTTTAAGGGTAAGAATCATGTGATCTTGCCCTTTAAAATTGGACTTATCTCACATTAGGCATTGGTTTGATTTGAGTTAATGGTTTTATGGAGCTTAAATTTTGGTCTGTGTTATTCAATCCAAAACTTATTCTGTGTTGGACTGTCTGTTTGATTGAGCATGGTTAGTCTTCTGGCATATCCACATGCTTTTTGTGGACTTGTGCTGATTTTTCTGGATAAAACGGTTTGGTTCTTTGACAGGGTTCGGGAACACAAACAGCCAAATATCAGGTTCCCTCACAGCAAATGGAAAATATGTTGTCTCTGCTAGTGAGGACTCACATGTTTATATTTGGAAGCATGAAGCAGAATACCGAGCTAGCAGAAGTAAGGGAGTAACCACAACACACTCCTACGAGCATTTCCATTGTAAAGATGTATCTGTGGCCATCCCCTGGCCTGGAATGGGTGATGGATGGGGAATACATGATACAAATTCAAACAATCTAGATGAAGTTTCCACTGCCAATCATCCTCCTACACCTGTTGAGGAGTTTAGTGGTAATGATTCATTAACGGCATCTGGGTGCAGCAGCAGTCCACTTCATGGAACCATTGCCAGTGCAACCAACGGTTACTTCTTTGACAGAATAACAGCAACATGGCCAGAGGAGAAACTTCTTGCAGCTACGAGGAGCAGGAGTCCTAGAACCAGTGTCGATTTCTCTGGGGAATTAAACCCGAACATGTCAGCCTTGGGTATGGTGATTGTGACTGCCAGCTTAAGAGGAGAAATTAGAACTTTCCAAAACTTTGGATTGCCAGTTCGGATATAAGGCGCCAAAGTCAAATCGAGCCTCAACTACAGGGTGAAATGAGTCATAACACAAGTCAGTACAGCACAGCCACAGCCCATTTCCCCCTTAGTCACATCATGTACAGAGAGATATCGGGTGAGGCTTGTAATATTAGCGATTTTACTTTCTTCTTTCTTTTATGTTTGTGCTCATCAGATGTGAAGCAGAAAAAGGAAAGCCATTCTGATTGAGCCGAGAAAAACATAGATTTGTTCAGGGAAAAAAAAAAAAGAGGGAAAAACTACACTGTGAAGTTAGAAACCGATATATTTCAGGTATCGGAAATTGTAGAGTTATGAGCAGCGGGAAAACTTATTGAATTGGAAATGAAAATTCTTTTACAATTCATTTTCACTACTCCTTGACAATGCATCATACAATGTTGTCACAACAGGGTCAGGGAAAAATGAACCAAATGGTTCATGTGCAAAACTTTTACATATTCATTTAGTACTGAACCGAGACCTCATTGACAACAAGAAGAGTTTTGAATTGAGTCTGGGTTGTGTCTTCTTTTCAATTACAATGAGCTATGGATTACCCAAGGAACTCCCAAATTCCTGATTCAAGTGCACCCCTCCAATCCACTTAGCCTCTACAACACACCACTCACAGTTGTTTTCAACACAATAATAATAGATAAATACCTAAGCCCATAACTCGGAAAATGATCGTGTTGGTGATAGGACAAAAATATCCCCATACTAAGAGAGAAAAAAGTATTAAAATATCAGAGGAAATCCAAAACTCAAATCCTCATTGGCAGATTGAAATTGATGTGGCAGATATATTATATGGGTCTCCTAATTATCTTATCTTCTCAGCCTCTCATGTTCAAAAAGCATTCCCTTTTTTTGTCACATAATAAATGCCCACCTCCTCCCTGTATAATGCATCTCCAAAAATCTATCTATTTCACACTATACTGATAGTGCTTAAGCTCAACTCCCCTTCAAACCATTTTCAGAATTGAGAAAGGAAGGATTCTGAATAAAGCATTTCAAAGTGGTTCTTGAGATGGCTCTTCAGGGTGCTACTTTAGTTCCATCTTCTCTCTCTGTTCCTAAAGAGGTTTGTGTTTTCCTTTTTCTGTTATGATGAGGAGCAATATCTTTCTGGGGCTCATGTTATTGAGAAATGTTTGGTGTTTTTGCAGGGAAAGTCTTGTTCATCTGTGAAGCAGTCAGCTCTCTTCGGAGTTTCACTCTCAGACAATCTCAAAGCTGATTTCAGTTCTTCTGCATTAAGGTGCAAGGTAGAGTATTTTCCTTCTTCTTTTTTTCTTTTTTCCTTGCATTTTGAATTGAAATATCCTTAAATCCCAGAAAAAAAGGCTTCCATTACGGATATCTTGGCATGAGGGCACATTTCTCTGCCTCAATCCAAGGGCATGTTGAAGATGGGTTTCTTTTACTGTACTTGTTCTTTGAGTTGCCTAATGTATGTTTCTCATGCAACCAAGTTTTGTTTTCTTCTCTACAGAGGGAACTCAAACAAAGAAGTGGAGCTGTGAGGGCCGAGACGGTGGCCACAAGTGCTCCTGCGATCAGGCAGTCTCCAGTAGATGGAAAAAAGACTCTGAGAAAGGGAAGTGTTGTGATCACCGGTGCCTCCTCCGGATTGGGTCTAGCCACGGCTAAGGCTCTGGCTGAATCTGGGAAATGGGACGTTATCATGGCCTGCAGGGACTTTCTCAAGGCTGAGAGAGCTGCCAAATCGGCAGGCATTTCCAAAGAAAACTATAGCATCATGCACTTAGACCTTGCCTCGTTGGACAGTGTAAGGCAATTTGTTGACAATTTCAGGCGTTCAGGCAGGCCTCTTGATGTTCTGATCTGCAATGCAGCTGTTTACTTGCCAACTGCTAAGGAACCTACGTTCACTGCTGAAGGATTTGAGCTTAGTGTAGGGACTAACCATCTTGGTCACTTCTTGCTTTCCCGGTTATTGCTTGATGACATGAAGAAATCGGATTACCCTTCAAAGCGTCTCATCATTGTTGGATCTATAACAGGTATCGAATCAATTGATGCCTTCTAATTAAAATGCTCATACTTCTGAAAAAGAGTATCATTCATGAATTAACTTCTTGTTCCTTGTGTAAAATGAACTAGGAAATACAAATACCTTGGCTGGTAATGTACCTCCCAAGGCCAATCTTGGGGACTTGAGAGGACTTGCAGGGGGCCTGAATGGCCTGAACAGCTCTGCCATGGTTGATGGAGGTGAATTTGATGGTGCCAAGGCCTATAAGGACAGCAAAGTCTGCAACATGCTGACTATGCAAGAGTTCCACAGAAGATACCATGAGGAAACTGGCATTACTTTTGCTTCCCTTTACCCGGGTTGTATTGCCACCACAGGCTTGTTCAGAGAGCACATCCCATTGTTCAGGCTTCTCTTCCCTCCATTCCAGAAGTACATTACCAAGGGTTTTGTCTCTGAAGAGGATGCTGGCAAAAGACTTGCTCAGGTATAAGCAAAGAGGAATATAGACACCCAACTCTGATTTTTTGTGTTAAATAAACTATGCATCATGGCTGACAGATTAAAACGACTACTATTGTTTTTAATGTAGGTAGTAAGTGATCCAAGCTTGACAAAATCTGGTGTTTACTGGAGCTGGAACAAGGACTCAGCTTCATTTGAGAACAAGTTGTCTCAGGAAGCTAGTGATTCAGAGAAGGCACGCAGGGTGTGGGAGGTTAGCGAGAAACTTGTTGGTCTGGCCTAATTGAGGGTTTAAGATTACACTAATTGTTTCCACGGTAAAGCCTGGTTACTGCCGGTGGAGAACTGGGTCCGTTTGTTGATGTTGGTTTTCAATTGAGAAGCTGTTCTGTTGTTAAATATTTTTGTCTTGTTGAAGTAGATGACTCTGAATTACAGTCAATAAAATCACTCATCCTGTTGCAAGCTACAAATTTTATGAACGAACTTTGAAAAGCGAAGTAGAGAATTCCGGGCCACAAATTTTGAGAAAGCAAAACTCATTCATATATTTATCTACAACAGAAACAAGGTTTCCTACACATACAGATACACTCATCAAAAGATAGGAGCATTCTAATAAAACTACATGGTTAATTGCATTGAAGTCAATTTAAAATTCATAGGCAGGAAACCTTGCCCTGGAGGGTTCACTCATGTCCAAAAAGAGATATGTCATTCCACCAACACCTTCGAACAGTGAATACGGTCGATCACCCCCATGCATTTTCCCTTCTGATATGAGCTTCTCAGCTCTATCAAGCAGAAAGGAAGCAAATGCCTTCGCTCTGTACAAGTACTTCATGTCTCCAGTTAGTCGATAGAGTGAAAGGAACACATAAGCATTTCCACTGATGCCATGACAGATGCCCACTCGCTTAAGGAGACCACGATTCCATACCACCTCAGCTGCATCCACAGCTGCTTGCAGAAACTCCTTGTCTCCAAAAACCTGATGATTTAAAATAGTGTGACATGAGAAAATTGGTTGGCTCGTGGCTACTCACAGATGTGATAAAATCATGTTACTTAGAAACTGTAATGGTTATATTATACCTAATCTTATCCAAAAAGTTTGCAAATATAATGGTAGATTAATAATGATTACCTCAGCTGCCTTTGCAAGGGTAAGACTGACACCAGGAGCACCATGACACCAATGTACAAGACGGTCTGATTCACTTCCTTCACTTGATGGGTAATTTCCACTGGGGAAACGATTCTTAATCATGTATCGAAGGGTGCCCTTGACATCCTCTGCTTCATCTGGTTTCAATTGCATGTCCATCAAAACATGCATAATTCCTGCCAGACCATGAGCAGCACCCCAGTACTTCTTTCCATGCCATTCATACATTAGTGGACATCGTACCTTGTTTGCCATTTGTCTACCGGACTTGAAAATCTCATCAGCAACTTGTCTCTACAAATTTCAAACCCAAAAAGGTATTATCTATTTTGTTTTCTTGGGATGATTTTGAAAGAAAATGGGTCTTACCATGTGCCTGGTAGATATGGTGCCTTCACCAATATGGTTGTTTAAGAAGGAACAAGCCCATAAAAACCCTACTCTCCCATATAACAGCTCATTTGGCACATCACTGGGACATTTGATCTGCTCTCAAGAGTGAGACCACATCATAAGATTCGGAAGGCAAAAATGAATATTGCAACAATGATATTGGGATAAGAATCTCCACAAGTTACCCAAAAAAAAAAAAAAAAGGGAAGAAGAAAGAGAGTAACTTACCTGTTTGAATTGTGTTAAGTAGTGATCCAGCAGCTTCTCATCACCAGCAAGCTTTGCTAGCACAGCACCAAGAGCACAAACACCAGCCCGCCCACAAATGAATGTAACATGCCTACATCCAAGGATGGATATTAGATTTATTTATTTATTTATTTTTGTTGTCTTTCATGAAATACAAAGACAAATTTTACCAAATTGCAGAACTCAAGATTCTCTTTTGTAGCATCATTACTATGAAATTTAAGAAGCATACTAGAACTCCTGGACTTTTAGATCACGAAGATGAAGAGAATATGGGTCAAGATTGGGCAAAGTGGAGAGAGTCTTGGTTGAGTCAAGTTGAGTACCCATACTACTGCATGTATTTTCAATATATACATAATTGAACAAACCTATAAGCAGAAAAGGAGAAACACCAAACACTCATTCATTTACAAATCTCCTCTGTTATGCAAGGAATTCGTCACCATTTTTAGTAGCAGAAAATAGCCTATCAGCAAATGTAATGGTGGACATAACATACTATCAAAACTTTCTTCAAGACCAAATACAGCAACCAGCAAACCAAACATTTCTACGTTTCAATTAGTTTTCAAGGAAAACCATGACTCCCTTTAGTTTTCGAACTCAGAATTAGACCTCATGTTAACAATGTAATTTTTTTTAGTTCATTATCAAGAACAAAAGGATCCATAACGGTAAAAATAAAGGAGTCCAGCCAATATTTAATCTACCATTCTGATAAAGTAGCTATTCAAGTCTGTCTTTGCAGAGAAATGAAGAATGAGTCATTACCCAGAATCTCTAGAAGCATAATCACAGGCCTTTACAATCTCACAACACAGTTTAAGATCATTCTCATTCTTGGTAACCTGGTAAGCTTTAAACACCACGAAGGCTGTCCCAAGAGCCCCAGTGTACAGAGTATAATCTTTTACACGCTTTCCTCCCAATCCCCACGTCTCCCTGACCACCTGAGACAACACTAGACAGAATCAAATACTCTTTCATAAAAGGAAGAAGAAACAAAAACCCTTTTCAAAGAAATTCGAATCCCCCACTCTCCCCACAACAATAGAATACCATCAGAAGAAAAATTGTTAATTTTTCAAGGTCTCAGCAACCCAATACTCATATTTTGGTGATTCCACTAACTTCAATCATCATCATGTGCTTAATTCTCTTCAGGGGCACAAATATAAGGAAGATAAAAGTAGAAAATTGAAGAATCCAAAACAAAGTATGAAAAGAGAAGTGGAGAGGGTACTGTTTCTTTGAGGTCGAGAGCTGATCTTTTGAGCTTCTCCGAGAGTGTGTTGTAGGGAAGGTAGAGAAGCTTCGTGAGAGAGTCTCTGGTGTTGGAAGTGATCGTTTCTCCTGCGGTGGTTTCCGGCACAAAGTCCGGCATTTCATTTGGAAAGAATCGATCAGCCATTTCCCCTATGTTCTATTTTCTCGGACTGTAACTCCAGTGAATTTGAAGACTGAAGCGAACTATTTCGTACTTTGAATTCTCTGGAACGATGAGGAAGCAGAAACAGGTGTCTCCGTAGTAGGGCGTGTTTGGTTTAGGAAGATTCTTGCAATTGCCCGAGATGGTCAAGGACACAAACCGACATTAGGTAATAGGTAATTAGGAATTTAGGACTAGGGCCCCTTTTTTTTTTTTTTTTTTTTTTAACATTAATTGAAACGTTAGGATTAAAAACGCATGGCTACTGCCCCATAATGTCTTGTTAGAGTCACACAATTTTTTTGTTTAATTGTTAAAAATAATTGATAATTATAATTATTAATTGGTGAATTATTGTTATTTATTATTTACTATAATTAAGTTAACTTATAAATTGATATTTTTAAATATTATAACTAATAATTTTTTTAAATAGTTATAAATTAATGAAATCTGTCAAATTAAATACACTTCTAATATCATTTGTTTGGCCTTAATAAAAGATTATGTAGCTTGAATTTAAATGATCAACATTGTTAATTAAAAGTTAAAATTACAAGCAAAAAATTAAAAATTAATATTAAAACCAAAATTTTGGTACGATAGAAAATTTTGAATCTTGTTATTCCAAACGAAATACAAAATTTGTTTCTTAAATAGCAATTATTTAAGAGAAACCATTTTACCAGAAAGAAATCATTTCGGTCCAAAATTAACAATAACTTAAACCAAACATGCCCTAAGAACTAGATTCTGGGACAGCCAGGCAGGCAGAATGGATAATGTTAACGTAGCGTTGAAACGGCGCCAAAAAAATATTGCAGGCCTTATGTCTGTCTGGCCCAAGGAAACAAAACGGGCTTGAAAAGAGCCCATTTTTATTTTAACTGCCCGGCCCATTAAAGGCAACAAAGAAGCCGCTGCGTTTTAGCTAGGGTTTATGCACACAGCCTTCCTTCTTCCAAACTCGCTCTGCGTCTCAGCTGCGGCCATTCTCCTTCCATATCCACTTCCATCAAGTAAAGCCAGGTTTTTTTCTTCACGATTATATTCAAAAACGATTGAAGAACAATGCCCATATCTTTTTTCTGTACTTTCTTTCTGTCTATGTTTCAATTCTGTTTTTTTTTTTCATGGGTCTTGAAGCAGTGGTTGTAATTTCATCCAGATAATCTTGTATGCAATGGGGAAGAAGCGAAAGCATAGTGAGACCCATGTTGAGGCACCTGCAAAGAAAGATGAGAGTGCTCCAGAGAGGCCAAAGCGGACGCTCGTGGGTTGGAAAGAGAAGGGTGAAGTGAAGGAAAGTGATTCTCAAGGTTTTAGGAATAAGGAGAAGGTTATGATTACGTGTTCTCGTCGTATCAATTACAGGTGGAAACTTTATTTCCTTTTCTTTTCTTTTTTCTGATTATTTATTTTGCTGTTCTTTTAGCTTTTTCTGCTTGAATTTTAGTGTAATCGGCAATCCTGTCATTTGTAGGTACCGGCATCTGATGCTGAATATGGTGTCGCTTTTGCCTCATTGTAAGAAAGATAACAAAGTTGAGTCCAAAAGTAGCAACGGTGCCACACTCAATGAGCTCATCGAGCTGAGGAGCTGTTCTTCCTGTCTTTTTTTTGAGGTAAGTTTATAAGCACTGATGTTTTCGGAACTGGTATTTCCCTTCTTTCATCTTACTTAGATCGGTTATAAACTCATAATATATGTGCTTGTATAAATGGTATGGATGTAGAGTGAATAAGTGCTGCTGTTCTCTTTTCTCTTATTTTTT
>BPVZ01000158.1:504061-514297 GCA_020521535.1 Rubroshorea leprosula | reverse complement strand
GATTTGACGGACGACTAGTTTTAGGACTTTTTGTTTCATTCTTTTGTATTTTTGTTTTGGCATTTTTGTATTTGATCAATAGATCCATGTCATTTGTACTTCTAATGTAACATTGTTGATGAAATACAAAAATGGATTTTCCTTTGAACTTTTATTGCAATTTTTGTATGTTTTTGTTTACAACTGCTGGGTAACACCTGAAGCAAAATAATATTACACACGTTAACTGTAAAACTTTCTAAGATTCTGTACGTTCCAAAGGTAAGATAACTGATGCCCATGTATATCTGCTAACATGTAAGAACCAGGTCGTTTAACTTGAACAACCATATAGGGGTCTTCCCAATTAGGAGCGAGCTTGCCCATATGCGAATGGGTGTTAGTTAACCCAGCTTTACGTAGGACCAGATCGCCAACTTGAAATTGGCGAGCTCGAACTCTTTTATTGTAAAATTTTGCAACGCGACTTTGATGTGCCATGTTTCTTATTCGGAACATCTCCCTGATTTCTTCCACAAGGTCTAGGTTTTCTCTTAAGAGCTGTTCATTATTCTGATCGTCATGACGATCTGATTTATCGGATGGCAACCCGACCTCGACGGGGATAACAGCCTCAGCTCCATATGCCATACTGAATGGGGTTTCGCCTGTGGCTGAGCTGGGTGTAGTACGACATGACCACAGCACTTTATTGAGCTCGTCAACCCAATTAGTATGTGCAGCCAAAACGCGCGTTTTGAGTCCCTGCAAGATGATTTTATTAACGGACTCAGCTTGCCCATTGGACTGTGGAGTGTACACAGATGTCAAGGCCAGCTCAATGCCGTAGTCGTTACAAAACGATCTCAGTGCAGCTGCTCGGAATTGTGGCCCATTGTCGGCGATAATCCGCTTAGGTATGCCGAACCTGCACACAAATGAGCGAGCTGAGCTACAAATCGCGTTTGCATTTGTTTTATTTATAATCTCGGTCACCAAAGAATACCTGCACAATATTGAATTGAACATGAATTCTTCTATTTTTCTTTCTGTTGTCGTGGATAGCGGTTTAGCTTCTATCCACTTAGTGAAGTAATCCACTGCGACGACCAGAAAAGTGCAGCCTCCCTTGCCTTTGGTGAAGGGGCCGAGCAGGTCGACACCCCACTGGGCAAAGGGCCAGGGAGACGTGAGAGATGATAACATTTCTCCTGTTTCAAGGAAGATATTTATGCTAAGTTTTACGATAAACAGGAAGTTTGCATGATCTTTAGGACAGGCTCAGGTACCTGGCATGTGTATATCATCAGCATTGAACTGGCAGGTCGGACACTTTTTGGCATAGTTCTGTGCGTCCTCGACCATAGTAGGCCAGTAGTAACCATGCCTCAGGAGTTTCCGAGCTAAAGTCTTGCCACCTATGTGCGTGCCACATACTCCTTCGTGAACTTCTCTCACAGCGTATTCAGCTTCGTAAGGGGTAAGGCAGCGTAATAGGGGCATAGAGGCTGCCCGTTTGTAGAGCTGGTTTTCTAACAAGGTGAAATGTGCCGCCCTGCGCTTAATCACTTTTGTAGCGGACTGGTCTTCAGGTAGCTCGCCACTTTGTAGATAATTTATGAGCGGGGTGGTCCAGCTCGGTGTAGAGGGATCTGTACTTAGCAATTGACACTCGATTGTGAAATCAGTGTAGCTTGGTGCGTCGAGTACCTCGACAATTGTTGATCTCTGAGGGTTAATGTCCTGCGAGGAGGCCAACTTTGACAGCTCGTCAGCTCGGTGGTTGTCTGCTCTTGGTATTTTATCGATTTGGAAAAGGGCAAATATCGATTTCAATTTGTTGACCACAGAGGCATAACGACTGAGCTGGGGATCCCTGATGTCGCAGCTGCCATTCACCTGGCCCACTACAAGCTGTGAGTCGCTGAAAACCTGAATATTTTGTACTTTCAGCTCGGACGCCAGCTTCAGTCCGTAAATGAGGGCTTCATATTCTGCAGCGTTATTGGTCGTCTGAAACTTAAACCTCAGTGCATGCTCAGACTTGAAGCCATCTGGGCCTAGTAACACAGCCCCAGCACCCGACCCTTCAATGTTTGCTGCTCCATCAACATACAAAACCCAGACTGGGTGTTTAGGTGTTGTCTCTTTGTTAGTTATTGAGGTGCACTCTACCAAGAAGTCCGCAACGGCCTGGCCTTTTATGGTTGTGCGCGGCCGAAATTTCAGGTCATATTCACTTAGCTTGACACTCCATCCAATAAGCCGACCAGAGAGTTTAGGTTTCTGCAGTATTTTTCTCAACGGCAGATCAGTATAGACAACAATTTGATGTGATTGGAAGTAAGCTCTCAGCTTACGAGCCGTGTAAACTAAGGCAAAAGCAGCCTTCTCTACTAGTGGGTAATTCTGCTCGGCACCTTGTAACACCTTGCTCACATAGCAGACAGGCTTCTGACTCTTATTCTCTTCCCTTAGCAGCACTGAACTCACCGCTTCTTCTGTGACCCCCAGATAAAGATATAAACATTCCTCGTCGACAGGCTTTGACAGCAGGGGTGCAGATGCCAAATACTGTTTGAGTTCGTCAAACGCCTGTTGACATTCGCCAGTCCACTGAAAGTTTTTAGGCTCCCGCAGGGCTTTGAAGAACGGAAGGCACCTTTCTGCCGATCTGGCTATAAACCTGTGCAACGCAGCCACCCGACCTGTCAAACGCTGTACATCTTTTACAGTCTTCGGAGACTCCATCTGCTGAACGGCCTGGACTTTCTCTGGATTTACTTCGATTCCTTTCTTGGATACCACGTACCCTAGGAATTTCCTTGATTCTACAGCAAACGTGCATTTCAAGGGATTCAGCTTCATTTGGGCTCGACGCAAGTTTTGAAAAGTTTCATCCAGGTCGTCGATGTGATCCTCAGCTCGCATGCTAGTGACTATCATGTCATCTACATACACTTCTATGTTTCTGCCGATCTGGAGCTTAAAGATGATTTGCACCAGCTTCTGGTATGTTGCTCCAGCATTTTTGAGGCCAAATGGCATCATGACATAGCAGTATATTGTGTCATCAGCATAAAAAGCTGTTTTTTCTTGGTTGTCTAACAACAGCTGCACCTGGTGGTAACCTGAGCTGGCGTCTAGGAAACTCATCCGTTCGTGTCCAGCTGCCCGTTCTACCAACTTCTCGACGTTTGGTAACGGATGAGGGTTTTTTCGACATGCGTCATTGAGGTTGGTGAAATCAATACACATCCTCCACTTGCCATTTGGCTTTTTAACGAGCACGGGGTTAGATACCCATTCAGAGTACTCCACTCTTCTAATGAAGCCTGCCTGTAACAGCTTTTGTATCTCCTCGTCTATGGCGGCTTGTTTCTCTGGGCCAAAAAGGTGACATTTCTGCACCACCAGCCTTCTGGTGGGATCTGTGCTGAGTTTGTGGACTGTCAACTCCGCCGGGATGCCAGGCATTTCATCAGTAGTCCACACGAACACATCTTGATTGACCCTCAAAAACTCCAGAAGCTCTGCTCGTTCTTCTTTTGTGAGTTTGGTGCCTATCTTTACTGTTCTTTCCGGCACATCAGGGTTTAAAGGAACGGTTTCCATTGGCTCTACCGGCTCTGCTTTCTGCTCGACACCCTCAGGTCTATGCTCATTGTCTGCTGGTCGGGCTGAGTCGGCCTACTACTTTCAGATCCTCCATGGGCTACCGCGAGCTCAACCTTCTTGAACGTATCCTTATAACATGCCCTGGCCATCTTCTGATTCCCCTTCAGCACTCCCACCCCCTGAGGCGTTGGGAATTTCATGCAGAGATGGGGTTGTGAGATGACAGCCTTCAGTTCGCACAAAGTAGCCCTTCCTAGTATGGCGTTGAAGGCTGATTCCATTTTGACGACCAGGAAGCTGACTGAGGCCATCCTGAAGTGTGGTTCTGAGCCCACGTAAATGGGAAGTGTAATTACTCCCTCCACTGGAACAGGTTGATTGTCGAACCCATATATAGGCCTTTCGTATTTTTGTAACGAGCTGGGGTTCAGTTGCATCTTTTGAAAGCAGCTCCAATACAGGATATCAAGCGAGCTCCCAGTGTCAATGAAGACCTTATTGACGTTATGGTTGCCTATATGGACTGTTGCTGCAAAAGGATCCGCATGAGGCATCACGACGTCAGGCTCTCCTGCTCGCTGGTAATCTGCCGGGCTAAACGTTATGGCCGCATTCTCCCACTCTGCCTCTTCAAATGGACGCTTAAGAGGCCGGTTCTTATTTACTGTCATCACTTGGCGAGCGTACACCTTGCGGGCTGGGGCGCTTTGACCTCCTGCATGTATACCACCAGAGATCATATTGATTGTGCCAGATGGGGGGGGTATTCCACCGTACCCGACTCCTCTGTTGTCTTTTTGGTTCTGCGTAGGTGCTTTCTGTCCTTGCCCACGCCTATTGAACGGGCGTCCTCTGTATGCTCTATTCGGCTCAAATGAGTACGGACCTGTCTGGTAAGAATTTGGATTGCTACCGAGCTGATACCTAGGTGCTTGAGGTCAGCCGTACTCTTGTACAAAATGGGTCTGGGCGGGTTGCCGAACAAAAGGCTTCTGCACATACCCCTCCAATTTTCCATTGTGAGCCAAGAATTCGAGCTCGTCCTTCAGATTCTGACAATCTTCTGTGTTATGGCCGTAGACACGGTGATAGTCGCAGTATTTGCTTCTGTTAGCTCGTGAAGAATCATGTGTTTGTGGAGGGGGTCTCTTGACCCAATACTGTATTTGCGACAATATTTGGGATCGTGACGAGCTCAGGGGTATATAGCTGTCATATTTTGGATAAGAGGGTGGTTTCCCTCTCTGCTCGCCAACCTTCTGTTTCTTCTTGTCATCTTTGTTTTCAGGCTGCTTGGGTTCTTTTCCGTGCCTGTCATCAGCGCGTCTCTTAGAAGATTGAAAATCTTCGGACAATATGAAGCTCGCCTACCTGTCATTTACTTCATTCCATGACCTAGGTGGATTCTCCAGCAGGTCATCCAAAAACCGGCCAGGCTTCAGGCCATGCAACAAGGCAGATAAGCAAATGGTATCGGGGATGTTATCAATGTCCAAAGTAGCTTTGTTTGAATCGTTGCATGTAGTCCCTCAAAGACTCTCCCTCTTTTTGATGAACCTGCATTAGTTCAGTCGCTGTACGTTTAATCTCCCTTTGGCTCGCAAATTTGTTGGAGAATAGCTTGGCGAGCTGGGAGTATGAGTCTATGGAATGTCTGGGGAGTTTGTGATACCATCTCCTGGCTGTTGTCTTAAGTGTTGCTGGGAACACTTTGCACATCATGGCATCATTGGCGTTTTGGATTCTCATGATGGCTTGATAAGTGTGCAGATGTTCATCCGGGTCGCCCGAGCCATCATACGTCTCTAAATGGGGAATTTTGAATCCCTCTTGATACGGTTCTGCTGTGATGAATAGGTTCAATGGGGTGCTATCTAAATCAAGAGTTTGCTGATACGACCTGGGACTTTTCAGCTCGTCTATAGACTTTTGTACCTCTCGTAGCTGCCTTTCAAGGTCTGCGTTCTTTTTCAACAGTTCTTCGCTGTGCTTGGATGAGCTGGGCTCGATATTTAGCTTTCCACTTCCCCTTGGCTTGGTCGGCACCACTATGTTGCTTAGAGCAGGGGAGTTTCGAGTTGCAACAACCGCAGCTGGTTGTGCATCCCTGTTCAACAAGGGAATCAGGGGGTCATTAGGAATCAGACGGGCAAGGATTTTTCCCATTGCCATTTCGAGAACTCTGGTTCTCTCTCTTCGAGCTCGGTAGTCCGAGCAGGTTTTGTTGACCTTTCAGGTCGTTCACGCTGTGAATTGTATGGTCTAGAAGGTCTCAATCTTGTTCCTGTTGGAACTTGGAACTGTTCAGGCTGGGTTGCATACCCAGTTGGTGTTCTTTCATCATCATCTGTTTCGCTTAGGTGATCCTGTTCTGCTCCCCCAACAAAAAGGTTTCTGGGCATTGGTCTAAAATCATTTAAGCCGGGCTCAGATGCTTGAGCGTCCTCCTGTTCGTCCATCTCATTTCTTGGAGGGCGACCTCTTGTAAAAGTACGGACCATTTTGTCTTTCAGCAGGTTAAGTCACACAACTTCTTGTTCGGTTTCCCACAGACGGCGCCAATGTTTCGGCAGCTTCGCAGTCCAACACTGTTGAAGTCCTCAGCTGCTTCTACACCTGAAAATCCCGAGGTTGTTTCCTCGGGGAAAACACTTCGACGCTCAAGTCAGCAATACTCGGTATTTTAGAGAGAGATGCTCTCAAGGAGTAATTGCAGAGAGAGAAGCGTAGAGATTAATTACCTTCTTCGGAGGTGGTTGGGGGGTATTTATAGCCCCAAGTGCTGACATGTATCTGCACATGTAAGCCTCTCATTGGCCCATGTGGTGCTGCCCACGTGGGTATGTCTCCTCCTCTTGGGCCTGTGGGTGCGTAGTTGGGCCTGTTACGTGTGGCCCTAAGAGGGCGTTGGGCCTAATCCCAACATTACTCCCCCCTCGGTGTTCGGTTGACGAACTGGGTTGGATGTGACCATGGGTCAACATTCTAGCTAGTGACTATGACGGGCAGCTTTAACAGCTTACTGCCGACCTTGGCGATGGCCGAGCTGAGAGGTAACACGAAAAGAGGCGAGCTCGCGAGTCTGTAAGCGTAGGGGGGGAGCTGACATCCTTAACCGCACTAGTGTGGGCTTGTGGTGGCAACAAGCTGAAGTGATTCGCAACAGACGAGCTTGCACAAGGACCAGACATGTATATAACGCCCTTTCAGCTCGTCTATGTGGCGACCTGACCTTTGAGTATTACCGAAGGGCGACCAGGCGACGCCCAGTTAGCTATGATCATGAGGTGAGGCTACGCAACCTCAGATGCAGTGGGACTTGGGGTTTTTGACCACCACTTTATCAGCTCGCATGAGTAGTGCTGTCAGATAGGGCGACCTCAGGCCCCCATTGATTTAAGGAGAGGTTTGTGACCTGGTGTGAGTTGCAACTCGTGTAACGACCTGACAAATGTGGTTGTCGTCACGATATGTGACGAGCTGAATCTTGGGGGATTTTAGCATACGATCTACACTTGTGAACGAATTGGCACGATTGAGCCGATTTGGCGAATATGTCATCTTTGTAACGACCTGGTAAGTATGCTCACAATAGCGAGCTGGTGTGACAGTATAGGGTACACCTCAGCAGTTACGATCTGAATCTTGGGATTTTTTGAGTCAAGCAAATCTTTGAGGAGATACGATTGAACTTCCCATATCTCTTTGCCTTCCCCGTCATAAATGCTGGCTCAGCATTTGAGGGATGTGACAGCTAAAGCCGGCGCACGTTATGCAGGAGGGGCGTTAAGCGCCTGCCACGTGTGGGACGCTAGTTGGCGCGTCAGAAACACGCGTACGGCAATTAACAGTACCATATCCTTCTCTGTGTAACCGTTTCCTCTTTCATTGTCATTTCTGTGTTTGCTTAAACTTTCCAACATTCTCTGAAGCAAGAACGCTCCAGCTTGAAGAATCAGCACACCGAATCAACTTCGCATCATTTTCAAGTAAAATGGTTTCATTGAGAGAGCTTACAGAGCAACGAGGTAACCAGGGTAGAGAGGGAGAAGAGGAAGGGGTTTTGTCAGTAGAGCCTATCACAATGATAGTGCCGTCGGAGTTGCAGGATGTGCCGGAAACAATGGCGTCTGAGAGCAGCACCAGTTCCAGCGCCAGTGACAACGGTGGCGACCACCCTAGTGCGCCGTCGAGCAGCTCGTTCGAGGGGACACCTGGCCGCGAGGAGGGGGAAGGGGATGTAGTGAGCCATGTTTCAGATCGGCCTGTAATGGAAGAATGGGAGAGCAGAACCATCACGGGCAGGTTGGATAACCTGCGAAAGGCGCCAAAGGACCTGCCCGTCGAATTTAGGTTCCGGGCCGCGCTTCATCATGAAGTAGCAGATTGCACGCCCTCAATCAGCGGGTACAAAAAATTGGAGGATATGGTGAGGACGTATCATATTCCCCGGACAATACTGTTACGAACAGGCGCACCAAATGAGAGGGCTTGCACGGTGTCACAGACTGGCTGGATCCCAGTGTATGTGGACCACTTTGACGCCGGCCTGCGGTTTCCCCTGCCCGGATTGGTGTTCGACCTGCTGGCGGATTACGAGCTGGCGTTGACGCAGCTGACTCCCAACAGCATAAGGTTCATTATTGGCTTTATGCTGTTGTGTGAGCGATTAGAGGTACCTGCCAAGGCGATCGTGTTCAGGTCGCTGTTTCAATGCCGGCTGTGTCCTAACTCCCGAGGCGCGAAGTGGTACTACCTTTCCGGGAGAGACAAAAGCCAGCTGTTCAAGAATGTCCGGAACAAAGTGGCGAGGTGGAAGAGGCAATTTATATTTGTTCGCGACACGCGAACAGATAGGATAAACAACGACCTCGCTGCCCGGCTGTTAGAATGGCGCACGCCGAACACCCATATCAACTACCCTCAGCTGCTGCCCCGGGATGTAGATCTGAAGAACCAGCTGCTTGAGTATGCCAAGAGGGAGGGTCTGATAGATTTAGAAACCCTGGTTACCTCGGAGCAGCTCGCCGTGTTCGGGTTTGTCGATGTGACAAACCTGTTCACAGAAGGTATACTTTTATTAGATAGTACTGATTCTAGCCGGGCTAAGTCTTATGCGTTTTTTTTTTTTGTGCAGGAGAAATGAGTAGCATCCTAGAACGCCAACGACAGCGAGCTCAAAGCTCACAAGGCCGTGTGTCGGGCAGCGCACAACCCAGGCAGACACGGTTTGACGAGCGGCCACCTCCAGCGCCTCAATCACGTGGCTCGTCACACCGGGGATCCAGCTCGGCGTCCAGGCCGCGAGCTGAGCATAGAGCTGAAGTTGCAGCTCCGGGTGCACGTAGGCGTGCACGCGAGGAGACGGAGAGCGAGGAAGATGAGGTCCCCCTTGCTCGGCGTAGAACAAGCGGGGGGACTCAGCCCGCTCAGGCGGCCCGTCCTACAACCGTGCGTTCGCCCAACGCACCGTCAGCGACCGCGCGGGCAGCAGTTGAGCCCGCCTCTGCATCAGCTTCGACTTCGGGCCCCAGTATTGCTTATCCTGAGGGTTTCAGCTACGTGCGGGCGGAGTGCCAGCCCGCCATGGTGCAAGCCATGCACAGTTTTGTGCTCCCGGCAGATAGTCGGCGGGCAAAAGCGTTTGTGCAGCAACATGGCGGCCAGGTTGCCATGATCAAGCTGATGGATGTAAGTATTTGCTCGTACTTACTTAAACGTTTTATCTTTCTTTACTAGGTACTTACGATTGTTGCTGCTTGGCAGGCATTCAGCTACGCTATGGCGCTCTACGAGAGCGAGCAGGGGGTTCGTACAGAGAGCAGCGAGCTCGGTGCCAAGTGCAAACAGCTGGCCGCGGAGAAGGCTAGCCTTGTGGACGATGTGAATCGTCTGCAGGGCTCAGAAATGGCGAACCGAGTTGCGGCTGCAGAGAGCCGGGCGGATGAGCTCGCCAATAGGATCAATGAGCTCACGGAGGAGCTAGAGCAAGCCCGTGCGGAGAGAGAGAGCGGGATTCAAGCGGCAAAGGACGAGGTCGCTCGGGTTGAAGAGCGGGCTAAGAGGGCTGAGGACGAGAGGGACCGTGCTCAGACCGAGCTGGGTTCCCTCAGGCTCCAGGTCGCCGAGGCTGACAAAAACCTCAGCGCTACCGAAGAGGCGCTGAACGCATTGAAAGCTTCTCATGCGCGCTCCGTAGGTATTGCTCGAGCTCAAGGGGCGGAATGGCTGGTCGGCTCGTCAACTTTCCAAGACGCAGTGGTGGTGGCGTCTGCTAACATGACCACGGAAATCTACAACGAGATTCGTGGGAAGGTGCTGCACCACCGCCCAGATTTTCCAATCCGCGAGCTGGTCTTCTTTGACGAGGAGGAGCTTGACGAGCAGGGTAAGAGCCTTGCTCCCCTCGCTGACACAACCGTGAGGCTGAGATGGGATTTGAACGAGGAGGGCGTGCCCGTCTGGCCACCGTCCGTGCTGGAGGACGGGGAGGATCCAGCCGGACTGGCCTCATTTGATGCATGGGTAGAGGGTGCTCCTGTAGCTGAGCAGGAGCCTTCAAGCACCCCGCCCACCTCTCAGCCCGCCGCGGTGCCAGCCAGCTCACCCATCAGCGCGCCAACTCCCGAGCCCGCTGCT
>BPVZ01000158.1:453274-464140 GCA_020521535.1 Rubroshorea leprosula | reverse complement strand
TAATTTGTATATATTTTGAAATTAATCCCTTTCTAATCTAGTTAAAGGTATATATCTCATCCATGTTAGGATTAAAAAATTTGTAAGAAATTATTTTTTTATTAAATTTATGAGAAATTACCTTATTATTAACCTTTTTAAAGAATCAAATTTTAATCAATAAGAAAAAATATATATACACGTTTGTTTAATGTATATACAATTAAACTTAAGAGTTGTAATAAAACTCGCGAGGTTAATGAAATGCAAGTTGTTCTCTAAGTATTTTTTTTGAAGGACTTGATAAAGAAACTCATAGTTTAATTAATATTTTTTAAAAAATAATTATTGAACTAAAATTTTTATTTATATAGGTTATACATGTTAATTTTTATATTAATCTAACATTGATAATCATTTAATAAAAAAATTATTTACTGACATATATTTAAAGGTATTAAATTTTATATAATCAACAAATTAATGAGATTTACTAAATCAATATAAAAATTGAGATATATGATTTATATAAATAAAATTTTTAATTTAACGGTTAATTTTTAAAATATTAATTAAAATATAACATGTTTAGAAATGTTCTTCAAAAAAATGTCCTTAATTTTACCAAAAAAAAAATGTCCTTAAAAAAAACTTTTCCCTAAACTTAATTACCTAATTACTAGTACATGCTGATCCAATTTGACATAACTAACGAGGGCAACATGTAGAACAATATCACGTGTCATCAATAGTTAGTGATAAAGACCTCCCAAAAATCTTGAGTCATTTTCAACAAGATATGGATTTTACAATTTCATGTTAAGTATTCATCAACATTGGACCCACTTTCAGAAATTGTATATTTTAGGTAGCCATACATAGGCCCTGATGCAAAAGGAGAGTTGTCCCCCTCAATTTTGACCACGAGATTTCTTCTAAAGTCAAAAGTTTTAAGTTTAATCAAATTATAAGAATGGTTTAGAGAAGAGGAATTTTATAACTATTATTATTTTTTAAAAAAACTATCCATTGAGAGGAGGAAAACTTTCTCATCCTTTCCTTAATTTGGGTTGCATATTTTACTACTCAAATTTATAAGAGAAATTATCAATAATCGATTTAGTTAAAAGAAAAATACATTTTTAATAAGTTATTATTATTCTTTTTGTGTAAGTAGGTGAGTATAGATCCTAAATAGTCATTCAATATTTGGAGACAAAACAAAGGATTAGGTACTTGTAAAATGAATGGCGGTTGTATAAGGCACATGCAATTTTTCTATGGGGTTGGTAATCAAAGCTCTAAGCATGCATTTGTATAACAATTTTCCTAATAATCCAGCTCTTAGTTCAATGTTTTGTCCTGTCCTTTTTTACCGGCAAAAGTAAAACATCAACATAGACAAGATTGATTAAGAGTTTCTTATGTTTTAATATTTGGGATTTACTTGTTTATAGACATAAGTCCAAGTTATTTACCTTTGTGCTTACCTTGTGTCCTTATCTGTGTTTGTCTATTTTCCATTCTCATATCCATCCCATACTGCCTTTTGAAATTGCCTTTGACAGTTGTACATTTGTACTTATATGAGGAATTAATCCACAGTTAAAGTTTTCCTTTATTACTTAGTACAGTCTACCACCCTAAATTGTAAAATATTAATTTTATTAATTTAATAATTAATAAATTAAATTTATTTGTAAATTGATATTTACTCATAATTAATTATTTATAATTGGTGCAATTCAATTGATTATAAAAAAACACTTTTTTGTAATTACCAAAAGGAAAAAAAGCATAGATTCGTATGCCCTTGACTAAAAATTTTGTTCAATATTGATCTTAGCTTTATATATGACAAATTGACGGTGCATGCATATTTTGGAAAGACTAAATAAGAAGTCTCACACACCTCCCTAAATGTCATACTTACATGGGCACCCCAAATGAGGTGTTAAATATAATAAGGGAAAATGGAAACAAGCGTGGACAAATAGTCTGGTATTAATTAACCTTACCTAAACCAACTTACTTTAGGGACAATCAATATATTAATTAACAGAACTAATGGTCTATTAGTTTAAATAAAAAGAGTTTGATTTTTTTAAAATAAGATTTTGAATTTGACTTTTGTGAATAGAAAAATAAATATTGAAAAAACATTTCTTTTATAAGATCTGACACGACAACTTTAAATTAATTAAGATCCAATATAACTTTCGAATATTAGAGAACTAATACCAAATAAAAATATTAATTAATGAAATAATACAATAAACACCCCAAAAAAAAAATCCATTCTTTTGTTGCAGTTGCTGGTAGCTCTCTTTGGATTCTCTTTGTTTGTCTCCCCCTCAATTCTAGCAATAATCTTAACAATAATCCCATGAATTGCTCTCCTTTATGAACTTCTCTAGAGTTTTTAAATGCTCTTTTTTGATGAATAATATATATAATCTGGAGTTTATAATTAAATCCCACCCTTTGAAAATGACACTGAAGTTTTGTTTCTGGTGATAAACTATCACAATTACATTTATCCCTAACTACTTGCATTTTTCATTATCAATCATGTCCAATCCTAACCATTTATTTTTTGGTATCTACTGTCAGAATAATTTTCGAGTCAACTTGTTTCTTCTTCAAAACTAATTTCTCCCAATTCAGCCTAATGATTATTATTCCTCATTCCTGACCAAAATTGGGATAGCTGTAAGGAGGACCACAAGAAACACAAGGACAAACAAACATACCATTGCCAATTAACACAGGCGCATTTTACAAATTACAATGTTGCAAATCCCTTTCTCTGAAGTGACTAAGCTACAGATTTTACATGTCATGAAATTGATTGCATAAAAAAAAAAAAAAAATCCACAGCAACACATGAATATATGGAGACATTACTGAAGCCATTAGCATCTCTCATGCCTTCTCTCTTGCTTTCGCAATTATCAATTACATAAATTGTCTTCTTCTATGATTTATCCAACATCCTTCTTCGACCAAAGACGCAAAAGCAACTCCATGCAACACCCAAAACAGATAAACAAAGGGAGTTAATTTATATTTCCCAACATAACGTTCCGAACTGTAAAACAACAGACTCTAATTTGTATCATCAAGGTAGCTTTCTGGTCTTCGGAGACTATCTGGATCTGACGAAGAGAATAAGCTAATTATGATATCGGCGAAAGCGCTGATGATGAATTTGTGGGTCTGCTTTGGGTTTAAGGTAAGGTAACAGAACAGCAGTTCGTGAAGAAACTCCCAGTCGCTACTGACGTCCTTTACATTTCTAGATTCAATCATTTCCTGCATCGAACACCGGAAATCTCTATATGGATCCGGTGAGAATTTCTTGACTGCCACGCCTCCGTTGAGCGGTGGTATCTCGATGGAGTCCCGAGGTTTGGTGTCTGGAGACTCAACGATGGAGTTGGAGAGGCCAGGGGAGGAGAAGAAGAAGCGCTGGGAGGCGAAAAGGGTGGCGAAATCTGGGGGAGAGTCGCTCTCGGAGTCGGTGTCTATGTCTGACCTGTCGGTGGAGTGTGTGATGATGGACTTGGAGGTGGAGGCAGAAGAGGAGAAGTCATAGAGGGAGTTGAAGTTCTTGATTGGAAACGCCGCCGCTGCCACTGAAGATGGATGGGTGTAACTATGAGAATCTTGGTTTGAGAGAGGTGGAATGAGAGATTGAGAAGATTCAGATTCTAATGGTTTGAGCTTTGATGGGAAGCAGAGGTGAAGGTTTTTCCAAAAGATGTTTGCCATTGTTGAGTGGGTGAAGTGGGGGTCTGGTTTCTGAGGGCATTTAATATTTGGAACGGTGGGGTTTGTTTGAAGAGGGTGGGCACTACTGCTGTTCTCGGGACTGTAGAGGGAAGACGACTTTTCTTTTGCTAGTGGGCAACGGTATGCTTTTTGGTCCTCATATATTGGCAATCATATATTACATTCTTTTATCTTAAATTGTAAATTTACAATAGCCAACCGGGCCTGTGACCCAATTGGTTGGCCTCAAGTTTTAGGGTTTGGGTGAGATGGAGGTAAGGGTTTTGACTTCTGTCACTGTCGTAAACTCCACCAACTTGCGACCTAATAGTTGCGCGCCTCAAATGAGGGGGTGGAACGTTCACTTTCTTGGAAAAATTCCAGCTGCTAACAAACTAACTCTACTAACTTCCTAACCATCTATCTGGTCAAAAAAAAAAAATTACAATAATGATAAGATATTGTTACATATAAACGGTTATGCATGAATTTTTAAATGAAAACAATTGACACAACCTAACAAATTTTTTTATAGCAATAAAGGTGTTCTTGGATCAGTTTGAGTTTATGTACATCTCAAAATTAATTTCTTATTAATTTGATCAAAGACAATTATTTACATCAAAATTAAAAAATATATAAAAAATTATCTTTTCATTAACTTTCTCAAAAAATTAAATTTTGGTCAATAATGTAATAAACAAACTCAATTGCCAACTGACCCAAAACTTTTTGAATGACACTTCATAATTATAACTTTACAA
The DNA here is from genome assembly GCA_020521535.1 of Rubroshorea leprosula. Lineage (NCBI taxonomy): Eukaryota > Viridiplantae > Streptophyta > Magnoliopsida > Malvales > Dipterocarpaceae > Rubroshorea > Rubroshorea leprosula. The sequence goes on along the minus strand of BPVZ01000158.1, from coordinate 459,623 downwards.
TATTAAGTGGCATTACATAACATTGCAACTACATCATTTTCATGCATATATTGAGCAATTTTGGTGTTTTGCCTTATTACTTCCTATATAGCATTTTGTATAAGTAATTGGATTATATAATGATCACATGTGAACAACTTATTTTTACAATTTAATTTTTTATAATTTTTACTTGTTATTAAATTAATATATATAATATTATGAGTTTCAAGTAAAGTGAAATGAACAAATTATTAAATAAAGAACAAATTATTAAATAAATAAATAATTGTGAAAAAAATTATAACTAAATCATTTTCCTAATTAAATTAGCTTGTCATGTCATTGGGATAATGTATTATAACTTGGAATTGGCAGTTAACTAGTGCTATATGGTCTAGTGGCATGTGGTCTATAATCAGTTTTGAGTTGTGATGACACTAAAAATCTTATGTTTAATCCTTACTGCACTTTAAAAAAAAAAGAAGGAAGAAGAGAAAAGAAAATCATTATTACCTTGAAATTACAACGGCAATGACAGTAACTAAATTGAATACATCAGAATCGCTCGTTTAGGTATAATGGTTCGACCCCAAATTTTAAGTGTTTGGGTGAAAATGGTCGGAGTTTTGAACTCTACCACCGTTATGAACTCCACTAAATGCAGTCCAATGGCCGCGCGCTTTATTTGAGGAAATAGAATGTTCATCCGTTCTGGAGATCAAATCTGCAGTTGTTAACAACTAACTCAAACTAACTTTCTAATCATTATTATTGTCAAAAAAAAAAAAAAAAAGAAGAATACATCAAAAACTCCACTGGCTTATCCATATTCATAACTTTGAAAAACTTATATTCAAATCGATAGTACTAATTATTTATAATAATAATTATATATAATATTATTTACAATTGCACTTCAATTCTGGCATAAGGGTTTATAATAATAATTATATATAATATTATTTACAATTGCACTTCAATTCTGGCATAAGGGTTCGTCACGTGGGGTCATATGCTTTTTACAAATTTCCACCAAAGGCCTATTTGGTTTGAGGACTACTTTCCTTTAAAAACTTTAATACAAAATATTGTAAAAAAAAATAAAAAAAAGTAAGGTATGGAATTGGTAGCTCTAGTAATGAAATTTTATGGAGATTTTTTAATTTTTTTAAGTTTGGTAAGTTGACATTGAGAAAGATCAAGACTATATGTAGTTTAATTATTAAAAAACAACCATCAAGTATAAATAAAAGTTTTAATTATAAACAATTATTAACTATTAAATAGTAATATTAATTAATAACTATTAGTTGCATTTGAAAAACGCAAACAAGACCTACTTTTACTCACAAGAAATGGTGTAAAAGCCAAAAAGAAAAAAGTAAAACTATTAATTTTATTTTTTATTATAATATCAACATAAGTACCAAATTGCCCCGAGCTTTCCCAAAGAACCTGCCTTAGACACAATCCCCCCACCCTAGTGCTGGGTCTTGGGATAGGCTCAATGACCCGGCATTTCACAAGATTGCAACTTGAAAACTTAAGGCTGGGCATTTAAAACCGACTCGACAGGTTACTCAAAAATTGAATCGAAAAAATGAATTTGCCTCGATTTTAATGGTTTTTGGTTTTTATTTTTTTAGTTTTGGTATTAACCAAATAATTTTGGTTTAATTTCGGTTGAATCTTTTAAAAATTGAAAATAAAAAATAACCCTTCTGAAAATCAAAATTAAAATAAATATGATAAAATATGACAAAATATAATAAAATATGTGATAAAATATAATCTATTATTAAAAAAATAATTGATTAATATTTATTTAGCAAAAATTGAAGCCGAACAGATTTTTTTGGAAATCAAAATTAAAATAAATATGATAAAATATGACAAAATATAATAAAATATGTGATAAAATATAATCTATTTTTAAAAAAATAATTGATTAATATTTATTTAGCAAAAATTGAAGCCGAACAGATTTTTTTGGTAATCAAATTGATCGATTTATAAAAATTTTAATTCAGTTTTGGTTTTCAAATTTTGAAAAAAAAATTTTGTTATTTTAAAACCGATTTCGATTTTAACCAAAACTGGTTTTTGCCCACCCCTACTTGAAATGGTCCAAAGGGTCGTATCATTCCCATCTAGAGGTATCCCAATCCTATTAGCTGAAAACAGCCCAGAAACAGGCCGTTTATAATTGTTTAGAGATTAAACCTTTACATAATTTGATGAAGTAGAGATTTGGAGTTTAACATTACAGATATGAAAATAATATACACACAATATCTACTAATTTTGTAATTTTATAGTTATATTATATTATTATATAATTAATTTTTTATTTAAAAATTTATTATAATATTATATATATTTAATTATTTTAATAATATATTATAATTATAAATATATAATTTTATATAATATTATAATTATATCATTTTTATTAATTTACTAGAAAGAAAATCATATGATCATATGTACTTGATGAAGAGATAATAAAATGAAAGTCACATGTCCATGTTCCTCCCGAATAGTTGTTTTCTTCGTGTACATTTCTAAGAGAACCAGGTTTAGGTGGACTACAACAAGAGATTGACACGTATAATATGGCAGGTAATAATCTGTCAATTTCCTTTATATGACTTGACGTTCTAAAGCATTTTATCTTTGTATTGCAATTCACTATGCCTGCTCAGAGTGGTACTACTGCTTTCTTTATCTCTCTAGATTTTAGATTCGACTCCTCTATTACTCCCATTTCATGAATGAAAATTGAAATTTCTCATGATATTGAATTTTATTAATAAATTCAATTTTTATGTATAAATAGTTTCGATTTTGTTTGAAGCATATGCATTATGCATGTGTTGAAGTATTAAGAAATAGTTGATTACTATTGCAAAGGGAGGGAGCATCATTATCTTGATTGCCAGAGACAAGAAGAAGGCCAAAAATGTGATTGGGGAAAATGAAAGTGCCCTGCTTTTTATCTTGTTTGGCTTCAGGCTCAACTGGGGTATGGAATCATTGTCCTTGCAATAAAAACTTCATGAGTGGCATGTCCTCTTCCTGGCTACTCCTAGCTTCTTGTGTGTCCTAACAAACTAACCAATTGATTCTCCTCTAACACTTCCTTTTTTCTTTCTTCTTTGTCTAGTTATGGATATATATAAAGCTAGGGCTGTGACATCCAATTATTAAAACATTGGAGCTTGAATTTAATCAAGCTAATAATGAAATTTGATTGGCTCAACTCAGTTTACAACTCTATATACAAATAAACAAGATCACAACCTTTGAATTCTAATTACGACACGATTTCAGTCCGTGCTCAAATCATTGAGATATTTTCTAAGGAAAAAAAAAAAAGAAGAAGAAGAAGAAAAAGAAAACCAATATATCCTAACAAACTTGGGGTGAAATTCACTTTTCAGTATACAAACCACACAATGAATTATTTTTTATCAATCAAGTTTGGATTGATGGAGGAGTTGTCCATGAGTTTGGGCAGCCATGGCCAACTCAAATTGGTGTAAAGAAATTGCAGGGAAAGAAATGATATTGTTGGGAGGGCCACCAAAATCTTCCCAATTCTTCAAAGGGTTGGTGGTGGTGGTGCCATCCAGTCCTATATGTGTTACATGCTTCACATCCGTTGGAAATCCTATTTCCATCTCCTCTGATTCTATCTCCTCTTTCAAAACTGAAATCATACACATAAGAATAGGCAAGATATACTAACAACTACACATTGGGGGAAAAAAATGTTGAAACTTACCAAAAAACCGGGACAAACTTTTCACACTCTTGATCAATCTGTGTATCCCACTGGATATATTATGCTTTGGTATAGCGCAGAAAGACTTGGCGTTGTTCTTCCTTCTCTGTTTTTTCCAACACTCTTCTTGTTCTTGCTTTCCTTTACAATAATGTCATACAAAACCCAATTAACATACCCAATTTTTATTTTCTTTTTCAAATTGCAACGGTCACATGCTCATTTTGAAATAGTGTTTGAATTTACAATTCATAATTTAAACTAGCCCCTTTAATATTATTGGACATAAAAATTTCATTGCCAAAAATACGTAATTTGTAGGTATAAGTGAAATTCGAACCTGAAATTCAATAATATCAAAATTCAAAACTACAAGAAGAGAGAAAAAAAAAAAAGGGTAAGAGATGTCATACTTGGTTTTTGTTGATCATTAAACTTGGAGAGATCATCACCGGAGGCCACGGCCACACTAGAGTGACAATTGCAGCCGAGGGAGAAAGGGAGGACTACAAACTTCTCCATTGAAGCATCCTTCATCCTGCCTTAATTTGATTCAAGGGGCTGATATTTGTTCTTATAATATATATTTGTTGGTGTTGGCTTTATGAACAAGACAGAATGATTTTAGTTTTGGGAGTATTAAGATCCAACCAACCATCTCTGTATTATGATGGAGTGGGTTGGGGTTGTTAGTTAGTTAAACTGTGCAATTCAACCTAATTTTTTGTCACTAAGAATTAAAGTACTGTTTTTTCTTATTATACTCTGTTTTTGTATGATTGGACCTTCCTAATTGCTTTAACTTTGTATCTCTTTTTGTTTACATTTTTCTTCATCTCAACTCCTACTTGATATGGACTGAGTTTGCATCATTGAAAGAGTGAATCACAAGGGACTTCCTCTCTTAGAATTCAAGTGTTTAATTTCTTAGGTTCCAAAAAGCTTAGGTTGACAATGATAGTCAGGGACTTGAAGTACTCGTGCTATCCCTCCCAAGTCTAGTTGGTTCTTATTCCTTGTATGACTTGTGTAGTAGTTCTAGACTTTTGAATGTTCAAAACTTCATTTATACATTTCATAAAGAGTTTTATATTTTCAAGAGAACACTAAAATTACTAGATTTTTAATAATAAATAAATATAGTATTAATAAATAAACAAAAAATAATTTTATTAAAGATATTTTAATAATTTTAATATTTGAACTCTATTTTTAATGTATAATCCCTTAAAACAAAAATATATATATTTATCTACTAAACATGTAAAAATTAAGTGAAAAAACATTTCAAAATTATGTTATTTTACTAAATTTCTACTAAAAAAAAGACAAAATTTTTTTTTTAAATAATACTATTTTGATCTTTTTCTCCTTATAATTTATTAAAACAATATAATTTTAATTAACTATTCTCCACTTAAAACACCTTGTTTCACAAAAGATAATTGATGGTGTTAAAAAGAACACAATGAAAAGCTTTGTAAGTCCAAAGTACAATTGGGTTAGAAATGTGGCCCATTACTACCCAACAGAGGTTTCCATGCATATATCATAAATGGATAAATAAACCAAGCCCAACCCACCATCTGCTTGGGAATTGTATAAAAGAGAAGGGGGGCAACAATAAACTAATAATAACACGAGAGAGAACAAAGATCTCACATTGCACCACATCTTAAAACCATTTTTATGTTTTAGTACAAAGATAGCTTCATATATTAATATTACTACATTTTTCAAAAACACACACACACACACACACCATATATAGTTATCATCACACCAATCATCAAGCGTTTGCACCCTCATTAAGCCTGGCGGCAGCAGCCATCGACGCCGCCACTCCTCCCGGATGGGTGGCCACGTTCGGGTTGTTCCTCAGCTCCGCACTCACTACCCCTTCAGCATCCTGCCTCGTCACAGCCTTATCCGCTGGCAACTTCCCCGTCGTCCCCTACAATATTAAATTTTTTTTTAGAAAAAAAAAAAAATCAATCTCTAAATTTGAACAATTTTGGTGAATAATGAATGTTAATATTTATTACCGACAAGATGTGGTTGAGCTTGATCTTCTGGTCGTTACTGGTCATGGAGGCATTGTGAGCCGCAGCAGACTGAGCTGTAGCTGCAAGTCCACCTGGGGTTATGACATTGCTGCCTGTTGCTCTAACCTCTGCCGCTTGAATTGCAGCGGCATCACTCTGATCAACAGGCTTCTCACCTGCTGTTTGTGCCGTTGCTTCCAGGGCTTCTCCAATTGTTATTGCGGCTTGCCGGATTGCCCCCGTCTGAGTCGCGTTCACCGGCCTTGGCTGCGCATATTGTCCAACAACCTATAAAAAAAATTCTTAGATGCAGAAAAATAATTACTACTACATCATAATAATAAAAGGCGTTTTTTAACTTGTGTTCGTCTTAAAAAAATAATAATAATAAGATTTAATTTATTAATTATTTAATTAAATTTATTCACATTATATTAATATTAAAATTAATATTTATTTTTATTTTTTTATATATATTTATAATAAAAAAATATCTTTAACATGTAACATAAGCATAAGATATTTTTGTCATTTT
>BPVZ01000158.1:437100-448201 GCA_020521535.1 Rubroshorea leprosula | reverse complement strand
AAAAAATAAATCCACGTCTGAATTTAACGAATAAGGAAACGCCGCATGTGCCACGTCATTTTTTGGATGCCAGTAGTGTCTTTTTTAACGGTGCCGTGACGGTCCGTTAAAATGTTGAGTTTTTTACGGGTTTTAAAAAGTTAAGGGTGTGAATAGGGAGGAAAAATTCCGGAAGGTGTTGACAGTGGAAAACAATTAAGTGTAGGGTGCAAATAGAGGCTTTGGCCATATTTTTATATTATATATATTTTTTAAAACTTTATAATTTTTTTATATCTTAATAAATTAAAAAGTATAATAATAATTAAAATAAAAAATATGATATTAATAATTAAAAATGTAATAATAATATCAATCACTAATAATTTGTTTGTTCTAGTAGAATGGAATTGTTCCACTCAAATAAAACTTCGAATTCAAATATTATAAATAATAAAATAAATACTAAAAGAGTTTTTTTTAAATGAATTTTAATGTGATTCGATTTTAATTTTATCGTGATTCAATATGTTTTCGGGTATCAAGAGGTTAATAAAAAAAAAACAATAATATCGGTACGAGTGCAGATGATGCGCCCAACAGAGCCGTGGACCGCGGAGATCCAATCCACGCATCAACGCGAAGGACCGGAATTAGTGTTCTTGTTTTCTTTCGGACAAGGGTAAGGGTAGAATCGTCATTCCATTCGACGGTCATCACTGTCCTCCTCTACTAACCCCCCCCCCTTCCGCCGGATTCCAGATGCCAGATTCATCACCAGCTTTTTTACGGACAATTCCTCGTCGCTACCTCTCTACTCCGATCTCCATATCTTCTCATTTCGCTACCGCCTGAGGTCCGGTGATCGCTCTTTCTCAACTAAAGTTTAGTTTCTCAAGTTCTTATCTTTCGGAGAATTGCTTGATTGTTTGATTTTGTAGGTTTTTTTTTTATCTTTACGGGGTTTGCAGGTAAAGAGGAGTCTTTTTTTGGTGTAATCATGTCAAACCACTCTCCTCCTCACATGGGTATTCCTGAAGATCTCTTTTCTGTTGAGTAGGTTTTTCTGTTTTCATTTTCTTCCTTATTTTTCTTTTATTCTGTTTATAATAATTACTATGAAATTGAGGAACTTTTAGTCTCTTTGACAAAGACAATCAGAGGATCTGTTGATTTACTAGAATTTGCATTCAATTTTAGTAGTAAAACTTACGATTCTGTGTCCTTATTTTTCTAACTCTGTAACTCTTCGAGTTTTGACTAAGGAACTGGAACCATATATTATAAGGTATTTTACCAATCTGGTCATAAATCTGGCCATATTTGGTTGCAGAGTTAGTGAAAGTTTCTTTCATTCATTAAATTCTGTTAAGTGATGGTATATGTGTATCCTAGAAATAGTTGTTTTACGCATTTGTAATCTGCGGAAGTTAGGAAATGCAAAGGCATGATTACATACAGTCTTAGCATTTTTGTTGTTCCTTTTTGAATGTAGTCATTCTTAAGAGTTGAACTAAGCCTCTGTGTTTGTGACTGACTAAGGGAAGTTGTTTTAACTTGTGGAAACTAAAATTTTGGGTGGTCTACTCTCATGTTAAATTCTTCATGTTCTTTGCTTCATCTAAAATTGAAGATGGTTCTTTGATTTCACGGTACCTTTTTTTCCCTTTTGTTCCACAGTTACTCTAAGGTTAGTCCAAGTCGGTGATATTGTTACAAGGTTGAAAATCATCAATTATGAAATAAATAGTAGTTGGTCCTTGTGTCCCAATGGTTCATGTCCAAAGCTTAAGAGCTTGGTGACTCTCAAGCTTTTTGTTTGCCTTATGCCAGTAGCTCCCTTATGAATGAGGAGGGTTGCTGCTAGTATAAGTAATATTTCTTGAATTGGGTATGCTATGATGTTTTCTAACTGCAATTTATCCCAATTGTAGCTGGAATAGTGCACCAGATTCAACTGATTGCCACCAGAAAGAACTTTTGGAGAATGAGAATGATATCCATAATGAAAATAATAATTCTACTATTCTCATAAAGGAGGATGAAAATAATGATTCCACTCCTCCGACAAATGGGAACGAGAAAAATTATTCGACTTCTGTTACAAAGGAGAATGATTTGCTCCCTCCAGTTTATCCTTCTTCTTCTGGTGAAGGTTTTCCTTATGCTCCAATGAATTGGCCGAATCCTGGTGATAATTGGGGTTGGAGAGTGGGGAAGAGGTTCAATGGTTCTGGATATTTTCAAGATAGATTTCTATATCTTCCAACAAGTCTCCGACAGCGGAATTCTCAAAAAATGTTTGCTAGCAAACCAGCACTTGAAAAATATATCCAATCGCAGTTCCCAGATGCAGATATTGAAGCTTTCTTTGCCTCTTTTAGTTGGAAGATTCCTGCCATAATGGAGACCCCCGCAAAAGGTCAGCTCAAAATTAACGTTGTTTTTCTTTTCCTCAACTGCAGTAAATTTTCATGTTTGAAATAAGTGAAAAATTTATTGACGTTTTTTTTTTTTTCATTAAATATATTTTAACTTTTAACATTAGAGACTTCATTTCGATTTCATGCAATCAGATAGAAATTAAGTTAGCAATAAGAGTTCATTGAAAACAGCCCCTCTTTAAACATTTAAGGCAATGTTTCTTGTCTGGGGTGCAGATGATTATTAATGAAGAGTTCGTTTATTTATGGCAATTTTTCTTTTTTTTTTGTTTTCATTTTTGTTCTTCCCTTAACCCTGGAATTAGAAGTTCTACTATCAATGTTGTTTCTCTTGACTGCTTTACCAGGATTGTTTTCTTTGTTGCAGTGGATGTCCCCTCTGCCCCTCAAGAACCCCCTCCAGAAGTAGGAACAGAGGAGACTAAAACAGGACCCCGTGCCAGCCTGCGGAAAAGGAAAGAAATCAAGCAAGAAATTACTACCCCTGTAAGCGAACCAAAGAGAAAACAAAGCAAAAAAGGAACTCCCCACTCTAGCCAGGGTAAAGGAAAGCTGAAAGCAAGTGTGGCGCCAACCACATCTAAGCGACAAACTCGACAAACTCTCAAGCATTCTGTTGAACTTGCCCCCAAGGATACAGATGATATGGTTGACTTGTCTGTCTGGGCCGAAGTACCAACAGGTGAGAAAACTGCCACTTATTGAAGGCAATCAAGGTTTTGATCTCCATATTTACATGTTTCCTGAAAATGGTATTTTGACTTGACACTCCCCTGTTGAAATGGTTGCAGAGGAATTTGATAACTACCTCAATTCTCTGGACGAGATTCTTGCTCAGCCGCAGTCTGAAGGTCCAGTGCCTCATTCTGTGTCCATCAACTCTTCTGTCCAGGAAGATGAAATGGCTGAAGCTCGAATTAGGCTTTCATTGCTTCTTGACATGGACTTTTCTTCATTGATCCGCTCTCAAGACCTCATGGAACTCACAAGTCTTGCATCAAAACTTCAAAAGGATCCTAGCCTTAGTGCTGAACAACTTGTGAAGTTAAAGCTGATTGAAGAGATTCCATCATTCAGTGAAGTGTTTCTAGAGAACAAGGAAGTGATGGAGCAGGCAGACAAATTCTTTGAAGCACTTGAGGTCAACAAGGCCAAGGTTACTTCTCTGCGGAAAGAGTACAGCGAGTTAAAGGAACAGGCAACAGCACTGCAGTCAGAGGTGGATTCTAACTCATTGAACATACAAGAAATTGATGCACAGATTGCTCAACTTAAATCCCATAGAAATGAGCTGATGAAAATAATAGAAAATAAGAAAAAGGACAAGCTTGAGTTGAGCTACAACCAAAGGTTGGTGGCAAATTCAATCCCGAAAGTAGTGAATGCAGTTCAGGATGCTAACTCCAAAAGGCCAGAATGGGAGCGGAAGAAGGAAAATGCAATCAAGCGTGAGGCTGAAATTCTTTCTAAGTTTGCAGCTCTAAGAGGGTTTTCCTTTAGGATTGGTAATTTCCTTGATTTCTCCCATCCCTCACAAGAGTCCGCTCCACATGGAGCGAGAATGGAAGGTTTTTCATCTCATGGGAATGGAGATAGGGAAAAGTCCATCTCATTAACCAGGGGAAACTTCTCATCCCATGGACATGGAGATGGAGGAACCTTCATGCCCATGAACAGCTCCATCTCCATGCCAATGAACAGAGAGGGGACAGCTATGGAAGGGTATCCTACTGTCCCTCATTCTCGGGGCCCCCTATCATGGTTATAGGGTTGTGTTGTCTAACAATCGTTTATGGTTGAATCTCACTGTTGTAGTCATCCCTATGAAGTTCAGTATCTATGCCAGTATAAGTTATTGAAGGCGTCTTGATAAATGTTTAAATCCTCAGACTAAATTAGCTGTATGATAATAATCATGTTTTTGCTCAACTGTACTGGATTATTGACTTGGTTCGGTAATCAGTCTATTTGTTTGGCCAAAGAAATGTATTTGAACTTCTTCTTCTTTTTTCTTTTTTTTTTATAATTTTCTAATAAGGTGTTCAGGTTGCTTGATTTCATGATGTTTAGATACACTCAAGTGTAGCCCTCGTTTGTAACAAAATAATCAATACATTGTAATAAACTAATTTTTTTTCAATTGCAATTAGGAGCAACACTCGTTCATTTGAGCATCTTTGTTCATTTGTCGCTACGATATTAAACAAGGATAACACTGTCCCACATCAAATAATTATTAAAAAAAATTAATTTCTTTAGATATCAGAGGATAACGGAAAATTGCTGCAGTTGTATCATGCATTTCGAATTACGGTTGAGGGTTTTTTTAAGCATTCATGTAGTATTTTTAAATATATATGTGTTTGATAATTTCTTTTAAATTGTTTTTTTTAAACCATAAAAAGTCACAATAAATTTATAGTAATTTTATGTATAAAATCAAAAACTTCGTTTTAGAACTTTTTTATTATGGTTTTTATGGAAAACACTTAATATTTAATATAATTATAAAATTACCCATTAAAATTTAATTGCATGTAATTTAATTACATCATAATTTATAATATTTCAATAATTAAAAAAATTTTAAAAACCTAAATTATTAAAAAAAAGTAATTTAATTACATCATAATTTATAATATTTCAATAATTAAAAAAATTTTAAAAACCTAAATTATTAAAAAATAAAAAATATTATATATATTAATAATTATATATCTTATAATATTTTAAATTTTTTATTAATAATTAATAAAATCTATTATATTTCATCTATAATACTTTTAAAAAATAACCAAACACAAAAATAATTTTCAATTGCAGTTACAATACAATACAATTACAGCTAAGTACAACCACAACTACAGCCACCGTACTTCACAATAATCCCAAACGCACCCTAAGTAATCAAATACTTTTTCATTTATGCCAAGGGTTTTCTGGCAAAAATTATTTCAACTGTCTTAAGGTCTTGATTGAATGGTAGTTAAAATTCACTTTCTTTTAAAACAAACGAAAATTTCCAATTTATAAGCCCCACTAGATCTTGAAACTGTTAATATCTTGATCCTGAATAAAAGAATCCTTAAAAAATATTATCTGAAGTTATCACCAGTAATCTCTACAAGAGCAATGCCCATCCTTGAATCGATGGAATCGATTGTTATCTCTCACAATGATTTCTCTCCCAACAATGCCTGAAATAAACTTGAAGGCACTATGACAGTCTCCACAAATCTTAAGGTTCTTTGTGATTCTAATAGGGACACCAGGAGGGATGGCTATAAGACCAAAAGCAAGTGCTAGCTTTTCACTGTGGTACCCAACTTCTGATATTTTCTCTTCTTCTTCTATATCATAGAGGGCAAAATTTGTATCCGGAGTATATCCAGCTGCCTTCATCTCCCTTCTCAGCTTAGCTAGCATTGCTTGTATCTCAGAATTCCTTTCATGAGATGTATCTTTTGCTTGGAAGACATGGACTCGGTTCTTTACTGCAATCCAGCTGAAACCAGCACCTTTTTTGATCCCAACATCTTTCATTTCCTTCCTCACAAGGTCAGCCTCCTCCCATCTGCAGTAGTTTTTTAGAACAATTAGTAGCTAAAATGAGAATTCAAAACTTTTTCAATTGCCTCCCGCAGTTGTTCACAACTAATGAGTGTATTGTATAGAAAAATCTAGGTAAGTTTGGGGTTGTCACGAGTTTGACACTCAAGAAATTCCTCAAGACCTGAGTTCAAGGTGTTATACACAAGTAATGAATGTATTTCAATGCAAAATCCTGGTAAGTTTAAGTTGTAGTGAGATTGTCGTTTTGGGAATTTCTCAAGACTAAAGTTCGGAAATAACTGATAAGAGTGGTTTTGTGAAATGGTATTGCTACCTGCCAGCAGCTGCAAACATATTTGATAGCAATACATGGTTGCCGGAATCTTTAGGATCAAGTTGAAATAGTTTCTCAGCTGCTATCTTCCCCAACTCTGGTTTTCCATACACCCTACAAGCATTTAACAGAGCCCCCCAAACAGAAATTGTTGGAGGAATTGTCATTTTTTTTATAAACTCGTAAGCACGTTCTACCATTCCAGCTCTTCCTAGCATGTCTACAACACAAGCATAGTGCTCTGCCCCAGGTTCAATTCCATACCTTTCCTTCATTGATTCAAAAATCTCCATCCCTATTTTCACTGCTCCTGCCCTGCTACAAGCTGATAATACACATACCAAAGTCACATAGTTGGGAACAACTCCATGGCTGCCAGATGTCATGGCTTGAAACAATGCCAAAGCAGAGTCTGATTGTCCTTGATGTGCATAACTGCCTATCATAGCATTCCAAGTGATCAAGTTCCTCTCAGGCATTTCATAAAAAGATTGCTCCGAATCCTCTATACTCCCACATTTACCATACATGTCAACAAGGGCACTTCCCACAAAAATGTTCCCTTCAACACAAGCCTTAACCGCTAGTGCATGAACTGACCTACCCAATTCCAGTCCTGCAATACCTGCGCAAGCACTGAGAACACTCGAAAGCATAAAATCCTTAGGCTCAACACCTGCATCCATGGCTTGTAGAAATACCAAACAAGCGTTCTCTTCCTCATTATTTTGCTCATAAGCAGCAGCCATTGAACACCAAGAAACATCATTCCTTTTCTCCATTGAATCAAAAACCATCTGAGATGATTTTACCTCCTTACATTTGCCATAAAAATCAATGAGCCCATTAGACAATGACAAAGACCCATCAAACCCACTTCGAATCGCAAAACCATGCAGTTGCCTCCCCAATTCCAAATACTGAGCATCTGCACAAGCATTGAGAAATGCACAGAAAGTTATTGAATCAGGTTTCCCACCTGCACGTCTAAGTTCCAGAAACGCTTCCACCGCCTGTCGGGGCCTGCCATCGAGCACCACATTAGAAATATACGCATTCCATGCTGTGATACTTTTCTCAGGCATTTCATCAAACAACTTTCCGGCATCATTTCTAAGCCCTGTTTTCAAGTACATGTCAAAACAACTGCACCCAACAAACACGTCGAAAATCTGGGCAGACTTCAAAGCTAGCGCATGAAGCTGTTTCCCAACACGAGGCATACGGAGGAAAGCGGAGGCCTTGAAGGCACAAGGGAACGTAAAGTCGTTAGGCGAAATGTGCTCTCGGCGCATGTCAGAGAAGTGCAGCAAAGCGGATGCGAAATAACCGTGCTGGACGTGGCCGGAGATGAGGGTGGTCCATGTGACAACGGAGCGGTCTTGGGGCGGGGTGAGTAGGAGGACGAGATGGGCCAATTCAGGGATGTCGAGTTTGGAGTACATGTTGATGAGGTGGTTGGAGAGGAAGGATGGGAGAGGGTGGGCGAGAGTTTTGATGATTTGGGCATGGGTGGCGCGGCCGAGGAGAGGAGATTGAGTAGATACGGCTGATTCGAGGAGGACGGCGAAGGAGTTGGGGTTTAGAAAGGGCATCGGTTGCGGTTGTTCCGGCAGTCGTCGCTGCCAACCATGAAGGACTGTAATTAGAATTTGTGGTTCTTTCGGTCGGACAACAGAAGGGTAGAATCGTCATTCCAGCGACATTCATCACCGTCCTCTTCTTACTATCACCGGATTCTAGATGCCAGAGATTCTTCGTGCCACTCTCTACTCCGATCTCCAATCGTCTTATTCCACTGCTGCCGGATATCCGGTGATCTCTGTTTCTCAACTAAAGTTTAGTTTTTTTTTTTTTTCTCTCTGAGAGTTGCTTGGTTATTTTTATTTCTGTAGCATAATAGGCAATAATTTTTTTTTTATTTCAACCTACCCATATATCATATGTAATGTAATTTAAATTTAAAATTTTATATTTTTAATAAAAAAATTATTATTAAATTATTTATATTATTAGTGCTTAGTCAACTATCTAAATGATTCAGCAGTGATTTTCTTTCATTGAAAATAAAATATCATAAATTTAAATCATATAACATACGAGTGGAATGAAATAAAGAATAAAAGATGATTATCACCCATTATGAAACCAAGATAAAAAAAAAAAATTGTTAGTGCCTGATTATTTGGTTTTATTAAATGTTACCACTAATATTATATGTCTGTTATAGAAATAGTTGTTTTCCTACAAAATAAAAAAATAGAAATAGTTGTTTTACCCATTTGTAATCTGCAGAAGTTATGAAATGCTAAGGCATAATTACACACAGTCTTGGCATTTTTGTTGTTTCTTTTTGAATGTAGCCATTCTCAAGAATTGAACTAACAACTAAACTTCTGTGTTTGTGAGCAACAAAGGGAAGTTGTTTTGACTTGTGGAAACTAAAACTTTTGGGCGGTGTAGTTTCATGTTAAATTCTTCATATTCTTTGTTCCATCTAAAATTGAAGATGGTCTTTTGATTTCACAGTACCTTCTTTTCCTATGTGCTCCATGGTTCCTCTAAGATTAGTCTAAGTCCGTGATATTGCTACAAGGTTCAATCATCAATTATGAAACATATGGTAGTTTCAACTTTCAACTTATTTTCAGTAATTTCATTTGTAAACTGCTTTAGAAGAAATATTTTATAAGTGAATCGGCCCTTGTGCCCCAATGGTTCATGTCGTAAGCTTGAGAGCTTGTTGACACTCAAGCTTTTTTTGTTCATCCTTGGGCTGATGGATCCCTAATGAATGAGGAGGGCTGCTGCTAGTAGTGGCATCCTTGCCCCTCCCCCCAAACTTCCCCTTGTTAGGGAAAAAGGAAAAAAGTAATATTTTTTGAATAGGGTATGCTATGGTGTTTTCTAACTGCAATTTATTCCAATTGTAGCTGGAATAGTGCACCAGATTCAATTGCTTGTCATCAGAAAGAACTTTTTGAGAATGAGAATGAAATCCATAATGAAAATAATAATTCTACTCCTCTCATAAAGGAGGATGGAAATGATGGATTTTAACTCCCCTTTTTCTTTTTTTCTTTCTTCTTTTTTTTTTTTTATGATAAGGTTGGAAAACTTTCCCCAACCAAACAGAACCTCAAGGCATAGGTGCAGCAAATGAGGGGAAGAGGTTTGTGTTGCTTGATTTCATGTTGCTTACATACCTGTCCTCTGTTGATGCAGAAATCCTTCAATATCTCCTTTGCTACAATCTTCTCTTCGAGTTAACCTATAAGGCTCCAAGGGTGGTCATCGGAGTAGACACTCCGATGCTTAAGTTAGCAATAACATGTTCTATGCTTTCTTGGAAGGAAGTATGAAAGAGTTCTTGATTGATTTCTTATCTTACCTTTTTCTAGTAGTTCGTGGAAACATTTGTATATGTTGACAGGGTATTCACGTGACTCGCTTAACCCAGTAATCATGACATGATTTGTCTGACAGAACATACGTTTTAAGTTAACGTAACATGCCTTAACGGAGCAATTGCATTAAATGAACATGATGTGTTCTGACAAAGCAGGTCTTTGGGAACAAAGAATTAGACAAGGGCAAGTGATCAAGTAAGGGTGTTCCTATTGTAACTGTTGTACACCCTGCTTTGAGCTCTGCTCTACTCTTACATCATCCATGATTGCATGTCCTTATTTTTGTTTTTTGCCTTTAGGAAAAATTCTTCAATACAAGAGGAATAGTACCCTTGTCCAAAAATATAGTGACATATTAATATGTGATTCATAATAAATAATATAAAAAATTATAATGAATTAATCTTTTTAATTACAAATAGGCAGTCAAAAAGGCCTGCCGGCTTAGTGGTCTAGCATCTTAATGTAAGTCTTCTTCACCATGGTAAGGGTTCGATCCCCTTTCCCACCCCCTCCCCCAAACCACTTGCCCTAATAAAAAAAAAATTACAAATAGGCAGCATTCTGCATTAGCTTAGCTAATTTGTCTGGTAATATTATTAGATTGAAATGCAGCTGTCCCCCATCCATTTTAATGGTGAAGAACATGCCTATCTTGTCTTCAGCTGATTTGGGGCAAAAACTAATATTTAGTATTTCACCTTACAAAGTTAGTAGGTTTTAACCCTTTATCTTATAATATAACAGTTTTAACATTTTATCTTACAAAGTTAGTACGTTTTAGCCTCTCACCTTATAACATAATAGTTTTAACCTTTTATCTTATAAAATTAGTAAGTTTTAGCCCCTCACCTTACAAAGTTGATAGGTTTTAACCCCTTACCTTATATTATGATTTTTTAGCCCATCACTGATACGAATTAAAGAAAATAACCTTCACCTAACATCAGGTTATAATGTTTTGTTAGTTGAATGTTAACATCCGTTAGCATTTCGCTATAAAAAACATGAAATTTAAATTCAATTTTATTTTTTAGTTCCATTAACGAAATGCTAACGAATGATAATAGATACTAACAGTTAATTAACAATCAATTAACAAAATTAACAGTCAGTTAACAAATTGACAGTCAACTAACAGAATTGACAGTCAACTAACAGAACTAACAGAACTAATATAACATTACAGTTTGATGTTAAATAAGGGCTATTTTATTCAATTCGTACAGATAAGGGATTAAAAGTATTATAATATAAGGCGAGGAGCTAAAACTTCCCAACTTTGTAAGATGAGAGTTTAAAACCTACCAACTTTATAAGGTAAAAGGCTAAAAGTGTCATATTATAAGGTTGAGTGCTAAAACCTACCAATTTTATAAGGG
>BPVZ01000158.1:392474-412337 GCA_020521535.1 Rubroshorea leprosula | reverse complement strand
TATAGAATTAAGAAAGTATATTCAATGTTGATGTAAAAAAAAAAAAAAAACATCAATATCAAGAGTAAAGGGATAATTGTTAGCATAATTGAACTTAATTGATAAATTTAAAAATTCATTTCCGTGAAAAGTTAGTTTAGCATAATGGCAAAGTTAGAAAATATTTTAGGAAATAAATTAAAATTTTAAGGATAACAATGATAAAAATAAAATTTTATGGACTTAATTAATCACTTTTCTAAAGTTAGGAGGGGAGCCTGGCTCACCTAGCTCAGCAAATGTTTAGCCAACAACACTTCGAACGGCCGGAAACAATTCGATTTGTTCAGTCATAAGGACAGTCCACAGATGAATATGACAGCACAAGAAAATTGGGAATCATGAGGTTGATTTCAACATTGTACTCCAATAATGCTAACAACTTTTTGGCATGATTAGAATACATCAACTTTGATGATTCAATTTAGATGGTATGTTCATCCGAGTCTAATCAAAATTAACATGTGAACCTCGTTGTTTTGTTGTTCTTATGGATGAGATGTTTTGTTGTTCTTGTGGACGATCTCGCTTGCATGTGCACACAAACACACAAACACACGATCACACTCATGCTTGCGTGCGCATACAGGCACATTTAGTTTGTAACTTATCTTAATTGACCAAATTTAATTTATAAAGTCTATTTTCTTTAAAACTAGTTTAGAATTTGTTTTACATGCTTGAGTTGAAATTGAATATTCTATGTGATCTATGTTATAATAAATAAATAAATAATATAATATATTTTTTAATCTTAGAGTATACATTAAGAGACAATTCTTTTTTATTCTTTAATCAATTTCACTTGCATGTTATGTAACTCAAACTTACAAACATTTTATTATCATTAAGTTATTTAGGTTATCAACAATAAAATAATCTTATAATTCATTTATATTAGGGCTTTTAGTAATTTTTGCAAGAGACATGAGTACAATTTATAGGAAGCTGCAACCAACCATGTTGCTGAAAGGGATGTGTTCTCATAATACTTTCTTACAGAGCAAACAAACCTAAGAAAAGGGGTTTCTCATGCTTACAGACAAGATTCATAAGATCATCCTTTTGTTTTTGGTATGGCAACAATGTCAAAATCAGACGACTAAATAATGAAGTCATGTTGGTATAATAATTACTTGTAGTTGTATTTTTTTTTTTTTTTTTTTTAGATCGGCGAAAAAGATCAAATTTATTGAGAATATAAGGGATACTTTAACCCGAACATACAACATTAAACTTTAAATACACTTTGCTCCAATTCCATCATACCTTATTAGGTTCAATCCCCTCTTCTACAATTGTGATCATTCCCCTAACTTAAAGCTATATCCCTACAGGGACTTGCACCTCACTGCCAAGTTACAAGCATGTACAGGGGAAACACACCACAAGTCTTTGGATATTTATGGTTGTATTCTTATTGTCCTAAGACGTTTCTTAAATTCATATTAGAGTCAACCAAAAGATAGTACCTACTACTGATTATATAACAATTTACTTGGATTTGGAGGATCTTTCAAATGATTTCCACTCTTGAGGAATGGACTGGCCAATTTAATCAAATTGCAACATACTAAATCCGTTGATCTATAGTCATTCCTCATGACAGAATACAATCCAAATCCGAACATTATCAACGGATGATGAATTTGTTGATGATGCGTTGATGATGTGAATGAATACTAGTACTTCAAACAAATCAAAACGTACACTTAACTAATGGCCGTTCTATTTTTTCCCCTAATCAGCAATACCCCCAATGCATTACGAATGAGAGATGATTCAAGGAACGAAAGTGCAACTTAAAGAACAGAAAAATGATTGAAAATTAAAGCTTTTCACACAACTGTGGATAGAAACAAGGCAAAAACTGCTCCAGAGACCTTTCCTTTGATCTAGGTGGAAGATTTGGACAAGATAAGCTCAAAGATCATATTTTCATCCCACTTAACACCTCTGAAAATAATCTCATTCATTTCTTGAGAACCAAATAGACCAAGCAGTAACTAGAATGGTGAGAATCCAACAGTTCTTAGGGGTGTTTTGGTTGGGATGCATGATCAAGTATGATTTGACATTAGTGGCAACACAAGATCTTAGGGGTGGCCCAAATTTCCCACTAATGCGTTTTTAGATGTCTTGTAGTACTAACTTTCAGAAACGATTGAAGATTAAAAAAAAAATCCACTCTGCCAAATATCATCTCAACAAAATTTAGGCAATCAATCAAGTCAAGACAAATTGTGGAAGCCTTTTTGAGCTAAACAAGCAAATACTAATTAAGATAAATGCGTTGGTCAAACAAAAACAGGTGAACTACTAGAGACTGAACCACTTCTTTTAAGAATTAGATACCATTTTGATAACTTAAGCCATCAGCTACATAGACTGGACAAACATTGTCCATGACCCATGTGAATTCAAAAACTGTTGTCAAGTATTTTTCTTAATGAAGAAACGAAGGGCCATACTCCATTAAATAGGTCCACACTCCACAGACAAGCCATGGTCATGCATGTGGGTTGCAGAGAGAGCTTTATGGGCCAAATTCGCTCCACATGCGCGCATGAAACATTTGGTCACTGTCTTCAGAAGCACCATGGGAAGGTTTGCCTTGTAGATGTCAAGAATTCACTGGCTACTACCTACCAATGTCTTGAGGGTTTTTGCTTTTGGTTCTTTGATACTCTAATAGGCTGGCAAGAAGATGTGGATAGAAGATAAGAGCGTTCTGCTGCAATGGAAATGATGTTCATTGCACTTACGGAGTTTGACTTTCCTTTTCCTTTTCTGGTAATAGGTCAATTAGATAATGGACAAGAAAAACAGTACCTAAAGTCCAATTCAATTAATGGAGTAGCACAACTAAAGAGCCAAAAGGGACCCTCAAAAATTTACATCTCATCGATATTTCACGCAATTAGGTCAAGTGACTTAAAATTTCAGGGTACACTGGTCCAGTCTATTTCTATATCAGTATTTGAATCATTTGATACATCCTCACAAATCCTATTGTAAATTACACTTTCCTGAGGCAAAATATATATGGGATTGTACAAACATGACTAATGGGAATACCTCCAATAACATTACCCAAAACTTATTATATAATTAAGGGTTCAAGAACCCTTTCAATTTTTAATATTTATGCCATGGGTGAACTGTGAAGTTCTACCTACCTCGGTAACCAGAAAGTAGCGAAATGGAAGAAAACAAAAGAGATGTCACCTGGTTTTTAATCTTTGTCTAGTGAATCTTGTGGTTCTTACTGTTGCTTGTCATAGGGTTTTGCTAGGTTTAGTTAGCCACACCTCCATTATTTAAGAAGTTTTGTCTTTAAGCTTTCTTTTGTATGGTTATATTCAATGATTCCCACATGGGCCTTCTTGATTGGTTCCTACATTGTCTTATAAAATTGTTGTTAAAAAAGTTTTGGTAGGAGGCTGTGTTAATTGAACGCATTAAATTCCCTTCACATGGCATCCCACATTCACATGTACAATTCATTAGTCTCTCAAACTCAGCCTCTCAACCAAGGATTTTTTCCCATACCCATAAAAAATTCATATCTGATATCTACTCTACAATCAATCATTTGGCCTTGGATTTTTCTTTCTTTCCTCTACTTTTTTTTTTTTTTTTTTTGTCCAAGGAAACTAACAGAATAAGATGAGGGTGCTTATTTCTAAGTGGCAATAATCAAGACAATAATTAGAAGAGTTCTGGGTAGGTTTAAATAAAATAACTGAAATAAACAGGTTTACTAACTGGATAACTAAAAGGGAATGATAGAATATAAACAAAGCAACAAAAACAACCAGATCTTTAATATTGAAGATGAGCAGCGAGCCTTAAACCTACATATGTCATATAAAATCCTTAAATTTCATTAATGCATTCAACTACTCACTATTAATGCACCTGATTTTTCGGGTCAAGTGGCCTTCAAGCTACTTTGAAGGTACACTCCCCTCCCCACCCTTGTCAACTTGTTCAAAAAAAACTACTCACTGTTAACATAAAACTAAATCCTCATGATACAAACTGATAATATATTAAATTTATTAAGGATACCCTATTCTAACTACTGCCAGCCTTTAAAAAATTCCCAAAGTTTAAATCTACCTACAAAACTGTGGGTTACTTCCACGGGAAAAGGTATTGAGATCTACAAATTTGTAGACTTTTTTCCAACTATAATTGGGAAGGAAACTGTTGGTTTTGAGCTTTTGCTATTAAATAAACTTCAATCATTTATGATTCAACTGTTTCAAATTTTCAGCACTCTCTCTTATCAGAAAATACAAAGTGCTGTCATTTCTGTCTACCGAGGTTTGATCATTTTTTTGTCTGTTTGTATTAAAGCAGTTGGAAACCACACTGCAGAAACGAGAATATCTAGAGAGAGAGGGAAAAACAGGTAAGAAGTTTACACTGATCTAGACTGTTGGTCATGGCATGGTTTACAAATTAGGTTTTTTTTGTCGTCCTTTTAAAGAAATTAGTGTATTTAATTATTACACCAACACTAAGGTTTAATCCAATAATAAGTAAATATCATTTTGTAGGTCAGATATAAAGTTTAAGTCTTGGGCTTAAGATCTAAAAAAATGCACTTGATTAATACAAGGATTGTGCCCTTAAGATTGCTTAATAAAGGATTAGTTTCGAGGCATACGAAAATTGACCTAGAGACACCCTCACCATAAACAAATAAATAAAGAAAGAAAAGAAAATTATTGTACAAATTTGATCTTAAAGGTAAGCATTAAGATAGGGTTCAATAACAATTCAAAACAACAGCTACCCATTGATGGCCAAAAAGAAATTTTAAAAGAACTGATTTATTACCCAATGTGTCCCCTCACACAAGTTCGTTGGACTTGGAACAAAAAAATATCAACCAAAGAATAGAATCATCAAACATCATGGGTTGGAAAATAATAAACGTAAAAACTTACCATATAAGGAGCCAAATAATTGTTTTACATATCAATAATAATCACATAATCAAAACTTGAAAGTTAGTAATCTTAGTTCTTTTCCTTTTTCCTTTTCATTTAATAGTATTTTGAGTAGCCTATGATTACTAAACTAATTCAACTCCTCTAATTAGATCAAATGTAGGTCATTCACATTGTCATAAGGGAATAGAAGAGAAACTACCACCTAATGGCCTCCCAAAAAGTCAAACTTAGATCAATAAAGTTAGAAGCAAATTCCTTTCCTACCAAACCAATCCCTTAGGTTGAGTAAAACCTGATTAGCCTAGAGCTCCACCTGTGTACCATTCTATATTGCAAAAGTATTGAGGCTCGAGAAGGTTTCAATTCCTACAACTCTTACATCAATACATAGAATTCTTTTCATATATTCCTCAATAAATTACTCTAAATATAACATACAATAGAAATTTCAGAAATATCTTTTATTCTTCGCATATGTACACCTAGTACCATGCAGTCATTTTGGGAGTTAACCAGTAGGTTTTCTCAAAACTACATGGTGTAATGACTTAAATCTAATGAATGCTTCGTTTTACAAATAAGAAACGACATATGTTGCATTCTTGTTCAGTGAAAAGCAATTTCAACCTACACCTATCCATCCATATCAATGTTAAAGGCACCGATTATAAGCTAGTTATATCAAATTCACTATATGTCATCTTTAGAGTCGTACCATAGGTTTGTGTGGCGGGGTTCTCAGCTGAGATTGCTTGGTAGGGAAGAAGAAATTGTGATGGCCG
The DNA here is from genome assembly GCA_020521535.1 of Rubroshorea leprosula. Lineage (NCBI taxonomy): Eukaryota > Viridiplantae > Streptophyta > Magnoliopsida > Malvales > Dipterocarpaceae > Rubroshorea > Rubroshorea leprosula. The sequence goes on along the minus strand of BPVZ01000158.1, from coordinate 406,549 downwards.
AAGGAGCACTCCAATCGTCAATGAGTTTGAGACATGTTGACAAGACAGTAGGTACCATAACTAGGACCCACCATGTGCCAAATGAGAATTTGTGTCAATTTGCCATGTGCTTGACCCTGCGTGGCCCCATTCTACCGAATGATGATGACTCCACAACAAATTATTTCCCGTCTTCTTCAGAACTGCAAAACTTTATATGGCATTCAATACGACTAAAAAGATATATCATGATATTGAAATAAGTTAAATAATTGAAATAAAATATATATAGCACCGTAAACTTCATTTATTTTCCAGTTTGACGATACGTTATATACAAGAGGCAACTTTCTCCTTTTACTAACCCGAGATCATAACCTGTCTTCAGATTTAAACGTGATAAACCTAACTTGAGAGTCTTATGTTTAAATTGTTTATCCAAACCCAATAAGAGATGATTCAAAGATTGACAGATAGCAGTTAGTCTTGGTAACCCTGAGATTTCAATAAAAACAATCTAAAGATTACAAATTTACAATTCAAGCTCATTGCTGTTAGAGCGGATTGTACAACCTTTCTCATAAACGGTTGAATCCACATTCAATGCACATATCATACAAAACCGTTATATTGTAGAATTAACCGATCCAGATAGCTTACCTGAGGTTTCAAGATTCTGACTGATCTAGCATTGAACATTGATACCAAACATCTTTCTGTTTTCTGTCAAGAAATCCCTGCAAATTTCAAACTTTTTTAAGTTCTCATTGATGATTTAGAACAGTAATCACAATTTTCAAAATAACCATCATTATCCAGTAAACTAATGACATTTACCAAGATGATAAGTTCAATAAAGGGTTTCTATAGCAACAGAAATTACTGAAGGGATACAATGCAGAAGGTTTTTCAATAAAATGCATGATCTTTATATCAATCACCGTTATATTTACACAACTCTTGCCTTCTGTGTGCTGTAAATTGCGATCAGTAGTTAAAAATAGATAGGCTAAATGTTTGGTACAACAGGAAGTGATACAAATAATCCTGGACAAGAAAAACCAGATTTCAATTAATCTTCATCTCAATATCTTCGTTCCCATTTGAAACACTATCAGAATTATCTTGTGGAAGTAAGCCAAGTAGTGGCAATGGCAGCAACGAACTGAGATTGCAGAGGATTATCAAGAATGCTAAGTTATCAAAACTATCCTTGGTTACACCAAAGAGCTGTGTCAAACCAGCACCAATCAGGCCCCCAACAACACTGCCTCCATTTGACACAGACATTAGAGTGGCAAAAAGAGTTGCTTCCATTCCCTCTGGACATAACTTTGCTGCTAGTACAAGAACAGGCATGAAAGACACCTACATTGTTATCAATTTTTTAACATGGTTAGAAGAAAAACCATTTGATCTTTTGGAGAAAAAAGGGGGGGAGCAGTATGTGCAAAGAATCATTAAAGCAGGAATTGCAGTCAAATAGAATAAAAATAGTGAGTAAATTTAATACCTGACTCAGAACCGTTAGAATCAATGAATCCCCAATTGCAAACCATTCATCACTTATGCCAAATTCCCGGTTCAATCCAGTAACAAGAAAGACCTAAGCAAAGATAAGTATAATGTTGATAAATGCCATGAAAAACATTATTTAAATGATCAAGTAGTCTCAACGAAAAACAAAACATATGCAAACCTGAGTCATTCCAAGAGCTGTACCAATAACAGTTGTTACAAGAAAAATCTTCCGCAATGGAACATTTTTTAGAAATCCATTATACAGTCCAACTCCTAGTAATGATGCAAAAGAGGTAACAAGCTTGACACGTCCTAGAAATTCTGGGGTGAAACCAAGTCTATTTGTGCTGAAACCAAAATAAACTTTTGTTTCAGGTTCAAAATGGATACCCAAAAATAGGAAGATCAAAGTAACTATATAAGGTCAGGAAGGATTTACGTGAAGAAAAACATAGCAGAGTCTGATTGTGGTGTTGCCTGCCACAGGAAAATAAAAAATGTGGGCAGAAATACTTTCGGCTGCCTCACAGCTTTGCACAGCTCTATGACATGCTCTCTTGAGCTTTCAAGAAAGCTAGGGCTGGCAAAAGGGATATTCTGTACCCTTGCTGGTCCAAGAACACGCTGTTCTTTTACAAGAACAGCAACTGCAGATGTTATCAGCGGTAGCAATGCCGTGAGACCAAAAACAAATCTGAAATGTTATGCATCACCAAAATAAGTAGCTGAAATTATCATTGTCCTAGGAAATTAGAGTTTAATGCCCATCACTTTAACCACCTTACACCATAAGCATCAACCAGGGAGCCGCTGAAGTAGGAGCTCACAATTCCACCAAAAGCTGAAGATCCCCAGCATAAAGACTGAAGAGATCCTGACATACTCTGTGACTCACCACGAGCCCTCTCAACGACCATAGAATCTACAACCTGCAACAGCATAGAGGTTTAAAAAGAAATTGAATTGGATAACTCTGAAAGAACCAATTTTTAAGGCTAACAATCAAAATACTTTGAAGATTCCCATAAAAAAAGTTAAAAATTAATGTCCATATTCAAAAGCTAAGCTAATGCATGAGTGCACTTACACAGGTGTATATACATTCTTACACACAGAGATACAGAAGGATGTATTTGTGTGTGCATGTGTGTGTGTGCATGCTCGTATGGGTGTGAGAGAGAGAGGTATACTGGGACATAGTTCCATTAGAACTAATGACAATTGACAAGTATACAATCAAACCTCAGAAATTAGATTCACTGGTTGCCGAAACATGTCCTGCTCTCACTAAACATCACATAGACTTTCAGCAAGAAGCTCTTATGAGAACTCATAGAAAAAAAAAAAAAAAATCACAAATTCAGTGTTTCGTTAAGTCAGGAATGACTCATACATTCTGCACAATACCCAGATCAAGACTTTATCTTCCAATGGGCACATGTCTAGAGATTCCGAAAAGATTGTTGCATAAGTAAAAGGAAAAATTTTTATACTTGCAGAATTAAAGAGACTAACCACGTCAGAGAAGGCAACAGAAAGAGATCCAAGAAGTATGCAGAATGCAGTACTATACTTGCTGTCGACAACCGTAGCCATCAAGCTCCATGAGAGTGCACCAAGAAGCCCTGATAGAACCAAGTATGACCTTCTCCGGTAACCAAATAGCGGGATGGAATCACTACAACAGAGAATGGTGTCACTCAAAAAAAATCCAAAAACATATTGAACGCTTCAAAATAAGTGAGGCTGACCAAATACAGAGTTTGTAAATAGAGATTAGAGACACACCTAATAAATCCATAAACAGGCTTAATAAGCCATGGCAATGCAGAAAAGCCAGATATAACAGCCGTCTAGCTAAACAAGTATAATTCGTCAGTCCTTTAGATCATGCTAAGAAAGCACAAACTCATTAAAATTCTACAATGCAAGATATCTCAACAAAATGCAAATAATTTCTAATTCAACCTCATCCAGCACGGGATGTTCGAAGACAAGCATACCTCTGCCGGATCAAGATGCAAATCATCTTTCAAGTAAAAGCTGACGGCGAGTCTCGAAAGACCTAAAACGCCTTGAACAAAATACACCATGGCAACAGCAACATTATCCGGTGACAGTTCAACACCAAAAATTTTCAGTCCGCTGCCAATATATCTAATTTTCCGCCGATAACTAGAAGTGTTCGTCTCTTGTTCCATGTTTGTTGTTAACAAATCCCCTTTTTCAGCACCTACCACCGCAATACATACATGTTTGATCAAATTTTTACTTTTTTGAGAAGAAAAATCAAATGCCTAACGAAACCTCAACGTATTCGAATTCTTTATACAATCAGTGAAGTTGGATTTTATTTTAAATCTTGTCAAGAAATGAGAGAGAGAAGTTACCGATTCTGGAATCTAGGAACGGCTCATCGTCTCTGTCGCCTCGGTGGGAGGAAGCTGGAAGTGGAGCGGCAACGGACATGCCGTTATTGTCTCGGCGAGAGTTCCGATGAGCTCTGCGGCGGTACGAAGCAGCTACGGGAGTGATCGATCTTCGGGGAGGGGAGAGAGAGAGAAAAATGGAGAAGAAAGAGAAAATGAACCTTGGTGAGGGTAATATTGAGATTGTAGGGAGAGCACGTGAAGGAGAAAAAGGTAAAAATGTAAAAAAGAAGATGCTAATTTTGTATTTTTCAATTTAAAGATGTTAAATTTGTTTGTTGTTAAATAAGTAATTAATTTTTAATATTTTATATTTAAAATTTCAATTTTTAATTTTTAAATAATGATGTTAATTTTTAATATTTTATATTTAAAAATATTAATTTTTAATATTTTATATTTAAAAATATTAATTTTTAATATTTTATTTAAAAATTTTATTTATCATATTAGTATCATTATTTAATTAATCTTTAAATAAAAAAATTAAAAATTAATATTTTTATTTAAAAACTAATAAAATTAATATTGTTTTTTCTAAAACCCATTAATTTATTTGTTTTTGCAATCTCCTACATTCCATGCTTGTGTTGCCTATAGAATTACGTAAACACCCTCCTAAAGTGACTCGGAATCTCGGCCTTTTGCTAAAAAGGGTGGGGCGGCCGCGAAGTGAGCTTCGCGGAACCGCTAAATGCGGATAATAGCATGGCACAATGATAATCCACCTCGAAAAGAATGGGCTTTGAGCCCATGCCTATAATCATGGTCCAATCAAATTACCGTTGGGCTTTGTGGCCGAAAAAGATCACTTGAACTAAACATGTACATGGATGTTCGATTTTTTTTTTTTTTTTTGGTTCCCATAAGAAGTTTGTTGCATTACATAATAAAAAAACAATTATCCGATTATTTAAATAATTTACTAGTAATTATTTTTTAATGAAAGTAAAAAATTTTATATTTGGGTTATATGACAGACGGATAGACTGGTTAAGAGATAAAAGAGAATTATTTCTAACTGTATAATTCAAAATTAAAATAAAATAAAATAAAAAACAATTCTTTCACATTTCTTAATACTCCTTAGTCACATTCTTACAACTTAAATACAAAATCTCTTATTTTAAGTACAAAAATATTATCATTGAGTCACTCAAATCATCGAATAAATAAATTATTTTCTTTCTACTTAATGAGTCATATAAAACAAAACACAGAAAACTTTCTTCTCAATTCTTATGCCACCAAGGTGTGTCATCTTAATAGACTAAAGCAAACTTTTTAACCTTGAGCTCAAATATGAGTTTTTATAAGTATTAATTATCAAGGCGGTTGAGTTCTTATTACTTACTTTAAATTTCACCATTCATGTATTGATTTTCCTTTAGGTTGGATTCAACAATATGATATTAATTTGTGTACTCCTAAAGTCCCATTCCACCAAATCATGTATATATGACTGGTTTCATAAAATATAAAATGATGTACACATAATCACTCATCTTTCAGTGGATGATCAATAAAGAAATCCGGCTGATGTTGTGGTTGACATCCACCTTATTTGATTACTTTAAGATTTCGTATCTTCCTTTGAAAAACAAGGGGCTTTTAGTATTATTCCCATTGAATTATGCACTAAACCTGTCCCCATGAAATAGTGACTCTTATGTCAGGACCCTACTAAACAAATATTTGGAGACACAAATAGAATAATAATCTTCTTAGAAAAGCCTCAACAGCTGCTTATGTTGTGGGAAGACGACGAAAATAAAGAAAAGAAAAGAATTTATTTTCGGCTGCTCAAGTTAGTGGCTCTTTGGTGCACTAATCAAAGAATGATTACCATTTAAATTAAGGAAAAGATTTATACAATGTTTTTAGTCAGAAATCAGCATCTTAATCATTGCCACCAACTTTGAAAACCAAGACAAAAACCCCCTCCCAACACTAACCGCCGGTCCAATTACCACTTCAAGAAAAATATGAGGATGCTTTAGATTAGAGAATTCAAGTCGAATACCTCATGTTTCATTTTTAAGATGAAAGAAAAATATTTTGGAAAAGCAAAGGTATTGGTTCAGGTTGTATAAGCATAACCATTGCCCACGTTATAAAATTTTACATGGTGTTTTTTCTTTTTAATACATTGAAATGTTAATTATTTAATATCAACTAACGACCTGTTGGTCCGAGTAGAAAGTATTAAGGAAAGTAAATCCCCTCCATGAAGTCCTGGATTGTCTCCATGAAATCCCAAATTTAGAAGATCTCGGAACTGCAATTGTAAAAGTTTTGGAACTGCAATTGTAAATAGTGTTTCCTAGTTGGATTAGACTCTGTAATGTATAAATTGTACTACTCCATTCAGTAATAAGACCATGAAGAAATCCTTCTTTGATTCAAGCCTTCATACCTTGATAGTGGTATCAGAGCATACCTTCTCTCACGAGATCTCTAATCCTATGGCTACTCGTGACGAAACTCCCAACTTAGTAGCATCCAAACACTCGGCTGCAACCATGCTTGAACCCAACATCACCCGGAATCCAATTTCCTTTAACTCTGCAGCTTTTCTCGTCAAACTCACACCCAACAACTATCTCTCTTGGAAAGCTCAGTTCGTGTTGCTTCTTGGAGGCTATGAACTTGATGGTTTCCTTGACGGATCTCATCCTTGTCCTGTAGCAACTGAGCCCACCTGCAGTCTGTGGGCATGCCAGGATCAACTCCTCCGTCATGCCTTAATTACCTCTGTTTCAGAGAACATCACTCTTTACATAGCTGCCACTGCCACTGCACAGCAAGCCTGGGAAACCTTAGCCAAACTTTATGCCAATCGCTCTCGCACACGGGTCATAACCCTCAAGGAACAGCTCCAAACCATGAAACGTGATGGTCGTCCAGTCTCTGAGTATCTTCGCTCTCTGAAAACTGTGGCAGACGAGCTTGGCACCGTGGATCATCCACTTTCTGATGATGATCTCATTGTTTATATACTTAATGGACTAGGATCGGAGTTTCGGGAAATTGCTGCATCCCTCCGGACTCGTGACTCATCTCTTTCTTTTGATGATCTACATGACTGATTAGTGGCTCATGAAGAAAGTTTACGCCGCGACGAAGCTCGGATTGACACCTCCCCGGTAACAGCTTACTTTGCTTCTAATGCTGGATTAACATCATCTACATCTTCCAGTGTAAGTCCCTTTCCTACCTCTGGTCGACAATCTCAATGGCATTCCCAACAACATCACGGACGGGGAAGTTCTAATCAATCCAATAGGCCAAATCAGCATCGACGTCGTGGACAAGGCCCAAGGTATCCAACTCGTCCCACTGGATCCACTTGCTAATTATGCGGACATGCTGGACATTTGGCTTGAAATTGCCCCAGTTTTTGGGTCTAGTCCGTTGGCCCAATGGCTAACTTTGCGTCCTCTTCAAATGGTTTTCTTGATGATTGTTTGTTGGACTCCGGTGCTAATAATCATGTTACAACAAACTTGGCCAACTTAGCACTTCATTCTGAATACAATGGTCCTAATGAACTGCAAATTGGTGATGGAACAGGTTTGAAAATCACACACGTTGGTCACTCCACCCTACACACACAAAAGTCCTCCTTACCTCTTCATAATGTCTTATGTGTTCCATCCGCCTCTCAAAATTTAATTTGTGTTTTTCAACTATGCAAAACTGCTAATGTTTATGTTGAATTTCACTCTAATTATTTTCTGGTGAAGGACTCTTGCACGAGGAAGATACTGCTTCAAGGACCAAACATTCATGGGATCTATCAAATTCAAGGAAAAATTAGTCCTCAACCACATGCCTTCATAGGAGAACGCACTACCATGGCGAATTGGCATTCTCGTTTAGGTCATCCTTCCGTCAAGACCCTAAAAAATGTTGTTACTTCCTTTAATCTTCCATTATCTAATAAAATCAATTTTTCTTCATGTGATTCTTGCTCATGCTCCAAGAGCCATAAATTGCCTTTTTCTGAGTCATCTATCACCAGTACTACACCACTTGAACATGTCTTTTCTGATGTGTGGGGCCCTGCTCCTGTTACTTCAATTGATGGTTTTAATTATTATGTGTTGTTTATTGATCATTTTAGTCGATATATTTGGCTTTACCCACTCAAACGCAAATCTGATGTCTTTTCGGTTTTCCAAAAATTTAAATTATTGGTTGAAAATCAATTTGATAAAAAAATCAAGAACCTCCATATTGATGGCGGGGGCGAATATGTGGCTCTTCGTCATTTTTTATCTCAACATGGCATCTCACATTTTACTACCCCACCATACACTCCTGAACTTAATGGCATTAGCAAGCATCGGAATCGACATATAGTCGAATCTAGCCTTGCTCTATTGCACACTGCATCTCTTCCTTCTAGTTTTTGGTCATTTGCATTTCTCAGAGCCACTTACCTCATTAACAGACTCCCTTCTCAAGCCATTGCACATAAATCTCCTTTTGAAACATTGTTTCGTCTTAAGCCAAATTATCATAAACTTCGGGTTTTTAGTTGTCTTTGTTTTCCATGGCTCCGACTCTATAACTCCAACAAGCTTCAATACCGCTCTCACCCTTGTTTATTTGTTGGATACTCCTTTGAGAATTTGAGTTACAAATGCCTTGATCTTTCTACAAAAAAAAAAAAGTGTTTTATTCTGGGCATGTTATTTTTCAAGAGCACACCTTTCTTGCGCCATTTAAACACTCGTGTTCTCCACCACCTGATTTCGCGTTGGATAGCCTAGACGATCTGCCATCGCCACTTGTTGTCTCCCTTGTGGCTCCTCATGAATCTTTGGTTCACAAAGTTGTACCTCCTGCAATAGTCCGCATCGCCCAACCTCCCGTTACCTCACCAACCTGCCCAGCCTCTACTCCTCACCCGAATCTCAACAGCCACATGTACCCACCTCCATTGCTTCCCCACCTCTCCCTCCACACTCCCCTAAGCCTATCATTGAGCCCATTCCCCAACCTTAACCATTGCCACCTCCAAAGCCCATTCGAACTCACCCCATGCTTACCCATTCTCAAAACAACATCTTTAAGCCTAAATTCATCCACCAGGCCGTCTCTACCTCTCCTGTTCCCATTTGTGAACCCACTTGTGTGACTCAAGCACTGAAAGATCCCAATTGGCGGAACGCTCTGTCTGAGGAATTTAGTGCTTTGGTTCGTAAGGAACCTGGGAATTAGTTCCTTTTACTCCTGATCAGCACCTTATTGGTTGTAAGTGGGTGTTTCGTATTAAATGAGCCAAAGATGGTAGCATTGAACGCTACAAAGCACGCCTTATTGCCAAAGGCTTTCATCAACGTCCAGGTTCGCATTACTCTAATACTTTTAGTCTGGTGATTAAGCCTACTACCATTCTTACTGTGTTGTCTATTGCTGTTAGCAAGAATTGGCCTATTCGTCAATTGGATGTCAACAATGCCTTTTTGCATGGGCATCTTGAGGAAAAATTGTTCATGGCACAACCAGTTGGCGTTGTTGATCCTGCTCTTCCTCATCATGTGTGTCGGTTGCGGAAATCTATTTATGGGTTAAAGCAGGCTCCACGGGCGTGGTTTCAGGAACTCAAGTAGTTTATTATCTCTTAAGGTTTCTCCCATTCTCGCTCTGATTCCTCTTTGTTTGTTTATCACCGGAATTCGACCTGGATATATTTCCTTGTTTATGTGGATGACATCCTCATTACTGGTAGTGATCCCTCTGCTGTGTCTTCTCTGATAAACTGCATGAGTACTAGATTCTCCATTAAAGATTTGGGTACTCTTAGCTATTTTCTTGGCATTGAAGCAGTTCCCACCAGTGCAGGACTCTTCCTCTCTCAACACAAGTATGTTAATGATCTCCTCCATCATTTTCGGATGCATGAGGCTGAGCCGGTTGCCACGCCACTTGCTACTAATATTGGTCTGCAGCTTCTCTTTGGCACTGCTTTTTCAGATGGTTCCGATTACCAGCGTCTTATTGGTTCCCTCTAGTACCTCACTTTCACTCGACCTGACCTGTCATTTTCTGTCAACAAATTAGCTCAGTTTATGCATCGACCCACAGAGCTGCATTGGCAGGCAGCAAAATGACTTTTGCGGTACTTGCGCGGTACTCTGTTTCACGGGCTGCTTCTTCGGCCTCAATCTTCTCTCAACTTGCATGCTTATTCAGATGGGGACTGGGCTAAAGATCAGGATACAATGGTTAGCACCACTGGGTATATAGTCTTTCTTGGTCAGAATCCGATCTCCTGGCGAGCTGCAAAGCAAAAAGCTGTTGCTCGAAGCTCCACTAAGGCTGAATATTGTGCTCTCGTTGCTACAGCCTCTGAAGTTGTCTGGATTCGACATTTGCTTGGTGAACTTGGGATCTTTTGCTCCCCTTCTTCCGCCATCTTTTGTGACAACATTGGCGTCACCTATCTTAGTTTAAATCCTGTTATGCACTCGCGCATGAAGCATATAGCTATAGACTTGCATTTTGTTCGGGATTTAGTTGATCAACGTGTTCTTCATGTCTCCCACATTGCATCCCAAGATCAGCTTGCTGATGGGCTCACAAAGCCCCTCTCTTCCATCTGGTTTTCTCACTTACGGTCCAAGATTGGAGTTGCAAATGGCACCACCGTCTTGCGGGGGTGTATTAAGGAAAGTAAATCCCCTCCATGAAGTCTTGGATTGTCTTCATGAAATCCCAGATTTAGAAGATCTTGGAACTGCAATTGTAAAAGATTTGGAACTGTAATTGTAAATAGTGTTTCCTAGTTGGATTAGATTCTGTAATGTATAAATTGTACTGCTCCATTCAGTAATAAGACCATGAAGAAATCCTTCTTTGATTCAAGCCTTCATACCTTGATAGAAAGAACTCGATTCTTTTTAAATAAGGTATCAAGTTTGAGTTTTGTAAATAAAGAAGCAGATGTTGAAAAAGTTTTCCCTCTAATGGGATTCGACGCGACTCGATTTTGAATTAATCGAAATTTAACGTGATTACCGCATATCAAGAAGCTAATGCTAGAAAAAAAAAAAAAAAAAAGAAGGTTGATTTCAATCCCTAACTTTAATTCTAAATTAATATTTTTAAATTAATAAACTAAGTTAGTCAAATTTTATGTTAAATTCTTATTAGCATAGAATTTCACATAATGTCAAAAGTTAATAAAGTATAAAGATACCTCAACATAAAATTTTTTTAATTTAAATTACTTAATAAAAAATAACTTTATCTCATTCTTTAATCTACTCCTTTAATCTAACCCAAGCCATGCCATTCAATATACAACTTATGATATATATATATATATATTGAAAATAACTTATGATATATATTGAGGTGTTATTAGTCGGTGAAACCTAAAATTTTTTATATGTCAAGTTTTTCTTTTAATTATTGTCAGTTGCACCACTCTCCGATGCGATATGCCATTATCGATGCACATGCCTACAATTCGAATCTATAATCTCTCAACCGCTTTGATGATTCGCTGCATGTCAGGTTTTGTTGGTTAAGATACGTTTACATGGTATCCCATTGCATCCAAGAAGTTTTAGAATAGAATAGAAGAAAATTTGACAAATCTAGTTTTGGATGGGAAAACAAGAACAAAGGACCAAAGCACCAAACTAGATTCCACCGTCCAGGGTATGGGTCAATTTGATATATATTTTTTTTCTTCTTGGATTCATGTAAATTTTGAAGAAACCCTAAAAAATAATTCTTCGTTGCTTCTTGGTTGAAGAACAGAGTGATGAAGATGAACATGAAGAGAAATGTCAAGAACAAGCCCCATAGATAACATCAGAATCCGATTTCTCCATTTCATCTTCCAAGGCAATCTCCTGATGCCGGCATTCGCGACTGCAGAAAGCTTTCTCTCCTCTGGAAAGAACAAAAAATTTCATGAAATCAATACCTAGTTGTTCTTGAAGTGAAAACAGAGATCAAATGTCTAAAGTAAGCAGAAATCATACTAAATATGGGAACTTTGAAGCTTACTTGTACATGAAAATATCTTTTCCCTGTCCAAGATTCTTCTTGCATGTGTAACAGAAGCTGAGAAAATTTTCCGATTGGTAATTTGGTTCAACTCCGGGCAATCCGTTCTCCTTCCTCAGGGCAGAGAATCCGACAACACCACAGGAGCTCTCCACAATGCAATCGTCAAAAATATGGGTGGTTCTCGGATTGGGCCCGTGAGATATGACGCAAGTGTAATCCTCGGAGAGCTCCATTTCAGTTGCAGAGAGACACCCGGTGAAAACCCGAGGAGAATTGGCAGCATCCATGCCGGAATTTACAGACCTAAATCCAGATTTCTTCACCGGAGAAGGAGATAACCCGGAGGGGAACGAACCCATTCGAGAATTCCTCGTCTTGATACCGAACTCCGAAGGGGATTTGGGTGAATCTGCCGGAGAAAGAACAGAAGGAGGCAGGGGAGGAATCTGAATCCTCAGCTGAGACCCCAACAGGACCACTCGGGTCTCGGGTTTTGACAGGTTGGGATCGGAATCATCGTCCCGAAGAGCATCGACAATGCCCAGGCCGATCCCTTTGCAGTCGAGCTTGTGTCGCGTTTCTGGTTCTGGGGTTCTGGGTGTGCCAGTATCGGACCAGAAAACGTTTCTTAGACTGGTGAACGGTTTGCCGTCGAGAATGGAAGTCGGGCTCATGACAGCCTCGTTATTATCAGACAACGCTTTCAAGGTGGCGAATCCAGTAAACAACCTCGGAAATGAAGCGGCTCTTCTGTTCTTGTCCACCGGAGATGGAAGATTGCCATTGCCTCCACTTTCAGCCATTTTTAAAGCAACATTCATCAAAGTCTCGCACTACAAAGAAATAAGAAAAATTAAACCAAAAACATAAATAAAAACAAATCCAGATAAAAGATTGAACAGAGAAAAGAGATTCACCCACCAGAGAAGTTCAATCTTTTATCTAGAAACCACCATGGATTCCAAAAATCTTTGATCAAAGCTACTACCTTACAGCTTGGAAGAACAAGAAAAACTAAGGATTCTGAATCCCCTAAATTAGAGACTACAGAAAAAGCAACCAATTTTACAAAACCCAGAGACCAAAAAATCCAAACAAGCCACGAGTTTGCCTCTCTAAAAACTCAGTAGCTGCCATTTGAAACCAGAAAAAGGGGGGGGGGAATCAAAAGGAAGAAGATGAAGCAGTTCACTTGATCCCCCAAATATTTCTCTATAGATTCTTCAATTTCTCAGGGATAATCCGTCTGGGGTCAGAAAAGATATGGGAGGAGGGCCTCAAAAGAGTCACGATCAGTGAGACCAGAATGCTTCAAAAAGCAGACCAAAGAAGGTTTTGTAATTTTGTTACCCTGTAAAAAGCTTTCTTTATTGGCTCTGTTTTTCTCTCCCTTCCACTTTTATTTATCTTTTTAATTCTATAGCAGACACCCAAAACCCCCGAAATTAAAAATCAAAACCTTTGAAGACGCAGACAACACAAGACCCGCCCCACCACCCAAGAAAATAGAAAAAGGCAAAAGAAAAAGAAAACCCAAAACTAAGTTCTCTTCTCTTCCTTCTTTAGTGGGTCATCCTTTTAGTAGCATTTTATGCTCTGTTATTGCTCTGTTTCTGCATCATCAGCTCTGAAAAAAAATCACCATGGCCCATGCATTTGCAGAGAAATGACAGAAGAAAGAGAAAGAGAATGGAGTTATATTGAGGGAGTTGTTGATCATGAATGATCATGATATAGACGCGTGGTGTACTGCATGCGAGTGTGTGGGTTTCCGGTAAAACCACCTCTTTACTGGCCGGATATGGCAGTTTGATCTTTGACGTCGTTTGGCTCTTGTCAAAGAACTATTACGTAATTAACTCTTTTTTTTATTTTCCTCATTTTTTCTCTAAGGCTGGTGATGGTTCTGTTCTTTTTCATCGGAATTTTGATCGGCGCTCAGTACACTTACCAATTACCATTCTCTGGTGGACAACTATACTGACTACTTACGTGAAAAATTTTAAGCAATACCACACCTGGAATCTTTTTTTATACATTATTATGTAATTATTAAAAATTATTAAAAATATAATATTATATAATAATTATTTTTTTTATATTGGTACATAA
>BPVZ01000158.1:357391-374191 GCA_020521535.1 Rubroshorea leprosula | reverse complement strand
TTAATTCTGTTAATTAAAAGAAAATTTTTGTCAGTTAATAGTCAACTAATAAAGTTAACGGTCAACTAATAGAATTAATAAAATATTACAAAACGAAGATTATTTTCTCTAATTTTAATAAGTGAGGGGTTAAAAATATCACAGTATATGATGAAGGGTTAAAATTTATGAATTTAATAAGGTAAACGATTAAAAATATTACAATATAAAGTAAAAAGTTAAAATTTTTAAACTTGATAAAGTGAGGGATTAAAAACAAGTTTTTGCCGTAAAATGGTCACTGATTGCTCTCTGCAGAGTTTAATCAAGATTCATTGTTTGCCCGTAAAAAGTATTTTAAAGTAAGGAAAATGATTTGAAAATAATTATTTATTATTTTTATGTAATTTTATATATTATTTAAATAATTTATTTTTTAATTCATTTAAAATTTATTATATTAAATACATTTAATTATTTAATAACAGATAAAAATTATATAAAAAATAATAAAAAAATTATCCTATTTTTTCTGATAAAAAATTTCCTATTTCATTTAGAATTTTCCAATTAAAAAAATTCAAAATACTCGAAATTAGGGATTGCAGAACAGGGACTGATCTTCGGCTTCTGATGATGGATCCGCTCTCCGCCCTCCGCGACTACACCATTCGCGGCGACCTCGACAAGATTGTGCGCGTCAACGATGACTTCCGTTTCGGCTCCGACTACACCTTCCCCTGCAACGCCGAGACCGCCTACCGCTCTAAGCAGGGCAACCTCTACACCCTCGAAACCCTAGTGTACTACATCAAGAACCACCACATCAAGCACACCGACTACATGCACGATGCCCGCGCCCACCGCATCCCCGCCGTCACCTTCACCGACCGCAAAACCCTCCTCGATTACCTCACCGGAAAGGTCGCCTCTTCCGATTCCATCGTCTGGAATCCCCCCAAATTTCCAGAGGAATATCGCCCTGATGCTTCCGCGTTCGATGCTGACAGTAATAACAACAACAGCAACAGCAAAAACATGGACGTTGATGACGCTCGCGATAGCAAATTGGGTGTTGCTCAGGACGAAACTGAGCAAATGGATTATATTTCTGTGATTCGATCAATTGAGAAGCCGTTGAAGGACAGGGAAGCCATATTGGAGTGCAAGAATAGGGATTTTTACAGTGTTCTTGTGGCATCGACTAAGAGAGAGGAGGAGAGGCAGAGGATAGAATCCCAGCAGAGAAAGGATGGTCTGGTGGCGAAGAGTAGGTTGATGGGGGCGGATGAAAGGGGGTTGGGGTTAGGTTATGGGGATGAGATGATGGGGTTTGATTCTAAGCCGAAAATGCACTTGAAAGGGGGCAAGATTGGCGAGGGGGTGCCTATAATTTTGGTGCCAAGTGCTTTCCAGACGCTGATTACGATATACAACGTCAAGGAGTTTCTTGAGGATGGGGTTTTTGTCCCCACTGATGTGAAGGTGAAGCAGATGAAGGGGGCGAGGCCAGAATGTGTTACTGTGCAGAAGAAGTTCAGTAGGGATAGGGTGGTAACGGCTTACGAGGTCAGAGATAAGCCCTCTGCATTGAAGCCAGAGGATTGGGAGAGGGTGGTTGCAGTTTTTGTTTTGGGGAAAGAGTGGCAGTTCAAGGACTGGCCGTTTAAGGATCATGTGGAGCTGTTTAATAAGAGTAAGTGGAAATTTTAGCTGATATTATTGTTATTTGAGTTTAAAGTTCCTTCTTTACCTATCCTAGTTGCTTCTCTAAATAGTTTAAGTTTGATTATCTAAGTCAGGCGTCTTTGAGTGTGATCTGGAACTGGATTGTGAAGCTGAAGGGCATTTCTAAAATTCCTTATGCATCTAAATTTTGGACTTTTGTGTACTTGGTAATTTTGTCTACCTGGTAATTTTGTCTACCTGCTTTTGAGGATGTAAGCTGTGATTTTTTCTACGCAGTTATTGGATTTTACATGAGGTTTGAAGATGACAGTGTGGAATCAGCCAAGACTGTGAAGCAGTGGAATGTGAAGATCATCTCAGTGAGAGTTTATTTCCCCGTTAAAATATAATATTGCTTGATTTGCTTCTATGAGATTTTGTATTATTGAGTGGAAGCAAGTAGTTTTTGCCCTGTTTCTTCCACTTTAGTTTCTTTGCTGGCATTTCAAGGTGCTTTATCCATGCAGATTAGCAAAAACAAGCGACATCAAGACAGGGCTGCTGCACTGGAATTCTGGGACAGACTAGAGGAGTTTGTACGCTCACGATCTCATTCCTGAGCTGCTCAGCTTTTAGGCAACATTCATGTGTGCTACTTTAACAATCATTAAGTATGACCTTGATACATAGTTATATATTTTTCAGTCAAATTTATATATCAAGTTTATTGTTTAACACTTGTCATTAGTCACTTTTAATCTTCATAAAGTTTGTGGTTGGAGTTCAGTTATCTAGTGTGTTCAATTAACATTACATGTGTTCAGGTATTGGCATCTATTGGGCTGTGTCAACCCAACTTTTGGGTGTACCAATTTCTTCAACTAGGTCCTGTTCTCCTTTTGCTAAGGTCATTTTAAACCATTGTATAGTAATTGCTAATAATAAGTTTGCCTCATCTTTTGAGTTAGCACCACATGTGTTAATGAAGATTTTTGTCAATGTATTTAGTTTTAATTGCTTTTCTTCATTATGAAAAGAAATGGATGTTGGAACCTCAGACTGTCGTCTTTTTTGGTAGTTGATGGATTTGGATTTTGTGTTTATTTATAGCTGTAAAATGATTTTTACTTGAGGATGGAATTTACCTTTTAAACCAAAATTTTCTTCTTAAGTTACTTTACTTTTCTTGAACAGGTAGAATCCAAAGTGTGCTTCT
Source organism: Rubroshorea leprosula (assembly GCA_020521535.1). Taxonomy (NCBI): domain Eukaryota; kingdom Viridiplantae; phylum Streptophyta; class Magnoliopsida; order Malvales; family Dipterocarpaceae; genus Rubroshorea; species Rubroshorea leprosula. Next base: position 371,328 of record BPVZ01000158.1, on the reverse strand, counting down.
TAAGTTACTTGAACTGGAGAATCTGGAAGTTTGTGACAGTGAGGCTATGTGGGCAGATAATATTTATTGAAGACATTTGCTTTGCTACTGGAGGTGCTTACCTTTAACTGTTGGTTGTGTTTCAATGAGCATCCATGCACGTTAGTGGTTTGTTACAACTGTAACACCTCTGCTAATTTTGCTGCTGGAATGATTCCTCTTTCTGGAATACGGATCCATGTGGCACAAGGTCTGTTATCAAGATGCTTCTCCTCCATGTATTGTCAATTTTTGCTTATGCTAGTTAGTCATAGAGCAGTTCTAAAGAATTTCTGACATCTGGTTAACTAATTCTTTACCTTCGTTTGGTACTTAGCTCCACCACACTTCAGAACTGCGGTTAGTTCCTTAATGTCGTTTGTGGTTATAAAATTTTCTTGTTTATCTGTGTATCGTTGACCTGGAATTGGAAGTGTACGTGTCTGTTGACATCATGCATGCGTTGTATTTTCAGTGAACAATTATATATGGTCTTTATTAGGAAAGGAAGAGGGCCAGAACTCTCTTCACTAATACAAAACTATATCAACCGCCAAATGGGATGGTAGAGAAAAAATATAGATGCTTCACAAGCAGAAGACAACCGTGTGTGACGAATGAAGAATACATCAAATGGTAATTAAAGTATCCTAAAGCTAGAGGATATCAGTATATTGTGAAGATTGAACCGTATGATGCAGCTATGAGAACGAAGATGAGCAGTGAAAATGACAACTTTGTGGAGCTTCCATCTGATGAGGATGAGCCATCTCGTGTTGATGGTGCAGTTTTAGATCCACTTCCTGCATTCATTAAATTCATACCAGTGCACAAAGTTAATGGTGGGGATCAAATAAATCTTGTTTTCACATATTATCTTGAGGATCCAAAACCATTCCATACCCGGAGTAAATGTGGTACTGCCCTCTGGTGATCCTGCGGGGGAGCCGGCTGGAGAAGCAGCTGACAACATACAGGTGGTGGTATTGATCAGTGGAATTAGACTAATTTAATCTTTATTATTTTTCATTACTGATTCAATACAGAGATCGTGCAGTTTTTGGTGATAAGTAATGATTTTTCTTTATTAGAAAAGGGAGTAATTAATTGCATCCTTACCACTACATTGGCTAATGGGTGGAGTCTGGACATTGCAAGCCCCAGGCAAGGCCAGAGCCTGAGTCTGGTTGATGTTTAGCCCCAACGATGAACCTCCACCATTGAGGACCTGACACAAGCATTGGGGTGATGAGCGGACAACATTGGCAAGCTGTGAGCAGCACTGCGAAGAAGGGGTTGAGGAGTTCCCCGTAATATAGTTGAGGCAAGGTGACAAGCTGATCAATTCATTGGTGCAACTAGACTGAGCTGCGGCTCCTGCACAAAGCATGGCCGCAACAACCAGGGCGAGACACACTGCCATCTTCCCGATTGCCATTAGCGTTCTCTGTGATCCTTAATGTAACCTGTGTACTCTAGTGATCTTGAAACTATGGAGTGTGATTGTGGTGATGGATGGAAAAAGGTTTGGGGTTTATATAGGGGGATTATGAAAGAACAGAGATAAAAAAATGTGTGTTTAGGTGACCAACTTTTTATAAACGGATTCAATGGTCAACAACAGGCTTAGCTCTTTGAAGCGGCTGAAGCATTGAAGTCTTGCAAACTATGCTTGCGTCTAGGTGGGTTTTGGGTAACCTACCAACTTATACTTGGCTGGTGTAGTGTACAGATATGGACAGCTTTTGTGGAAACCTGAACCATGAAGAAAGCATAACGTGTTTCTTGTTTCTGACTCTACCTCTCCGTGGAATTTTAGAATCCAAACCTGGTTTAGAAAGAGGAGAAAATTCTTTAAAGAGAAAAAGAAAATGATGTATGGTTGGGTAAGGTGGGGCTGGCTTTCTCCAGATGTCTGTCATGATGTCTGCTCATGTGTTTTGTTTATTGCTTTGGACCCAAGAAAAATGCTGTTCAATTTAGTATTTGAATCAAAGAGGGGAGGGACCATATATGGTCAAATTAAAGGACAGATGGGTTATCTTATTCTATACTCCTCACTAGAGGTTCAACACCATCTTGTTCGGGGTGTACTTCTTACTTGGACTTTTTCTTTGATTTGAAAGAATTGGCGTTAATAACGGTGCTCAACATTTCTCTCTCTCTCTCTCTCTCTTTTACACGAAGACTAAAAAATTCAATTCTAGATGTGTGATTAAAAACATAATTACTCTATACCACCAAATTATATGGCTACTTATGGTGCCTAAAACATTTCTAAAATGCTTTGAAGCATGATATAAAACTTATTTCACCCAAAGGTGGCGAATTATGTTTGGGGTTAGGTATTTAATATTTTACTTGATGTAACAAACATACATATAATTATTAAAGTTAGGTTTGGGAGTGTTGGGTTGCAGTACTAGTTGATTTTTTTGGTCTTTTAGTATTTTAAAAACATATTTATTAAAATATTAATTATTTTTTATATACTTTTAGAATTGTAAAAAAATATAAAGATTAAAATTTAAAGTACTGAAAAGTATTCTCAAACGAAACTTAAATAAAAATCAGAAGAGTTTTATTGTAATAAACATTTAAAATATTAAATTGTTAGTTTTGTTATATATCTAGTATGACATCTTTAAAATTTATGATTTAAGATTTAACAAATGAGAATTGATAAAATTTATCAAATCCTCCTTAATACAATCATTGGTAGCTTTAATGGATGCGCAGAATTTGCCTTATCCATCTTTTAATCCCATAAGAATGGGATGAAACAAATTATGTCATTCCCAATTTACCTATTTCAGCTTCTCTCTCTTGATAATAAACACAAATTAAAGATTTATTTCCTTGGCATGTAGCCAGAAGTCTTACATTACAAGGTAGAATGAGGGAAAACCATAGTCATAGTTTGAGAAATCACTCATACATATATATTAAGCAAACCATAAACACTTACTAAAACAGATTACATAATGCTGGAACAACACACAAGTTCATCTACATTATAAGATCTTGTATAGCAACAATACAAACACGTACATAGGCATCATCAAAAATTTCCAGAGGTTGCAACATAGGAAGCTCCGAGCAGGACAATGAGGACAAGCTAAAAGTATGAGTTGACATTGACCCTAACTCAGCTCCCTCCAGTTGATGGTGCTATTTTGGATCCTGCATCAATTCACAAAATAAATTACCACAAATTGCCTACAATTTTGCAACATTGCACACTAAGTTCGTTTTTCTTGTTCTTTCCCTTGAAGCGTCATGTCTCAATTGGTCACTTTATGCATATTAGACTAAAGTACATCTCTTCAATCCAGTTAAAGGCAAAAAATATTTAAATGCAATTCAGGAATCAATTACAACGTGTACCAATAACTCATAAGATATTTGGAGTTTGATCCGTTGGCATACCTTGAGGAGAACCTGCTGGTGCATCCACAGCTGCCAAAAAATTAATTAAACCATTAAGTTCTAAGTACATTTTCAGAACAAAATGTGACATTTTCTGTTTAGGCATTAGGCTCTCTTGGCATACCTCAAGGAGAAGCTACCGGTGCAACCGCAGCCGCAAAAAAATTAATTAAACCAATGAGTTCTAAACATACATTTCAATACAAAATGTAACGTTTTCTGTTTTGGAATTGAGCTGAACGAGCAATTACCATTGCATTCACTAACAGGAGGAGTCTGCACATTGCAAGCAGCAGGGAGGGCCAGAGCCTGAGTCTGGTTGATTGTAACACCGAGAGATGAGCCATTGAGCAATGAGCAAAGGCATGCAGGCTGTGATTTAACTACACTGGCGAGCTGCGAGCAGCACGAAGAAGTTGGGGTTGAGGAGGCCCCTGACACATAATTCAGGCATGGAGCCAGGCTGACGATGACAGTGGTGCAGCCAGAAGTACCAGATTGTGCCATGGTTCTTGCACAAAACAGGGTCACTAGGACCATGACAAGTCCAATGTTTAGCCCTCTTGTAGCCATTTGGATGAAATGAGTCACAGATTCGGGATATAATCAGGATGTGATCTATGCATTAAGTTAGACTTGAGTTGCTTTATGGTATAAGGAGAGGAATGACTTGACATAGATAAACCTTAGAAGGAAAGGATATTGGTAAACTAGAACAAACAATCTGATGTAAGATTGTGCTATAACAAGTAACATGTGTCATTTTCGGGGATGCTTTTGGAAGGCTATTTTTGGTAAGAATGGGTAAACTAGAACAACTGTTCGCCAGTCCGGACTGGCCCGGTTGGCAATGATTTAACCCTACTGTGGGTGAGGCCCATGGGACTTGGAAGGGGCCCAACTTATCGTGGGGCTGGATTGTCTGAAGTTCAGCCCATCCAAATTGGTGAACCTGATCCCCTGTACGCGAGTATGTTTAACCAATAAAACTTAAAACTGAGAGGAGATTCAGATTTTTAATAATGTAGAGAAGAATTTTATTAAAAATATTTTAATAAAGGATATTTTTAGGGTGTATGTTAAAAATATTTTTATTGTATTTTTTTATGATTAATTTATATGAAAAATATAAAAGTAAATTTTACTTTTAATATTAATCTCACATATAAAATTTTAATTAGATAATTGATAAAATTAAAATTAATTTTTATTTTTTTTATAAAAATTAATAAGAAAAATATACAATAAATACATCTTTAATTTTAAAAAAATCACTTTCATAAGTTTCTAGAGCTTGAAAAATTGATAGTAACCAAATCATAAGGTTTTAAAGTTAAACTGAGGAAAGTCTTAAAGCTAAAGGACTTATGCTTTATTTATCCAGAGACATAATACCAAATTCCTGTACTACTAGTGTCCAATTTGGTCAAGATAACAATAAATGTTTTCAAAATCCTATTAAACTCATTGAAATTTTGCATAGAGAACAATCCATGTCTTCCTATTGGCTAAATGTAGGTAGAGTTTTGAACTCCAACAAGCTAAGCCAAATAATACCACAACACTTCAGCTAGAGAGGCTCAAGTCAACAAAGGGTGCCCCGCACATCTATATAGGTGGCTAACTTAATCTTCCCATTGGATTAGTTAAAGTAGTTGAGCTCCAAAACCAACTTCAACATCCCTCCACTTGCTTTCACCAAATCCTTCGCCATCTATAAATTACCCCCAACTTCCCTTCCCTTTCCAATCGTCAGACACAAAACGTCCAAAACCATCCAATCAATCACCTCTTCTTCTACATCACAAACACAATCTCCTTTCCTTTCCCTCAAAACAATGGCTTTCTCTGCCTTCTCCCTTCCAATCTCTCGCATTTTTCTGATTCTTGCTGTGGTTCTAACAGTTTCTATCTTCCAAGTTTCCGGGCAACTGAATTTTCCTTGCACCCCCTCCATGCTCACCAGCGTCACCCCATGTATGAATTTCCTTACCAATAGTAGTTCCAATGGTACTACCCCAACCGCCGACTGCTGCAACTCTCTCAAGTCCCTTACCAGTGGTGGAATGGGTTGCCTGTGTCTCATTGTCACCGGTACCGTCCCATTCCAGGTTCCTATCAACCGGACTCTCGCCATCTCCCTTCCTCGCTCTTGCAACATGCCCAACGTCCCGGTCCAATGCAAAGGTAAAAGAAAATGCATTTTTGTCGAGACAACACAAAATTGTCACATTTTTCATGAAAATACTAACACATACGTAAATTTTCTTCATTTTCAGCCAATATTGCTCCTGTTCCAGCTCCTGATCCAATTTCGCTTTCTCCAGTAGGTTCACCAGCAGGTAAATTAACATTACCTAGAACCGAACTGTTCAAAGGGATGAACTTTAGTCTAACAAATTTGGTATTAATTTTTGACAATTTTGTTTTCTTGAGCAGCTCCCGTTGTTCCTGAGCCGACCCCATCAGCTGAGCCTACCCCACCAGCTGAGGCCCCAGTATCCGATACAACACCCGTTTTGACCCCTCCCTCAACAGAGGGTTCTGCAGTTCCGACGGCAACAACAGGAAGCCGCCCTACTCTGACCCCGTCGGCTGCCGTGTCCTCTTACAGTCTTTCTCCATCTCTTCTTCTGGCTGCTGTCGGATTTGTGGTTCTTAAGTACTACTACTAGGCTGCCGCCGCCGCCACAGCCACGGCCACCCCTTGACTTTCTTTATGTTATTTATCCATTGGTTTAGAAGTATTCTTTTGGGTTATCTTACTATTGTTTTGGGGTGATATGATTTTTCCCTTCCCTTTAAGATGTTTTTTTTTTTTTTTTTTAAATAAATAAATATTGTATTATGTATTAGTCATGAAGATTTGTTATTTTGTACAGTAAACTAAAGTTTTGATCTTTTGTTTTTATGGGTAAACATATTTTACATAAATGTGGTTAATAAGTTATTTTTTATTTTGATTACACAATAAAAAATAATTATTTTTTATATCTTATTCTGTTTTATTCATATATCATGCAATTTGAACTCAAAATCTCTTATTTTTAGTAAAAAAAAATGACCATTAAATTACTTAAGTTGGTGACGTAATTAATAAGTTATTATTAAGAGGAATACGATGAGAACAAGATAAACATATAAGTGAAAATAAATGTACCTAATAGGCTACTCTTTTTAGGTTTAAAGTGGTGGAGAAACATTGAACCTTTCCTCTTAGCTCCCGTAGGTCTAATCTACCCAACAAATTGTTCATGCCTCACTCATATTTAGAGTCATCAAAGCAGAACCACTTTTTCTGATAAATAATGGGTCTCATTTACAATCTTCCTCTTCAGAATCACCTACTAAACCAAAATGCTTTTTGAAGCAAAATCAATAAAAATATTTTGTTTCCAATGCTACAATTAGCTAAAACATTATCTAACCATATCCTTAGATGCAAGTGATTCATTCTCAAATCTTAAAGTGTTTAGATTAGTTGGTCGAGTTTTGAACTTTACTAATACTTTGAAAAATTCTCTAATTCCTTAAATTGTAAACTATTCCAAAAAAGAAAAGAAAAGCTAGAACATGATCAAATTTTGACACCCTCTCAAAAGAAACAAAATTACCCTGTTCTAATTATATTAATATAGGAACCAACCTATTGGACCAATTGATTCACCAACAAAACCTCGAATTTGGATTCAAATAGATTAATAATTCTATTTTCACTAATTACGTGAAAAAACATTTTCTCTTCCAAAAATTCCCCTTGTCAAAAAAAAAAAAATATATATATATATATATTAACATAGTCTTTCTTTTTGCACTCGATCCTTCAATCAACTGATACTTTGGCAGTTTGAAGTGCATTTCTCTTCCTTTATGGGCGAACTTCGAACCCACCCTGACAACTTGCAAAAAAAAAAAAAAAACGTAGTCTTCCCTTTTTATTCTCACTGCCATCATAAGAGAAATTTGAAAAATAAAAGTAAAATAAATGAAATAAGCGGAAAAAAAAAATCACTCTTAACCTTTTTCCCGCCCAAAACTCGACCTTATAGGCCCCACCATAACGAACCTCCGAGCAAATTACCAATCGTCTTCTCTCAACCCACAGCCATGACTCTCTCCACCGCTTTCATAGCTCTCCTAGTCTCGATCCTCCTCGCCACCGTCGCAGCACCACCGCCGCCCCATCCAGACTGCGTGGCGGAGCTAGTGGCGTTCTCGCCTTGCCTGCCGTACGTGTCCGCTTCGCCAAACAACTTCATGGCCACCGTGCCTCTGCAGTGCTGCGATGCGATATCCTCAGCGTTCAACTCCACCGGAGATTACTGCTTCTTCTTCCTTCTCCGTCAGCCGGTAATCTTCGGCTTCCCTTTGAACGTTTCCAGAGTCCTTTCACTGTCGCCGGTTTGCTCTGTCAGGACTGGCTATTCTCCGGAGCCGACCAGCCATTCAGGTTTTGATCGATTCTTATTGTATTCTCTAAGTCGTTCATCGAATCGATCAATTTATCTATTACACTGAAATTTCTGGAATTCAGTTTTTAGCGTTAGCAGATCTCTTCCTTTCTGTGATTTTTGATGCGTACGAAATAGAACAATTTGGGATTGAAGAAGGAAAATGAAAATCTTAAGCCAAATCTTCATGTTAGAGTTAAAATTAGACCTGAACAGCCTCAAATTAGTAGTTCCTGGTTGTTAATTTCTTTATACTTTTCTTTAATTCTAGTTTTTTCTGGTGGAAAATTCTGTCACGAGCTTCCTATTCTGAGTTCATGCCTTCCTGGAGAATTGGATTTGATTGTCGCAGATTGAGGAAATTCCGAGCTTCAATGCCTGCAATAGATTTCTGTGTTACAACGCATTCAACAGCATGAGTTTTCATTATTCAGAATGTGCTCTGTTTTTAGGTGCTAATCTTTTGTTGGAAAAATGGACTATTGTTGATTAACACAATGTTATGTATATTTGTTATGCATCAGGGGCACAAGAGCTGTCGCCTCTTCCCGGAAGCACCAATGCGGAGACCTCCAAACCTTCAGATTCCCGTATGTCGCAGATTGAACAGATTCAGAACTGCAATGCCTGCAAAAGATTTCTGTGTTGATATTTTAGCAGCATCTGAATTACAATGATTTCAACTGCATGAATTTTCATTATTCAGATTGTGCTCTGTTCTTAGGTGCTGATCTTTTGTTTGGAAAATGGACAATTGTTGATTAACAGAGTGTTATGTACAATTCAGGGGCACAAGAGCTGTCGCCGCTTCCTGGAAGCACCAACCCAGAGACCTCCAAACCTTCAGATACCCGTATGTCGCAGATTGAACAAATTCAGAGATGCAATGCTTGCAAAAGATTTCTGTGTTGATCTTTTAGCAGCTCCTGAATTACAATGCATTTAACAGCATGGATTTTTATTATTCAGATTGTGCTCTGTTTTTAGGTGCTAATCTTTTGTTAGAAAAATGGACAATTGTTGACTAACACAATGTTATGTATATCTGTTATGCATCAGGGGCACAAGAGCTGTCGCCTGTCTCCGGAATCACCAATCCAGAGACTTCCAAACCATCAGATTCCCGTAAGCAATTCTTTTCTACGATTTCATTCTGCCAAATTTCTTTTTCCTGGATCATAGCAACATGTCTAAATCATAGCAACATGTCTAAGTACTAATGTGCAAGAGAGAAACAATTGAAGTGTTTATAAGGTTTGAAGCATCAATGTCAAAAGGTTACTTCCATAGACTAATAAGAAAATGATTTTGCAGTTGCAGATAATGCTTCATCTCCAGTGTCTATCACTATACCAAATCCCTTTATTTCACTACCCAACCACACAGAGAGACCACCAACACCATTGATATCATCAGGCAATGTTTCATTTGCAACGACTCAGATCAAAAGTTGTGCTTGGTATGCACCTGCAGTACTGATTCTCCTTAGGTACATTCATATGTAGTCTTACAATAATAAAGATTCTACCATTCATTTCATGTAATGGTTGAACAAACGATTTGTATTTGGTAAATTTGAATCATTCACATCACAGGCTTCAGTTGGATAGAAATAAAGCATCAACAATAGAAGTTTGTCTTTTGCCTTTTCTTTACACACCGAAATACTAGAGCAAAAGGAAGGAGGGGGGTGGGGGGCTTCACTGCCACCCATCAGACCACTCATCCTTTGTTGTAATGGGGTCACGTATTTCACTGGGAAATGAATCTTCACCCCATTCAGCATCAGCAGTATATTGAGGGATGTTTTCTTCAGGGTTCACATAATCTTCATGCTCTGGAAAACTATCGTCAAACTCCTGTCTTGGAGGGAGATCACAGCCCTGATAAGAGTTGTTCTTTGAACAATGCCATATAAGCTTGCTCCAGTAATAGTCCTGCCATCGAGTAATAACTGAACATCAAATGGGGTATAGGTAATGATTTAATGCCAAAAATATTATTTCTATGGCATGGAAATATGTATTTTATCTCATGGTAAGCTAATTTATAAAAATACACCATTCTTCCAATTGGGTTAGCACTTAAAAGATGGGACAGGGCTCAAATGACTGGATGCAGCAGAATAAGACTTAATAACATCCATTTCTGTTGCTCAAGAATAGGACAAAAGGAGTTATTCTCTTAAAATCATGAAAAGTTTGTTGAATTTAGCATCAATTTCAGCAGGTTCAGCAACTAAACAATGACTACGATTCTAAGAGATGTAACCAGGCACTACATGTTTCTATAAGCAATCATCTAGTCCAACAAAGGTTCCAAAAGAGGTGTTGTCAAGATACCCATGGTCACATACTGCATCAGAAATGACTAAATTCCTGAAGACCAAAATGGGAAACGTCAGTTTCTTTAGTCCTAGCATCATGACACATGGTTACCTAAACACTTGCTCAAGTTAATCCTAAATGATGGCTTGCAATTATGAAAGCAATACCTTAGCAAGTATGTGTGGATTCCCAACAATAACAAGCAAAGATATTGCACGCGTGATGGAAACATTAAACCTCCTTTCATTGCTCAAAAATCCCAAACAGTGGTTATTGTCAAACTCATTATGCTTGATTGTTGATCGGACTGTGGAAATGATTATAACTTTCCTTTCTTGTCCTTGAAATTGTTCAACGCTGCCAACCTTGATATCGAACATATCAAGATTTTCAAAGGCTTGCTTTAGCTTGAGTACTTGTTGCCTGTATGGTGTTATAATCCCTATTTCTTCCTCACTCAGATTTCCACTTGCTAGCAAACTCCTTGTGAACTCTATCACCTTACTTGCTTCTATCCGATTGAACCATGATGGATTATTTCCTTCCCTCTCATCACAACCTTGAATGCCAAAGAATAAAACAGGAAACTGCTTATTAGGCAGGAAGTTCACTGAATTGAGAAAGGAATCTGTCTGCTCTTTACAAGGGATCAGTTCCCCCCTGTAGAAAAGGGTTGAAGGGAGATAGAGAATCTCTGGGTGACACCGGTAGTTTCTAACCAGTTTTGTTACATAATTTTCATCCCCATTGAAATAAGATTCAAACTCAAATAGCCTTTCCAAATATGATTTCCCCAGTCCACAACTCTTTGCTTCTTTGGAGTATATCACTGGACCTAATTGCATTGGATCTCCAGCAAGTACAACAACAGTGTCCCTTTTACAAAGGTTTGCTATGGAGATTAAGTTCTCTGGTTCTGAGGCCTGACCGGCCTCGTCTAAAAAGATATGAGAGAAGTGGCCACGCTTGACACCTTCAGCAAAAAGAAGAGACACACTCATGTAAGTTGATATGATGATCTTATAGCAAGAGAGAGCATTAAGTGGGGGACATTTGAAGACGAACTCATCAAAGAAGCAAAAGCGGATGTAATCAGGATTTATTTCCTCATATGAACGAGTTGCTGCATTCAGCCTGAATATTTCATTCTCTTTAAGTTGCACAGCCTTCTCATTTAGGAGTTTTTCTAGAATATTATCTGCTGCACTATTTGAAGGTGCACACACAAGAATCCGATGGCGTTCTTTAGTTGTGTAGAGTTGGAGAATTGCTTCCACCAGTGTCATGGTCTTTCCAGTACCTGGGGGCCCATAGATCACATAAGGGGGTCCTCCTTTACAGCCAAGGATCATCTCAATGGAACACATCTGTTCCTCATTGAGTGTGCTAGATATCGGCACCAGAGGAGTGGTTTCAATCACCCTATTTTCAGGGCACTCAGATGGGAAAAGAAAATCCAGTGCCAACTTCTCTGCTGCTTCAACTGCCTGATATTGCCTTCTCATATTGATTCGATTATATGTAAACTGTACATTATAAAGATTTTCATCTCTGTGGCGCAAATGAAACTCCGCAGCAAACATCAAATACACTTCATCAGCTTCCACACGGTGAATATAACCCTGCACAGCACCTCATTCCATTATGGTTTAAAAATCCTAGGATTGTAATTTGTAATGACTATAATAATGTGCATGGACAGAAAGCAAACGTTAATGCATTAAGATGAACAAGTAGAGATGCAAGCCAACAACATTATCAAATATTAACTGTGAAAGCTACATTTTTCGCTTATGAGTCATATCATGTTGAGCATCTCTCATCAACAAAACCAGAAAAATACACGTCCATCCAAATTTCCAGTTCACCAGCTTATAGGCAGGAAAAAGTTATTTAATCATGATCTAAAGTAAATCAGATGATATGACATCAACCATAACAGAACTGCTTTAAATTATGTAATCAAATTCCTAGTGTGGTTCATATAGCTGAAATGCTTCAATACCAAATGGCAAAAAGCTTATTATTTTATATGAGGAGAAACCTGGTAAGGTGGAGTTGTTTCACTTGCATCGTCAAATGCAAGCTTAGCAAAAATGTAATCTCCATGGACAAGTGAAGGCCTTCTTTCAGCTAGCCCAGGGACCTGAAGAGATAAATTCTGTCCTTTCCTCTTCATTTTAACATTCTCCATGTCATAAGCTCTCATGTCTTCCTGAGGCAACAAAATTACAAAAGTCATCAGAAAAAATCAATAAATTTATCACAAAAGCAATCTTATAGATTTTCATACAAAAGGAAAGTACCTCTAGTTGTATCTCTTCCATGATCAATAAAGTTTTGAAGAAAGATGCATAATTACCCCTAGTTAAACCTCTGGTAACTTCGTCAGGAATCTGCTTGCTCTCAACCAATTCCCTAATATCTTTTGGAATGTCATATCGAGGAAGCCTGTTTTTGAATGCTTGACTCCTTCCCTGAGCTGGGCGAGATCCTGCAACAAATTTATCAGCAACGAATTGCTTCTTCTTCTTCTTCATTCCTCTTGAATATGCCCTTTGAGGAGCCAAAGATTGTGAGATCTTATCATCAGCCAAGAGAAAAACAACTCTTTCAACCCTATCATCCCCCACATCAAAATGTACTATAGTAGTGTGCAATCCGATTGTCTGAGGCTTGCAAGACAACCAAATAGTGAGACTGTCCCCTGGCTGAAGCATTCTGTCCTCTAAGGTAAAGGATTCAATGAAACCTTGGCTCATATTTCCTTGAGAATTTTTTGATGGAGGTCTGATCAAAGAAAGAGTGAAAGAATTCTCAGGAGTTGAAGCATAAATTTTAGTCCACAAATCCAATGGTTCATCAGTGGAGTTTTTCAGAGTAATCGAATCGGCCACAGTTTCTCCAACAAATATGGATTGAGGCTTCCCATTAACAAAAGGGAATGGTACAGAAACAGAAACAGGACCCTCTTCAATTGGATTGTAGCTGCACACAGACTTATCATCCTCATAATCAATAAACCCAACTTCACCTTTGTCTCCAATGACAGAATATTCATCATCCCAGCTATCACCACAAGTACTCATCCTTGAACAGAAACTGATGCAGAAAAAAAAAAAAAAAGAAAGAAAGAAAAAAGTTAAAACTTCAAACAACTAATATACAGATTTCAAGGATAAATTTTGCTATCTAAGAATAGATCAAGTAAATTATAACTCTTGACGCTGAGATTAGTTAAACCTAATCAATCAACAGAAGCTGTGGAACATAGAAAAGCAACACAAAACTTCATCCCATTCAAAGAATAATGAAAACAACAATTCTAGCATGACAAACAGGTCTAGAATGTAACAATGTTTTTGTTGTACTAGATCCTTCTATTTAAAGCAAGTTCTGGACCATGCGTTTAAGGATCTCCTGCCACAGCAAACATGGTTAAGCTTATGTATAATAACTAAAATATATACAAAGAAAAATTAATTTAATAATAACCAGATTAATATTTTTAACAATGTGCTGAAACACCAAAGAAACAAACAATCGAAGCAATCAATGAATTGGGAAAAAAAGAAAAAAAAGGGCAGAAAAATTGAAACTTTTCTGAGACCCATAAAGCAGAAACACTGAAACACACTGTTTAGAGTTTACAACCCACATCAAGCGATGCCATTAGCGGAAGTTATCAAAGTACCATCTTTCATATCAACAG
>BPVZ01000158.1:326203-342214 GCA_020521535.1 Rubroshorea leprosula | reverse complement strand
ACGGAGGGATCAAAACTGTGCAATTTTTAGAGTTGAGGGATAAAAAAAATGCAAAAAATTGTTGAGGGATCAAAAATGTGCATTTCTTAAAGTTGAGGGACTAAATTAAGTATTTAACCTTTTTTAATTGAGATCCCCCTGTAAACATATCACATTCATGCTAGAAGAAGATGAAAGCGGAAGAGCAATCCCTTCAAAAGTAGAGTCTCTGAATCCAATCATTGCAGAATTCATAAATTTCGAATATTATGACCCCCACCAACAGAGTGTTTGGCGCTATTTGATTGACTGAGTTCATCCTGCAAAGAGATTTTCATACAAGACAAACAGATCATCTGCCTTGAAACGAAATCAAATCAGGTCTGCAGTCTCTGGACATACCGAGACAAGATGAAACAGGTTCCCTGAAGTGAATTGGAGAATCAGTTTAGAGAAATCAAGGTCCAAGACAACAGTATCACGCAAAGAATTACACCAAGACCAAGAAAAGAAGGAAGACCAACCTTTTCCAGTTGGTGTGCTATAGAACTGTCCCTATCTCTTCCAGGGATGATTTTCTTTTGAGTGCTTTTCCGACTAATACAGGGGACCAGTCTCAATAAGTTCAGGAAGGATGGAATATGCAATTTACATTGAAAACCATAAATCCGTTTTTGGGAGATTCTAAACTGATTGAAGAAAAAGATTGATCTTTGTTTCACTTGTTATGGTTAAGCATTCCTTGAGAAAAGGAAATTTTCTCAAGAAACAGAAAAGGGAAAGGCAGAATGGAGGCCATTAGCTAGATTTTCAGTCATGTTTCATTTTCTCTGCAGCCAAACAGGAAAGAAAAACCCATTGGTCTAGTGAAGGCAGTAGAGGGCAACCGATAATGGTTAACAGATAAAACTGTTTAAAAAAGAAAAAGAGATTCTTCCCTAATCATGGCATCCATATATCTGCAAAACCTGGAAAACTGTTTTCTGCTTTTCTGGTTTGTTATTCACACCAAGTTGAAGAAACAGGGTAAAAAAGTGAATGTAAGCAGCATATGTGAGATTATCAAGGGCACTCTCTTTTTTCGGTAAAATCATAAGCAAAAGTAGGAGAAAAGAAACATTCTGATTTCTATCATTGCTTCACTTCAATTCCTTTACATTCCTTGTCTATCACTTCAGCAATAAGTATTCATAATTTCCTCACCGTCACCACTTTGCATTTGCATTTAAAACACAAAGTTAAAAAGTAACAAAATGATTGTCTGCAGCCATCCTTCACACCTTCATCCACTCATAAAACACTCTTTGAACCAATAAAAGAATCATGAATCAAATAATCCTTGTGTATCCACTTGGCGGCTTCCCAACACATGAGTCCCTAAATTTTGCAAAACCAAAAATGATCGATCATTATTACATAAGCAAGCTATTTTTAACTTGAGTAATCTCTAATAAGCAAAAGAACTACCTCATCATTGTGAAGAATTGCCAGTGCTGGTGTGGAAATTTTGAGATGCCGAAAAGGTGGTGGTTGTTTGTTAATCAGGCAACTTAACAATGCCTTGTAAGGAAATTGGTATTCTGTAAGTTAACTTGATATGATGATTGAGAAGGGTGAGTTAGTGAACTGTGGAATTAGTTGACAACCAATTACAAAATTTACACCTGGTCAAAGAAAATGTACAGAAGATTAGGCAAAGGAAAGCAATAACTACAGAAAAACCAAGACAGCAAAACCAAGAAAGCAAAAGAAAAGACGACCGACCTTTAATTTTTGTCAGTGAGTAAGGGAATGTCACCATCACCCCTTGAGAATGAATATCTTCAAAATGATTCCTACAAGCAATGGGGACCAAAGTCTACTCAATAATGGGAACAGGAAATGACTCTTTCCAAGGTACATTACAATAGAGAAGAAAGAAAGTGTAAATATGAAACCCTTTCATCTTATATCAAGTAAAATTCTTTTCCTAAGATGGATTATCACATAGATTCCCATAAAATGACCAAGAGAGATGATTTGGTTTCTTGGGAGATTCATCACCGGCATATCTCCATGTTGAGGCCTTGGAAATTATAACCACAATGATGAAGGAAGCTTGCATGCCAGGCTTATTGTTTATTCTAGAAAACTTTAATGCAAAAGACTGGAAAGAGAGAAGTATCCAAATAAGTTAGATGGAGGCTTCACCTGATTGATTTGTGTTGCAATCCATACCAGACACAAAAACACACTGAAATCTGCAAAAGATATTTACAGCCTGGTTATAAACTACAGTAATCATAGCCAAACCATATTAATCACTTGGTCAAGGGAAAAAGCAAATAATTGAAATTGAGAAAAAGGGTATTGTAGGCATTATTAATGGAATAACTTAATAATGTGGAAACAAAACTATAGAAAAAGAGTGGAAGCATACTTGAATTGGGGGAATTATCTTTCCCTCATCCTTAAAAAAAGCTTAGTTCTGTGAACCCACGTGTGTAAGGCAAAAGCTCCTCTACCTCAATCCTAGAACTAGAGCAACTTGTGGTTCTCTTCAATCGGCTTTGAGTTGACTCAACCTCAGCCCAAAATATACCATACACTGGTCTATGATCTGAGAACCTAGATTCTCCACGAACATAAGATGACTGGTGGAGGCCTTCTCCATGCCATAATATTCGATCACACCTTCACACATAAAAAAAGGTTTAGTTTAGTTAGCACCTAAAGTAGTTTGAGTTTATGAACATGAAAGCAAATTTAGGAGATCATAACTAACTACTTTATATGCCTCATTTTCTTTTATCACTTTTTTTTTTCTGCTTTTCTTTTATAAGTATTTATTGTGGCTAATGAATAGCAACCTGTTCTTACCAAGCTGGAGTTCGACGTTTCTCCTTTGGGTGCATATCATCTCCTGCATATCTGTCTGAATTAGTTGAGTACTTGTATGTTGGAGGGAAATAAATCTTTCCTTCATGCCATCCCACAAAGACGCGCCCACGTTTCTGCTCTAGTCGTAACTGCCAAGAAAACCATCAGTGAAGCATCTTAGTTTTCTCATTATAGGATATTGAAAATGGATTTCGGATTTAGTAAGGAGGACATTTGCAGAGTCCAGGAACATGGAACCAAAGCATACCTGGTCCTTTTCTAACAATGCCCTCCAGTTCTGCATCTCAACTAGTGCCTTGGCAGATCGATAAGGGAGGGCAATACGGTAGTTCAAATCACCAAGCCAAATGATTCGACTGAATATTGAAAGTACATAATTAGAATGTGGAAAGAAAAAGCAGCTAAAGAACCCAACAGAACTATCTTGCCACAAGTATGATGGATCCCTGAGTTGAGTCACCAAGTTTTAATGTAAAACATGATTTGAAATTCTGAGAGGACGTCTCTGGCAAAAAAATGGATCAAACCATATTTCAGCCATTTCAAACCCAACATATCAATTCAACTTCCCTTTTTTTTAATTTTATTTTTTATTGGCAACGTATCAATTCAATTAACAATGGAAGGGGAAAAAAGTTCATTTATGTTTTGTCCTGAATCCATATAATCTACTTCCTACCACTATTCCCCCTTCCTCAGATTAGAAATGGTCTTACTCATGCTCAAGAATTGTTTCAGGGGACTTCTCAGCGGCTGCACCACGAACCCGTGGAAACCTTGTCTTCTTAATAATCTCCATCACATCAGAGTTCCTCCTCAGCTCATCACCATCTTTTTGTCCCGAGGTTAAATGGCTGCAGATAAAGCAAAAGCTTGTTTCATGCACCAACATGCTGATAGAGATAGATCCCTGGAAACCAACCAGCATTAGCTAAGCACAAATGATTTGGATTCATGAGTAAAGACCATGTACAATACAAACGAAGGTAAACAGTAATATGATCATTCAGTTATTACCTTATTTCCAAGGTATCCCATCAATCCCCTGCCAACACAAGATACTTTCATGTTTTTAACATGATCTCTTAACGCACTTTTCACCCAAACTGTGAGGAATATACCAACCATTTGCTTACTGGCCACTAAACAGTATCTTGAATTGCCTGGGATCCTATGTCCATTTTCATTGGAAGCGGATCCACCATGGGACATTGGTGAGTATAAGACAGTACTAGGGGAATCCCCCATGCCATTATCATCATCGGATGAACCCCATCTAGAGTAATCACTAGGCCTAGAATAATCACTTGGCCGAGAATAATCACTCGGTCTGTGGGAATAATCACTAGCTCTGTGAGAATAATCACTAGGTCTGTAAGAATAATCACTAGGCCTATAAGAATAATCACTAGGCCTGTAAGAATAATCACTAGGTCTGTGTCCCCATCTATAACTGGAGTCATAGTCACTCGACCGGTGACCAAATATTACCCGATCACAAACACTAAACCGTCTATCAAGTCTTGGTTGTGAAATTGAAGGGTCACTGTCAATTCCCCAGCTATTAGTTGTTTGGAATGACCGGCGATGGAAAAAAGATGCATTCTTTTGCCTAGATGACCCCTCAAAATCAGCATTCATCTCAACAATTGGATGAGGAACTGGAGATGGTGTATAGCATACTCCACCTCCACTAGTTCCAGGCAGATTGTTTAGGGTCCTTCTAATGAGATTCGACCACTTTTTGGCAGGACCATTGTCTTCTGCACCGAGAATATTCCCAGCATTCAAAGGAACTATCTCCTGAAACCTGGGGATGGAAGAAAGATAATATTCTATTAGCAGTTGATTTAAAACAGAGTTTCATAAGCAAAGACATGATGATGAAAACTAGCAAAACATACCCAAGAACATAGATATCTGCAGGAGGTGATGCATGAAGCCAATCTTCTAGACTCAAATTACCTGGTGGGGATCTTCCAGCCACATTCCATGTGCCTACAAAAATGCTGCTCCAAGTTCCAAAAGAAAATGACAACTGGCATCAACAGTCCAACAGATCACAGACACTTATGAGAAAACTGAAATTATAAATTTAAAAAAATACCTGTAATTCTGCACATCTATGATTCGAGGGTGATCAAGATTCATTCTCCCTCGCCGGCCTTGCTCTGTACTCTTGCTAAATTTCTCTGTGTATCAAAGTATAGAAGATCTTAGAAAAACTGTAGACTAAGAGGGGGAAAGTTTTTACCATAAGAAAAAAAAATGGCAGTACCAACCTGTTTTGCTCTTTTTGATTGCACAAGGCTCCCCCTCTGAGAAACTAGTCCTGCACCCCGCTTCACCCCCTAAAGTTTTAAAATTCCACAAAGAAAAACAATTTGCTATGAATTAGCTTAATCTTGAAACGAAATATGAAATAGCATATATGGAAGAAGGCAGCGATAAATCCAAAAGGAGGACAGAAGCAGCAAGCATATTCATTCGCTAAAAGTACCGTTCAAGAATATCTTTGTTAGAAGAATAAAGGAATATACACCAATGCCTTGTTTGTGGAGAAAGGGAAGAAAGTAACATCTTTAATTTTCGATGCAATTTCACAAATAGCAAGTTTCAATTAACTGTTTAAGCCATGATTTTGAAGTAGTCTATTTGAAAAGAAAAACTGTTCATCTTCCTTTGTTTTTCTCAGTAACCAAGCAGATTGTGGAAGGGAAAAACAAGTATTTTTCTCTAGTATGAATCCTTAGATGTTAATCCTTTCGTCATTAAATAAAAATAACTGATCATGTAAAATCCCAGAAATGAAAACAAAAATCCCCACCTCCATAAACATGATCATTTGCCTGAATGTCCTCAGTTTTGCTCTTGATATTGAACCATTTTCTGACCAGTTTCTTGGACCATGAGAGCTTCACCAAGACAAAGTAAGCACAAGAAAGAAGAATCAGTAAACAACCTCCAAAAACCTGTTCTACAATTTTGGAGACCTAAAAAAGAGAAGGAATAGAAATACAGAAAGCCAAAAAAAAAAAAAAACCTTGCTTCTCTTAGAGTTCTCATCTCTCATTGTTTCCCTTCTACTTCATACGGTTCTTCAACACTCCCCCACTCCACAATTCCCAAGTTTGGATTTTAATAACCAGAAAAGGTCAGATATTGTAGAAACAAAAACCCAATTAATGGGTTTTTCAACAAAAATAGCAGAAACAAGTTCAGTTCTTTAACATCAGAGGAGAAGGCAAAGAACAGTTCAATAAATGGGTTTTCTTACGTTTCTAAAACAAGCTTAGAACTGAACAAAGAGAACAAAGAAGAAATTGGGTCTTTTTGTTTCCCTCTTATGGTGCTATAATGTACATGAGACACTGAGAGAATCAACAAAGAAGCACAAAACCCAGAAGAAAGAATGAATACACACACCAACTAGAAAGAGAAAGAGACCACTTTTAATGCGTGGAAGTGAGCTGAGAGATTCTTGAAGTAGAACAAGACAATGTGGCAGACTTAAGAAGAAAGAGAAAAGAAAAGAAAGCAAGCTTAAATGATTTAGTATGAATATCTTCTCTCTTTGTTAAACAAACAAACAGCCTCGTTCTCAGGAAACGGCAAAGAATCGAATTTGAACAGAATAAAGTGCATTCAGAGAGAGAAAATCAGAAAAAAAAAAAAGAAAAGAAAAAATACTATAGACTTGGTCAGTTGGTCTAAGGGGGCTTGCTTTTTCTCCTTTTGTTTTTGGGTTTTTTTTTTTAATTATTTTTCTTTTGGGGTTCGAGTCCTTACACCAACCAAATCTCAAGACAGCTCCAGCACAGCATGAAGGGGGCAGAGGGGCAATGTCGTTTGCTTCACAGCATTGAACATAAAACGACATGGGTCAGGTGAGGAAAGGCTGGTCAGCATTCTGTTCCTTCTTCTTCCTCAGTTCGTTGGTCTTCCATCAAAGTAAAAAGCAGTTAAAGAAGGGAAAAGATAAAGGGAATGTGGTTTGCAGCATAATATTTTGTTTCCATGTCTGCTGCTCCCTTTGTTTTTTTAATTTTTTTTTTTTGTTGTTTCTCAATTTATTCTTTTCTTCATTAACAAAAAAAAAAAAATTTCTTTGGAAGGCTGCTCTGTTTTCTAAATCGGAGTGCTTCTTCCACCTATAAAATATTTCGGTCTAAGCATTCCATTCATGTCTTAATTAAAAATTTTATTAAATATTACATCCCTCTACATCCTATAAATTTAATCTCAAATAATAAGTGGAGCAAAATCCCTCATCAATTAAATTAATTTGTGATGATACATGGTAGCATAAGTGGTTGTTTGTTTGTAATTATAATTATAAGAAAGAAGGGGATGCTCTTTCTAGATTTTTTTTTTTTTTTTTGGGTTTTTTGCATTGGAGATGTTGAGAAATGTGCAAGTTTGATTCTGAAGAGTGATTACTGGGTGAATGGAATGGAATGTTGGGGATATTGTTAGCCATTGTGGACATTATCTAAATAGTCAAATCTAGTGATCTGTTCTTGTTTCCAAGGGCATTTGTCCCAGTTTCAGGGTCTTTGTGTTCTTTCTTTCCCTTTTTTAATTGCTCTAGACCTCCTATTACAGAAGCCAGAATATCTGGTTTTTAGCACAAGACCCTTCATGGATTAGGGTGATCCCCTTGCGGCCTTACTTTTCCTCAGAGTATATAATAGTGAGCGGCTTCCCGGGCAAAGTTGTGCTTAATGTCTTCACAGGATTGCCCTTTTATTTTTGGTTTAGCATAAAAATGTTTCCGAACTTATTTTAAGACTAATTTCTTTCGCAACAAATTAGAAACAAAGGATTTTTCTATGCCCTTGTAACACAAAATAAGGGTGAAATAAATGCATATTTTCATAATTAATTTTTATTAAAAGTATAAATATTAATTTTAATTTAATTAATTAATTAAAATAATTTATATATCAATAATATTAAAATATATGTCAATTTTTATAATTTTTTATATGAATTAATTAAAAAAAAATATTTATTATAACTTTAATCTATGCCCTTAATAAATGATTTTAGAAAAATTTATGAAAAATTAACTCTTTGTTTATCTTTTCAACAAATCAAAATTGCTCTTCGGTCACTTAAAGTAGCTCTTAGGGTATTAAGCAGCCTTAGCTCCTAAATTGAGAATTTACATATCCTATCCAAGTGAGAATTTAAGAATGAAATAATTAAGATTTCATATAAAAGAAAGAAAAAATTATTCACCTGCATAGAAAATGAAAAAAAAAAAAAATTCTTAACATCTTAATAAATTTTTTATTTGGGGATGACTTTATTGACCAATGAAATTTAATAAGTACTTGGGGAATGCAGGCAACATTAAAAAGAATGTGTTGTCTGTTAATGTTTGGCCTGGTTAGAATGTATGACTAATGATTGTTGGGTCTCTAAGCCATTGATTAGGGGGGCAAAATTTTATATGCTCTAGGACAAATTTTTAATGTGCTTGACGGCGGAACATTCCATGTTGGGACACCCTACGAAGCCATAAACCAAAGCATCCACATTCATATGCTCACCAACTTCATAAAGCCTCCACTAAACCTAGTGCAAGCTTCACTGGCATTATAACCTGTTGTCCCAAATAAGGGATTAACAAAGATTGTTTAGATTTCATGTAAGATCTGTCGGATTCCAGTGTTTCATATATTTTATCTTATAGGATTGTTTAAGGATGGAAATTGAGTGAAATCATAAGAATGACTTTGATTCCGATACCATATCAAGGAATTGTCAATTGAATAAAAATGATTAAAATGTGAAAACCATAGTGTCAAAGCAAAGGATCTTTCAATTTGTTGAATATGAAAATTTCACATTGTAGGTATAACAAATAAATATATGGGTTAGATACAAAGATGATTATTTCAACTTATGTCAATTGATTTTTTATTAGATATAAGTCTTTTGTTGAAACCCACATATCAATTTTCATATGATATCAAAATCCAAACTCCATTACTAAAAAGGCAAGCTCCATTCCTGAAAAGACTATTATTAACCCACTTGACACATATGATATGTTTGTGTGGGGACATGATTAATACAAAAAAGATTATTTTATTTATTATCAATTAATTTTAATTTAACTGTAAACTGAAACTCACATGTCAATTTTTACATGATTGAAGGAGAGGATTTGTTCAAATACAAAATTAGGAACACATCACCAACCGATTTACCACCTCCTCATATGGTGATTAGTCATGAATATAGAGCTACCTTGTGTATTTTTCCTCCAATTATGTAAAAAATGGAGTGGAATCCCATTTGTTCAAATCAGGCTTATCTAATCAAAGCACATAATGAATTGCCTCCATTAAATGTAGTGACGTGCTCTTTGCTTTTCCGTGAAATTTAGCACTTGTATTTGGTATTTTGCCTCTTCTAATTAGTGTGGGTCTTTGGGAATCATGTGAGGCAATAAGGGGAACAGAAAAGAAAGTGACAATTGAATAATACAAAGAAACTTGTAAAGTGAGAACTTGTATCAAAGGCGCCTAAAGATAAATGGGTCATGTTCTGGGTATTTTGGATGTCTAAAGAGGGCATGGGCAGAGACCCCATAAATTGGAAATAGTCTTCCTTTTCTTTTTTCTTTTTTTTCCTCCAATGACAAGTTTGTATGGATGGTAGGGCATCTAAGGAGATCCATGTTTTGGGATTCAAAAAAGACATGATAAAAAAGCAAGTTGGAACAACATTTTTTCCTTCATGCCTCATTGTAAGGAGGAAAAAGAAAGTGCATTTGTGTATTCTGTTTTTCTCCATTAATTTGGTTTGGGTGTATAAAGTAAACACAAATAAACTTTAAAAGTTTTTTTTTTCAATATAAATTACCAATATATTATGTTATGTCAAAAGAATGCCGTCGAACGGGGAAAAAAAATCAAAACCATGTATTTGTTAACAAAAAAAAAAAAGTGTTATATGGGAATAAGAAGAGATAACCAATTATTTAAAGAAAAATAGAGGTTCACATATTGCTTAAAGAGAAAAATGGGTCCAAATGTTCATTCCAATTAATGGTAAGTAGAATAGGATGCATTTTGAACCCAAAATTTCCATCCATTTTCAACAAGTACATAATGAATTTATGATTCTTACAAGAATCCTTTTTTTTTTTTCTTTTCTTTTCAAATTTAATCAATTGATGTGCCTCAGAAGTCATAGGACACCACATTAATTGATCTATTGGTCCAATAACTAAGGATAATAAGTAAGGTTTTTGACTTTCTTTGTAAGTGGTCAAGACCATATATAATTAGAAGACACAACTATCAACTACTTAGTATGAATTATTTACTAAGTATGTAATTTCTTGCAACATTTCTAATATTAACATAAAATGTCTTTCTTTTTTATTAAATCGAGAATAGGAGTTTAGAAATCTTCCGGGGACCCAGCAAATTTTGGCATGATGAAAGCATTATTGTATCAATAAAAACAAAAAGAAAGTCATTAGTAGTAATTCAAATACAGTAACTATTGCAAAGGACCAAAAAAACTAAAGAATGGGAACTTGGAAGATTTGTTTTGGTTTGCTTGCTTTTGCTTTTTTCTTTTTGTTTATCCCAAAGCCAGAGACAAAGCCATCTTCTTCTTCTTTGTGAATTTGAGTATACAAAATCAAGGTTTACGAGACGGTCAAAGGCAGCAGTAGCTGCAGCTGTTGATTTTTCTTAATTTGAGATTCTTTTGGTGCTTTTGAGCCGGGTTTTAGAATGGTGACCCCATTTTACTCCTTTAAGAGCATGGTTTGTTTTTTTTTTATTTTTTTTAAATCAAGTCACTGTCTTTGACTCTTCAAAGTAAATGAGAACATTTTGGCATTAAAAATATCATAATTTTTAATAATAATCATATGATAAATTCAATAAATTTAAGATTTATATTATGTTTCCCATATTTAATAGTGGTAATTAGACAGCCTTGATATTTTAAGTATCAAGATGTTATTATTTTCCCTTTTCTCACATATATATATATAGAGGTATCTTATTTCGCAATTTGGTACAGTTTATATTATAAAATAATTTTTGTATAAAATTCATGTATTATAGTTCAAATTATACATTAATAAACTATAAAAAATAATTTATTAAAGACATTTTAATAAATTTATAAAGGAGACTATATGTTTAATGTATAATCTACCTTGTAAAACATTTTTTTTTTGTTTTTGTATGCACAAAAAATATTTTAAAAGTATAATTCACCCTATAAATTATTAAAATACTCTTAATAAAATAACATAAAAATATTTTTATTAAAAATATTTTAATAAATTCATATATTGTAGTTGCATTTCAAATTGTAAAATATAAATTCCATTTACATATATACCTTCCCTAGCTAGATATGTCTCAAAATTTTATACAGGCCTAGCTGATGATTTACCTTAATAATTTGCTTCTGTATGTAGTGTTTATTTTTTGCTCGCATTATATGCGTGTTTCTGGCCTTGGTGAAGAAACAATTCAGGGTAAACTCACTTCTTATATCTATATATATATTTAAATTAGAAATCTGAATTCTTGACACAACAAATGTGAAAGTGAAAGGTAGATTTACATCTTCTGTAGAAAGTGACAAGGATTTTCATTGTATATATGGAAAATCTCAATTATCAACATTTACATCTAGTCATACTCAGGGATATATTCAATTAACAATTATAACTTGCTATAAAAAAAATACACATGTTATTAGGACTTACCAAACAAAATAAATAAATAAAAAAAATAATTCCCTATAGATACTAAAGTTAAACCTTGAAAAATCTTTAAAATAGTAAAGACTGTTATGTTCCAATATTGAAATCAATGGACTGAGAAAAGAAAGAACTCGCTCTCTTGCATACCACTTTGTAAAAAAGTTGTCTCAATTAATCATACACCTCAAGAAAATAATGAAATTTATTAGTTTTTTTTTTTTATGTTCAATGAGCTCAATTTTAGATATTGGTAGTGAAAAGGTTGTAATAATTAGTAAAACGCATGTTGGACTTGTTGATTAAATTTTTTTTTTTTCTATTGTTTTCGTTCTCTTTCAGTTGTTTTCAAAACCATGATTCTTTAATTGGCGCTTATTTAAGCAATAATTTCATCATTGCTGATTTATGCAAGTGTTTCTTGATTTTGTTAGATGTTCTTGTAACTTGTTAGTTAAAATGTTATAAAATATGCTGTATTATTTGTTTATGGTGTGAAACAAATGTAATTTGTATTGTGTACGTTTTGTGTATTACTTTTTTTTTAAATCTTCTATTACACAATAAAAAATAACTTTTTTTCATTCCTTAATTCATTTTATATATATTATATAACTCAAATTAAAAATCTCTTATTTTTAATAAAAATTTATTATTTAATTAATTAGGTCATTGAGGTATTCTATGTATTAAGAAAACAAGTTTACAGTCTAATTTTGTACTGATTTAGAAAACAATATTCATTGTTAGGGGGAGAATTACCTTATATTCAAAGAGTTCATCTCTCATTAATAATAATAAAATATGCAACCCATTCTGTAAACAATAAATCACTTTTCTATTATATATTTTGCATTAAAAAAATAGTAACGAAGGTTGGACCACACCAAATTGGGCTTGATAGCTGTATAGGCTTTAGAGAATGTTTGATGGCACGACCAGAAATAAATTACACAAATGAAATAATAAATAATGTTAAGTTACAGTTAATTGGCAGTTGAATTTCTTTTTGTTTAAAGGAATATTCTTAAACGAGAGAAGATTACAAATTCCAGCCCCCCTATTATTTCTTGATTTTCTTCTTTAATTAGAAATAACGAAAATGACTTTGAAGTAATTAATATTCTAATTAACAAGCTGCTTTCAAGGCTCCAAACAAAATTCGAATTATATATTCTTACTAATCGACAATACTCATTTATTTTATTTTATTTTTTTGAATGTTGGGGTGTGATTCAAATCCCTCGTCTTCAAGCTTATATAAGAAATTCTTAATAAGGAGATAATGACCACTAAACTATTAAGATATTCTCAATCGACAATACTTATTTAAATTTGAAATTTATTGAGATTTTGATATGTCATCTTTTAACATATTCTTGTTTTGAAAATTTAGGTTTCTAACCAACCAAGGACTGTCTTGGTTAATAAAGGAAAGGGAAAGGAAAGACAAATGAATGTTTGTGAAAATTCCTAAATGTAATGTAATGAGATTATAGAAGAATATGCGGGTCAAGAACTCAGAACCACATAGTATGGCCTAAAAAATTGGGCGTCAAATCAAATGAGGTTTGTGTCTGTGTCAAAAATCTTGTCCTTCTTCATGAATATCCTCCCAAAGTTAGAGGTAGCATTTATTTTTTGATGGAAACCAACGGCACCACCGTCAAACTTGTGGAGCTGAAATGCACCCATATGGCCTAATCAAAGTATCTGGGGCATGTTTGTTAGGTTGAGCCTTTAATTGTTGCCTCACATGTTCATGTCAATCTCATTTCTCAGTCTCAGCATAGTACCCACCCACTTTGAACATTACAATTTTCACAAGCATGCAATGCAATTGGATTGACTTGAACCAATATGGCTAGCATCTCTTATCAATGGTTCGATTTCGATTGTCCTCTTGGAATGACATATGACATATGGGCACCAGGACCAACCTCGAGGATTGGGTTCGAGCTGACCCACATGGGCCTGGCTCCTTTTTTTTGCCATCCATTATGTCCAATACGTGGGCCTATTTTAGCTTTAGACAAAAGTCACAAAACTTGTTTTTGTTATTTTTGGTTTTAGAATGTGTTTGGTTTAAGAGAAATAGAAGAGAAGATGAGAGTAGAGAGATAATTTTGTTGACTAATCCACTGTTTCCATCTCTTTTTTTTTTATAAAAAATTTATGATCAAGGTGTTTTCAAGTTAATTTTTATGTACTTTGAGACTAATTCCTTTTTAAATGATCTTAAAGCCTCACATTGACTTAATACATTTAAAAAAATTCATTTTTTTGGGTACTAACCCCAAAACTTGAATTTTGAAATTAAATTCAAGTTTTGAAATTAAATTATAAAATGGGCACTTGTTTGTGCAGTGAATCTAATTCTTGGAGTTGTATTTTCCTCACTTTGTCGGCCCATATCATTTTGGGTTTTCAGGGATTGAAGTTACAGGCCTAAAAAGTTCTAGCTCAAAGCAACATTGGATATGGAATTATGGAACGATATTTTGGGCTTTAGCCCATTTGAATCCGGTTTGTTTGACTTGTAGTGTCGTTTCTATCTTTTCTTATTTTTCTGAGCTAGGACATGTCCGTGTGCTGAGCGAACTCGGCGTAAGCGCGAACTCAGGAGAATGCGTCCCGCAATGGAAAGTTGCGATTCTTCCATTCTCCACATGCTTTTCCTTGGAATTCGGCTCACTCGTATAATTATAATAACACCCGTTTTTCTTGGGGCTTTTGGTTCTCTTTTGAATCTACAACAACTGGTTGCGTAATTTCAACAAACAGTTAGTATTCATCCAAAAGGAAAGAAGAAAATGGTCTCTTTGCTTCTTTGGCAGCGGAAAGCTTCAGCCTTTGGGATTTCTCGCATCCTTCAAGGTTAGACCCTGAAACCGTTTGCTTTGAGAACAAAATTCGCAGATTGTATTTGCTGTCCTTGTTTTTTTTTTTTTTTTGGGGGTTTATTTTCTTGTAACTATCTGTTCCAATTCTATAGGAATTCCAATTTTGAAAGTCCTTCCTTTTGTTGTTTTGAGCAAATAAGTGTAATTTGTTTGCCTATTAAATTTGCAATGTATGTAGTAGGAGAAGCTGAAACTTGGAAAGCAAGAAAGGCCTGTAATACCCATCTCGTAATTTATACTTAAAGTTGGATTCTTGGGAGCTTGTAGTTCTTTTGCAACACTAATCTGGTATTATAAGATAATAGTAGAGAGGCTAAAGAGTTTAGGTTCATTATTATTGGTATTGGGTCTTTGTCGCTTTTATTTGGGCTTTTCAGTGCTTGTGTTGTGACATTGTGATGTCTATCTTATATGTATATTTTTATCTGGGCTTTTCAGTGCTTGTGTTGGCATATATTCCAAGATCAATACTTTAGGTCATTCTTAAACATGTGGTTTAACAGAAAGTTCAGCACCTTCATCCTATTCTTCCTGAAGCACAAATGAAGCAATGGTAAGTGAGATGATCTGCCTTGCATGAATCCTCTTCCATTTTCTGTAGCCATTTCAATGCCTCCTCTTCTCTCGAATGTGCACAAGCAGAAGCAATCATGGCATTATATGCCCATCCTTTTGCTTTATATTTTGCTTTTCCGTGTCCTCAAATATTTTACGTGCATCATGAAGTCTATCTGCCTTGCTCAGGATGGAAATCAATAAACCATAAATGAATTGTCTGGTAAACAACCATCACTCTTTATCTTCTCATAAACCTCCAATGCTTGAGTAATCTCACCTGCCTCACATCGAGCTTTCATAACAAGGGTGTAAGTCCCTATATTTGGCTTGCAACCCTTCTCTTGCATTTCATCCAATACAGCATCAACTTTGCATTTCCCTATTTTTTTTATGTTTTAACACCATGGTTGATGGTTTATTTCAGCCTAAGATCCTTTTCACGACGGTTAGCCTCAATAAAGCTGGTATAAGAAGCAACACTGGATTGATACCCATGTTTCTCCATTTCATCCATAATCATCCTGGCATCTTCTAGCTTCTTAGCTTCGCAAAAACCATTTATCAAGATATTGAAACAAATTGAAGTCAAGGTATAAGTTCCTTGAACTCAAAAAACACTTGATAAGCATGATCAACACTGTCTAAGGCATTCCCCTTAACCAAAGCAGCCATTAACACGGCAATTGCCTCTCCATCTCGGCTAACACCGAATTTCTCCCATGTGTTGAAAAAAGCTGCAATAGCATCACTGTACCTTGTAGCTTTAACTAACCTCCTCATAACCTTACTCATTTTAGTCTAATGTAACATACCCCTTAAACTGCTGCATTTCCTTAACTAAATCCCGCATCAAATCAAACTTCTTTGCCTTTCCTAATATATCAACCATGGTGTTAAAACACCTCAGAGGGATGCTCATAACCAGTTTTTGATTTTACC
>BPVZ01000158.1:305186-315708 GCA_020521535.1 Rubroshorea leprosula | reverse complement strand
AGGTCGACCGCTGGAAAGGAGAAGGGTCGTCTGGAAAATCCTATTTTCTTGTTTTTAGACAAAGCAAGTGGCACGCCTAACATCCAACTCACATGGTAAAGGCCGGCTGAGGATTTTTGAGGAAACAGTAAGCAAGTCAAATAAATAATTTTAAACCCCCTATACATATTATTTTACTTGATACTTACTATTATACTCTCTCCATGCCACTAGTTATCCAGTTTTCTCACAGTTTAGGCGTAGTACTCACCCAAATTGGTAGCATATAGAAATAATAATAATAATAATAAAACTGGTAGCATACTTACAGGAAATAGGTTTCACCTCTACCTGACAAATCCAGTCCAACCCAACGGAAGAACTTGTAAAAGGCTTAGGCCCTGACCAGCCCAAATAAAGAACTTGTAACTGTTCTACAAGAAGTTTGGCGGTTGTTGTTGTTGTGAGAATTGTAACTGTTTGGACAGGAAGCAAAAACACTAATGGCAATGGGTGCTTTAGCTGTATAATTGGCTTTTTCTAGTGTAACTGGCTGAAGGAACAGATTACCTATCTTGTTCTTGTCTACTCTTAATGATGTAGTATCGACGAGCAATGTAATAGGTGCTGAATCACAGAATTGTTTTAGGAAGTTGTCTGAAAGGGGTAACGGTTGTGTTTGATTCACTGAAATGTAATGTGATGTTATAATTTGACTGATTCTTGTAGAATTAATTAGTAGTATTCTTTCATAGAAGAATTGTTCTTGTTTTGTTTACTTTTGCTGTGCTAGATATTGGGTTTAAAATCAACCTAGATGGGTGAGTTTTATTTTTTTTTTTATTGGTTAAAAGGTGAATTTATTTATCCAATAACTGTCTATACACAAGCAAGCAGCAATTTGTTGCTGCTACAAAGAATAAAACGCAGAAACTCTTTAATCTATACTGTCTTTGCACAACAGCTTCAATGCCCCAGTTGATTGCTATGGACACAGATGGGCGAGTTAATGTTGCCTGAAGTTCTTTGGGTGTTGATGAAAAGGGCAGAATT
The DNA here is from genome assembly GCA_020521535.1 of Rubroshorea leprosula. Classification (NCBI taxonomy): domain Eukaryota; kingdom Viridiplantae; phylum Streptophyta; class Magnoliopsida; order Malvales; family Dipterocarpaceae; genus Rubroshorea; species Rubroshorea leprosula. Next base: position 314,676 of record BPVZ01000158.1, on the reverse strand, counting down.
GTATCAGGAGTATATGAAGGAAGTGCCTATCCCAGCACAGCGGGGCTCTGTCACTCCATTTACATCATGGATGGGATTAGGTAGATTGATCAAGCAATTATAAGGCCAACCCTTGCATTAGCTCCACAACATTCTCCTAAAACAGTGGGACCAACTGAGATTTGGAAGTGAGGATAAAGACACCCCTCTGGATATCATCGTTCATCCTTTTAAAGCTGAAGCCACCATCTGGCTGATTGAAGAAACCCATCTGCACACCACATATTCCCATCACATAGCTAAACTCCGGCTGTCAGATCCAATGCATGATGATTTTGTTGATCCCATCTTGCCTGAGTTGTGATGTTTCATGTGTTCACTTCTAACTCTATTTGCTGATTCTGTGTAATGTTTCTTACAACTCAATAGAACCTTGACGCTGCTAAAACCTCATCTTTTCTTTGGGACAACTGAAGGTGCTGGGCCTCTATATTTGGTTGAGTTTTCGATTTGAAGATTCTTTGCCTGACCACGAGCTGGCATTTTAGCATAAGGCAACGAGCAGCTTGTTAGTGCCTTTTTGTGTGTTGTTTCAACTGATCTTTCTTCATGTTGATAAATTGATATCTTATGAAGGTGAAAATGACTTTGTTGTAGGTTAATCGAAGATTTCCTAGCAAGACTCGGCTGCTGGCGGAAGCCAAACGCAAGAAAGTTATCTACACGCTCTAGCTTAAACTCTCTATTCTCCAATGACACCTACAAGAGAAGGGCACTGGGAAGAAGTCGGGGGGAAGTGTGAAATTCTTTTAGAATTCTTGGGGACAATTCTGTTTTCCAAATAAATAAAAATGGAATAAACCATCCTTTCACATGAATTGAATTCTAAATGAAATGAAGAAGATAATTTGACATTTTGTTTGCCTTTAGAACCACGGCCTGTAAGGGAGAGAGTTAAAAGAGTGGAGAAGAAAACATCAAAATGGAAAGATTTTAATCCATTACAAAGGCTCTGCTCTAGGGTTTGTGCAAAAAAGACTTTAATTTTACCAACTCAAGAAATTCATTGTCAATCTTAACACTAGCATTTATGTTTATACGCCGAAGACTCTCCGCTTCCTTTGCTCTTTGCCTGGACCATCAAATTTTCAATCCATTGCCTTGTTTCAACCATGTTCTTTCCACCAAGTTCCTTTACCAGCACTTTAGTATGAGCAAGCCAGCTCTAGTTTCCCACTCTTATAAAACCCACTCACCAGAAGGGCATATATTCCAAGATCAATACTTCAGGTCATTCTTAAACATGTGGTTTAACAGAAAGTTCAGCACCTTCATCCTATTCTTCGTGAAGCACAAATGAAGCAATGGTAAGTGAGATGATCTGCCTTGCATGAATCCTCTTCCATTTTCTGTAGCCATTTCAATGCCTCCTCTTCTCTCGAATGTGCACAAGCAGAAGCAATCATGGCATTATATGCCCATACATTTGCTTTATTTTTTGCTTTTCCATGTCCTCAAATATTTCACGTACATCATGAAGTCTATCTGCCTTGCTCAGGATGGAAATCAATAAACTATAAATGAATTGTCTGGTAAACAACCATCACTCTTTATCTTCTCATAAACCTCCAATGCTTGAGTAATCTCACCTGCCTTACATCGAGCTTTCATAACAAGGGTGTAAGTCCCTATATTTGGCTTGCAACCCTTCTCTTGCATTTCATCCAATACAGCATCAACTTTGCATTTCCCTATTTTTTTGATGTTTTAACACCATGGTTGATGGTTGATTTCAGCCTACGATCCTTTTCACGACGGTTAGCCTCAATAAAGTTGGTATAAGAAGCAACACTGGATTGATACCCATGTTTCTCCATTTCATCCATAATCATCCTGGCATCTTCTAGCTTCTTAGCTTCGCAAAAACCATTTATCAAGATATCGAAACAAATTGAAGTCAAGGTATAAGTTCCTTGAACTCAAAAAACACTTGATAAGCATGATCAACACTGTCTAAGGCATTCCCCTTAACCAAAGCAGCCATTAACACGGCAATTGCCTCTCCATCTCGGCTAACACCGAATTTCTCCCATGTGTCGAAAAGCTGCAATAGCATCACTGTACCTTGTAGCTTTAACTAACCTCCTCACAACCTTACTCATTTTAATCTAATGTAACATACCCCTTAAACTGCTGCATTTCCTTAGCTAAATCCCACATCAAATCAAGCTTCTTTGCCTTTCCTAATATATCAACCATGGTGTTAAAGCACCTCAGGGGGATGCTCATAACCAGTTTTTGATTTTGCCCAGGTCAAAACCCCAAAAGCTGGGATCCAGTCATTATCAAATCTTTACAAAACCTTCTCTATTAAGCTGTTTGACACACTTACCTCGCACCCATTTAGCGCTTCAACAACTGTATCATACGATCAGTACTCTTTCCTGAGGATTTTCACAAACTTGATCGACATCAGAATCACGTTCGCCATTTGGGAAGTGCATACCCTTGCTGGTCTGGCTCTCAATCCAACTAGCAAGTGAAGGGATGACGAAATCTACATCTGGGTCGGTACTCTCCGGCTTCTGGCTATTGATCCAAGTCCGAAAGAGGGATGAGTCGGCGGTAGACGATGAGTTAGCCGAAGGCGATGATTCTGGAATGGTCCATAGGTGGTTGGAGGAGATGTAACGCCTTGCATTGTTGCTTGCAGATCTTTGAGGTCGGAAAGCGGAGATGAGCTTCAAGAATTGGTGATTTCGTATAATTTTTAACCCAAAACCAGAAGAAGATCACGAAAATTTGAGGTTGAATCAAAGACACAGTTACACAGGAACAGAATGCGGGACAAATCTAGCCCAACCCAAAGGAAGAAATGATCGGGACAAGTTGCGCTAGTGCTAAACCCAGCTCAGCCCAAAGAAAAATTTCCTTGCAAAATGGCTTAGGCCCAACCCAAAGGAATGGTTGGCTCGTTTCTCCATTGTTTGTTTCGTTGCCCATTTTATTTTCTACTTCGACTTTTCTTTTCGGATTGATATTATTGTTAGACCCTTAATTGTTAATATTATATTTTTTGATTTATTAAAAATAAAAAATACAAAGCTTTAAAAAATATATAATATAAGGGTATAATAAATAATTGTGTTAAAAAATATGATATTAATTATTTAAGTTGTGATAATGACTCTATCATCACCTTAAATGTGGGATTTAACTTTAAGTTGATATTCGTGTGATTTTGTTCACTTTAGGACTGTGTTTTTCATAACCATGAAGAGAACAATGCCCTGGAGCGATCACTAGTTTATGTTTGACAATTTTTCATTTTGAATTAGGAAATAGCCAAACTAAATTTGTAAAATAGGCCTTCAAATTCTTGGATTGGAGAAAGGACATTCAAGTTTCAAATACACGTATTTAGGCCTTTGAATTACAGATATCAAAATTCACACATTGAAATGCACTCTCATCATGTAAAAATAGACACTTCATTTGAACTTAAACCCTAACCACACACCCTCTTCAAATTCATATCCCCAAACGTATACACAATAACTAAGTGTTGTTGTTGCAACCAAAGGGCTAAATTGACTACATGGTATATAAAGTTGCAAGAACTAGCTAATAAGATGGGCAACTAAAAATCTTCACTAATGACTCAAAATGTCGAAGAATGCCAAATTCAAAAGGTAGTTAATGTTCGATATGAAATAAAGTGGCCTTTTAAGCCAATGAGGATTGATGTAGAGTAGAGACACAATCAATATAAAGAACACTGTATATGCTGGGAAAAAACATGCATGGAAAGCAGGAAGGTCAACTTCATACCATTTCCCTTTAGTTGCATCTAAAGGTAATGATTTCAAATGTGGTGTCTCAGTATAAATGATGCAGCATTTCTCCAATGGCAACCTGGAAGGAAACTGGTTTCCTTCATAGCTGCTTTCCTCGAACGTTGAAAACTGTCCTTTCATTGGAATCTGGTCGGATAAGTTATTGTATGACACGTTGAAGACTTTTAAGAAGTTCACATTGAAGACTTCTCATGCACCCTAAAGTAGTTATTTCAATTTTTATTTCATCTACAAGGACTAATGGCAGTATTGACACTAGAAAGTTGCTGCTCTTGTTGATCAATTGCCCGTTGGGTTGCATGAGAAGTATCTTTTTTGTTTGAGGTAATATATTATCTTCAAACCGTAGGAAGTTGCTTAGAATAATAAGTCTGTCTAGTCCAGTAAGCTTTTCTACCAGCTTGGTAGGCCAAACAATTCAGGTAGCAAATGCCATGAACAACTTGATCACATTTCTCTTATTGTGTAGTATTTGTGATATGCAGTCTAGTTGACATGGATGATGACATAGATTGGAGAAAGGACGTTCAAGTTACAAATACATGTATTTAGGCTTTTGAAATACAAATATCAAAATGCATATATTGAAATGCACACTTGACATATAAAAACAAACCTTTTATTTGAATTTAAACCCCAAATTCAAATACACAACCTCTTTAAATTTAGATTTCCAAACTTATACACAATAACTAGGCATTGTCACAACCAAAGGACTAAACTGACTACATGGTGTATAAAGTTGCAAGAACTAGGTAATAAGATGGACTATTAAAAATCTTCATCAATGACTCAAAATGTCGAAGAATGCCAAATTCAGAAGGTAGTTAATGTTTGATATGAAATAAAGTGGCCTTTCAAGCCAGTGAGGGTTGATGTAGAGAAGGGACACGATCAACAGAAAGAACATTGCATATGCTGGGGAAAAACATGCATAGAAAGCAAGAAGGTCAACTTCATACCATTTCCCTTTAGTTGCATCTGAAGGTAATAATTCCAAATGTGGTGTCTCAGTATTAATGATGCAGCATTTCTCCAATGGTAGCCTGGAAAGAAATTGGTTTCCTGCATAGCTGCTTTCCTCAAACGTTGAAAACTGTCCTTTCATTGGAATCTCACCAGATAAGTTGTTGTATGACACATTGAAGACCTCTAAGAAGTTTAGGTTGGTCAACTCTAAAGGGATATTTCCACTCAAATTGTTGTAGGAAAGGTCCAAGCTTTCAATGTTGGATAGTTTTGACAAAGTAATTGGAATAGGACCCGATAATTGATTATGAGATAAGTTTAAAGCACGAATTTGTGTAAGCTTTCCAAGCTCTTGAGGGATTTCTCCAGTCAGATCGTTGCAGGACATGTCAAGAGCAGACATGAAATTTAGTATACTACCCTTGTAAGAGGTGCCTCTATTTTTATCAACCAAATAGATCTCATTCAATGCTACAACCTCAATATACATGGGAAGGTCCAAATTTTTCTTTATGAAATCTCCATATATGTGATTTTCATCAGTAAACATGTTCCCAAATAGCCATTTGTCTTGTATAAGAGTATCACCATAATTTTCCCTAACCCCAAATGTTAAATTTTGGAAACAAAAGGGTATTGTTCCAGAGAAAGAGTTACTAGAAAGATCCATTATGCTTATATTTTCCAATAAGCACAATGTCTCTGGAATCAAACCCTTTAAATGATTTTTTCCCAACAAAAGAATTTTTAGATTTAGAAACGTACCACTTAGGTCAGGGATGAAGCCAGACAAGTTGTTATCTCTAAGATTCAACACAGAAAGACCACATGAGGAATTGGGAAGAAAATTTTGCAACAATCCTGTGAACTTGTTCCCTTCTAAATGAACCTCATTGATGTTGGTGAAATCAATGCAAGAAGGTAGATGACCAGAAAGAAAATTATGAGAAAAGTCCAAAAAATGTAACCAGTTAGACATAGATTGTTGGCATGGAAATTGGCCTTCAAAAGAGTTATTCCTCAATGAAATTAAGAAACTCACCTGATTAACCCAAGTAGGAATTGGACCCCTAAAGTAGTTATTGCTAACATCTAACATTGTCAATGTCTCAAGCTTCACATTCAACAGGCTTCCAGCGAATCCATTGTCGTTCAATTCTAGATGACGCAAAGAGGTCAAGTTGAATTTAGATGAGAAAAATTGGCCTTTTAATCTATTGTAAGACAACCTCAAATCTTCCAACTTGCTACACCCCATAAGTAATTCAGTAGGGACTTCTCCTGAGAAAAAATTGAAGGCCAAGTTCAACGTGACCAAATCTCTCATATTACCCAGACTACTTGGAAGAGCACCTACAAACTGATTCTGACACAAATTAAGATATTGTAAGCCAAGAAGTTTGTCCCCAAAATCCTTTGGCAACTTTCCAGTAAAATGATTGTTTGAGAGATCCATGCAAACCATATTTCTAATTTCATGTGATGGCAAATAGAGTTGACCAACAAAAGAATTATTCATGAGATTCATAAATTTGAGGTTAGAATTGTTTTGCAGTAGCCAAACAGGGAACTCTTCTTTCAACTTGTTGTGAGAAAGATCAATTGCTCTCAATTTTTGTTGATAAAAGAGAAACTTTGGAATACTGGTCATGCTCAAATCAGAGAGTATCAATTCCTTGCATTGAAACAACATATTAATCCAATTTGGACACTGAGCATCAACTTGTAATCTATCTTTGTAGCCTGTGAGCATGAATACCTCAAGCTTGGAATAATTTCTAATATAGTTGAAGGAGAATAAGCCTTGAAAATTGTTGTGACGAAGATCAATGAATTCAAGGGATAATGGGAGGCTTTGTATCAAATCTGAGGAAAGGTTTTTGGAGAAAAAATTGTTTGAAATATCTAAAAGTTTAAGAGACGTTAGATTGTTTAGACATGGAGGAAGTGTCCCTTCAAAACTGTTTTGGCTCAGATCCAACTCTTGAAGCCTCTTTAATCCACACAGACCTGCCATTAAGAACATAAATTGTTTACTAAGAATCCATAAGGAATTTTGTGTTTCATTAGTTCACCAAATGATCTCTCAATTAATTTCTAATTATTCGAATGAATGCAATTACATTAGTTAGAAATTACCAATGAATTTCCACTTTTTGTTTATTTTCCTAAGCTCATTCAAATTGCCAATGCCCTCAATTTAGAGCAAAAAAGAGGCTCTGATCAGCTTTGTTTAACTGACAAAAAGTATAAGGCATGAGGTCATCTTCTTCAAATTTTTTTTAAAGAAAATGTCTAAAAACTTACATTCTAATTAATATTTTCAAAAATCAATTGTTAGATTAAAAATTTTATTTATATAAATTATGCATGTCAATTTTCATTATGATCTAACACTAACCCTTTGATAAAAAAACTCTATTTATTGACATATATTTAATAATATTAAATTTTATGTAATCAGTAGAGTGATAAGTCTACTAGAACAATGTAAAAATTGGCATGCATGATTTATATGAATATAACTTTTAATTTCGCAGTTAATTTTTTAAAATATTAAATAAAAATATATTTTTAAATATATTATTTATTTAAAAAACAGCCTGCAAGATTCTTTTCTCTCCTTAGGCCTTTCGGGCTTTTATGGCCTTGCAATTCTTTCGGCTTTCAAAGGCCTATGAAATATATCTTGAGTTGTGAGTTCAGTTAAATTGGGCCAGACATAAGTTAGAATTTAGGACCTACATATATTGGATTTTAACAATTAAAAATTCCATTGTAGCAGACCTAAAGATTGTGTCCCTTCTTTATTTATTCTATTTTTAAGGCACAACATAAAGCATTCAAAACAAAGGTTAAGGTAGCATATTGTGTTGGACTTAGTCTTCATCATGTGATTTCATGTGCAAGAAGGAAAAAGAATAAATTAATCTTTTACGCACCGGGATTTGGCAATGAGTCGTTAAACTGATTAGAAGATAGAGACAATGCCTTTAAAGAATGAAGTGTCACAATGGATAGAGGAATGGCCCCACTAAATTGATTCGAACTCAAATATAATATCTCCAATCTTGTAAAACCTAGCAATGGATGAACAAGAATAGTACGTAATGTCAATCTTGATTTTCAAAGGAGCAAAGTCGTTAAATTTTTAAATATATTATCCAAAAAAAAAATTTAAAACTATGAACATAATACTTTTCTCATTAGGCATTTGGGCTTTTACTGCCCTGCTTTTTTTCAGCTTCCAAAGGCCCATGAAATCTATCTTGAGTAGTGAGTTCAGTTGAATTAGGTCAGCCATGGGTTAGAAATTAGGATCTACATACATTGGATTTTAACAATTAACAATTCCATTTTGGCAAACCTAAAGAATGTGTCCCTTCTTTATTTAACCCTTTTTTAAGGCGCAGTGTAAAGCCTTTAGAACGTAGATTAAGGTAGCATCTCATGTTGAACTTAGTCTTGATCATGCCACTTCATGTGCAAGAAGGAAAAAGAATAAATAAATCTCTTACGTACCAAGATTTGGTAATGAGCCATTGAGTTGATTATCAGATAGAAACAATGCCTTTAGAGAATGAAGTGCCTCAATAGATGGAGGAATGGCCCCGCTAAATTGATTACCACTCAAATCTAGTATCTCCAATCTTGTAAATCCTATCAATAGATGAACAAGAATAGTACATAGTGTCAATCTTGATTTTCAAAGGAGCAAAGTTAAATTTTTAAATATATTATCTAAAAAAAATTTTAAAAAACAATGTACAAAACACTTTTCTCATTAGACATTTGGGTTTTTACTACCCTACTATTTTTTTGGCTTTCAAAGGCCCTTGAAATATGTCTTGAGTAGTGAGTTCAATTAAATTGGGCCAGACAGACATGGGTTAGAATTTAGGACCCACATATATAAGATTTTAACAATTAACAAATCAATTTCAGTAGACCTAAAGAATTTGTCTCTTCTTTATTTATTCTATTTTTAAGGCACAGCATAAAGTATTCAAAACAAAGGTTAAGGTACCATAACGTGTTGGACATGGTCTTCATCATGCCATTTCATGTGTAAGAAGGAAAAAGAATAAATTAATCTCTTACGTACCGAGATTTGGTAATGAGCCGTTAAACCAATTAGAAGATAGAAACAATGCCCTTAGAGAATGAAGTGCCCCAATAGATGAAGGAATGGTCCCTCTAAATAGATTCGAGCTCAAATCTAATATCTTCAGTTTTGTAAAACCTATCAATAGATGAACAAGGATAATAGGTAGTGTCAGCGGGATTTTCACAGGAGCAGAGTAGTTAAATTGAACTTTGGGATTGGAATGGAGTAGTTCATCATTTAATACCTTGAACTGGCAAGTTTCCACTGAGGCTATTCCTACTCAAAATAAGCCCCTCTACATTGCTCAGGTTGCCCAATTCTTGTACATTTTAACCATATGGTATATGGAATTAGTGATTAAAAGGAAGAGACATCAGTTGTTAACTATAAAAATTAAACGGAGAAAGAATCGATTATGGTGTATGAGAGCATTAATACGCTAAGTTTGGTTCGTTAAAAAGATAATGGGAGAATGATAAAGAGGAGAAAAAACATTAAAATATATAGTAGAAGAGGGTGTTCAGGAAGAATTAAAAGTATTTATTTTAAAAGTAAATTTTTCTCTTATAAATTTAAA
>BPVZ01000158.1:252807-266950 GCA_020521535.1 Rubroshorea leprosula | reverse complement strand
GTGAATTTATTTATCCAATAACTGTCTATACACAAGCAAGCAACAATTTGTTGCTGCTACAAAGAATAAAATGCAGAAACTATTTAATCTACACTGTCTTTGCACAACAGCTTCAATCCCCCGATTGATTGCTATGGACACAGATGGGTGAGTTAATGTTGCCTGAAGTGAAGTTTCTTTGAACAGGTATGTTGATGAAAGGGGCAGAATTCTATCAGCAGTATATGAAGGCAGTGCCGGTCCCAGCACAGTGGGGCTCTGTCATTCCATTTACATCATGGATGGGATTAGGTAGATTGATCAAGCAATTATATGGTCAACCCTTGCATTACCTCACCAATGTTCTCCTAAAACGGTGGGACCAACTGAGATTTGGAAACGAGGATGAAGACATGACTCTGGATATCATTGTTCGTCCTTGTGAAGCTGAAGCCACCATCTGGCTCATTGAAGAAGCCCATCGGCTAACCACATCTTCCCATCACATAGCTAAACTCTGGCTGTCAGATCCAATGCATGATGCTTTTGTTGATCCCATCTTTCCTGAGTTGTGATGTTTCATGTGTTCACTTCTAACTCTGCTTGCTGATTCTGTGTAAGGTTTCTTACAAATCAACAGAACCTTAAGCTGCTAAAACCTCATCTTTTCTTTGGGACAACTGAAGGTGCTGGACCTCTATATTTGGTTGAGTTTTCGATTTGAAGATTCTTTCCCTGACCACGAGCTGGCATCTTCGCAAAAGGCAGCGAGCAGCTTGTTAGTGCCTTTGTTTTGTTTCGTCCTTCGTATTGATACCTTATGAAGGTGAGATGATTCTGTAGGTTAATTGAAGATTTCCTAGAGAGGCTAGGCTGGTGGCCGACGCCAAACCCAAGCAAGTTATCTACACGCTCTAGCTTGAATTCTCTATTCTCCAATGACCTACAACAGAGTCGCTGGGAAGTGGGAAGAAGTGGGAGGGAACTGTGATATTCTTTTTATATATGTATTCAATTTTAGAATTCTTGGGAATGGTTCTGTTCCCAAATAAATGAAAATGGAATAAACCTTCCTTTCATATGTATTGAATTCTAAATGAAATGCTGAAGATAATTTAACACGAGCATTTATGTTTACACACCCAGGACTCTCTGCTTCCTCTCTTCTGCCTGGACCATCAAATTTTCAATCCATTGCTTTGTTTCAACCACGTTCCTTTCACCAAATTCCTTTACCAGCACTTTGAATGTTGACTGATATGGGACCATTCCCTCAGGATGGAATTCTGCTGTATCCCCGTGGTATCCCGGGCCAATAGAAGCATGCCATCTCTGCTTTTTCGGCAGATGATTGATGAAGTGCCAAAAAAAAAAAAAAAATGCTGAGATGGTGTTTTTTTATTGGCCGTTTCTTCCCTCAGAGGTATGCTCATAACCTGTTTGTAATTTTGCCCAGAAAACCCCCAATGCTGGGATCCAATCATTATCAAATCTCTTCGAGAGCTTCTCTATAAAACTGTTTGACACACTTTTTTACCTCGCACCCATTTAGCGCTTCAATAACTTTATCATACGATGAGTACTCTTTCGTTGAGGATTTCACAAACTTGATCGACGTCAGAATCACGTTCGCCATTTGGGAAGTGCATAACCTTGCGGATCTGACTCTTAATCCAACTAGCAACTGAAGGGATGACGAAATCTTCATCTGGGTGGGTACTTTCGGCTTCTGGCTATTGATCCAAGTTCGAAAGAGGGATGAGTCGCCGGTAGAGGGTGAGTTAGCCGAAGGCGATGATTCTGCAACGGTCGATAGAGGGTTAGAGGAGATGTAACGCCTTTCATTGTTGCTCTCAGATCTTTGAGGTCGGAAAGTGGAGATGAGCTTCACGGTTTAGTGATTTCGTATCATCTTTTACCCTAAACCAGAAGGAGACTCGAAAATTAGAGGTTGAATTAAAGACAATCACACAGGAACAAAATGCTGGACAAATCTAGCCCAACCCAACGGAAGAAATGGTTGGGACAAGTTGCTACAGTTATAAACCCAGCTCAGCCCAAAGGAAAATTTCCTTGCAAATGGCATAGGCCCAACCCAAAGAAATGGTTGACTCGTCCCCCGTTTATTTGTTTCGTTGCCCATTTTATTTTCTACTTTGGGTTTCTTTTATGGGGTTGGGGGTTCAACTCGGAGTTGAAATTCATGTGATTTTGTTCACTTCAAGACTCTGTTTTTCTTAACCATGAATAGAACAATGCCCTGGAGCGAGGTAGTTTATGTTGGACAATTTTTCATTTTAAATTAGGAAATAGCCAAAATTAAATTTGTAAAATAGACCTTCAAATTCTTTGGTTGGAGGGAGGACGTTCAAGTTTCAATGTACTTAGGCCTTTGAAATATTAAAGAGATCAAAATGCATGTATTGAATTTACATTTCATCTATGAAAAAAAAATTAAAAATGCATGTATAGAAATGCACTCTCATTATGTAAAAACAAACACTTCATTTGAATTGAAACCCCAAATTCAAATACATACTCTTCAAATTAAGATTCCCAAATTTATACACAATACCTAAGTGTTACTGTCTTGACTAAAGGATTAAATTAACTCTATGGTAGTATACATGTGACATGTGAGAATTGTATATACATAAATTGACTACATGGTATATAAAGTTGCAAGAACTATGCAATAAGATGGACTACTAAAAATCTTCATCAACGACTCAAAATGTCGAAGGATGCCATATTCAAAAAGTAGTTAATGTTTGATATGAAATAAAGTGGCCTTGTTAGCCAATGAGGGTTGATGTAGAGAAGGGACACAATCAATAGAAAGAACACCACATATGCTGGGAAAAAACATGCACGGAAAGCAGGAAAGACAACTTCATACCAGTTCCCTTGAGTTGCATCCAAAGGCAATGATTCTAAATGTGGTATCTTAGTATTATTGATGCAGCATTTCTCCAATGGCAGCTTGAAAAGAAATTGATTTCCTTCATAACTGCTCTCCTCAAATGTTGAAAACTGTGCTTTCATTGGAATATAGCCGGATAAGTTGTTATATGACACATTGAAGACCTCTAAGAAGTTCAGGTTGGTTAACTCTGGAGGAATATTTCCACTCAAATTGTTGCAGCAGAGGTCCAAGCTTTCAATATTGGATAGTTTCGACAAAGTGACTGGAATAGAACCCTTTAATTGATTATGAGATAAATTTAATGCACGAATCTGAGTGAACTTTCCGAGCTCTTGAGGGATTTCTCCGGTCAGATCATTACAAGACATGTCAAGAGCAGACATGAAATTTAGTATACTACCCTTGTAAGAGCTTCCCTTGTTTTTATCAACTAGATAAATCTCATTCAATCCTGTAGCCTCAATATCTATGTAAAGGTCCAAATTCTTCTTTATAAGATCTCCATATATGTGATTTTCATCAATAAACTCATTCAAAATTTGTAACTGATCTTGTACAAGAGTTTCACCATAGTTCTCCATCACCCCAAAGGTTAAATTGTGGAAACAAGAGGGTATTGTTCCAGACAATGAGTTGCTAGAAAGGTCCATTATACTTATATTTTCCAATAAACACAATTTCTTTGGGATTGAACCCTTTAAATGATTTTTTCCCAACAAAAGAAGTTTCAGATTTTGAAACGTACCAATCAGGTCAGGAATGCAGCCAAACAAACTGTTATCTCTGAGATTCAACACAGAAAGACTACTTGAGGAATTGGGAAGAAAATCTTGCAACAATCCTGTGAACTTGTTCCCCTCTAAATGAATCTCAATGATGGTGGTGAAATCAATGCAAGAAGGGAGAGGACCAAAAAGAAAATTATGAGAAAGGTCCAGAAAAAGCAACAGGGCAGACATAGGCTGTTGGCATGGAAATTGGCCTTCAAAAGAGTTATTCCTCATTGAAATTAAAAAGACCACCTGATATGATGGCAAAGAAAAGTTATTATTAATTTACAATATCCATGTGATTATTTACTTGTTGGTTTTTGCCAAATCAAATTCGAGGTAATAAAATATAGATTTACCTTAAAAAGAGTTATTCCTTATTGAAATTAACCAACTCACCTGACTAGCCCAAGTGGGAATCGGACCCTTCAAGTAGTTGTTGCTAACATCGAATATGTCCAACGTCTCAAGCTTCACATCTAATAGGCTTCCTGTGAATCCATTGTTATTCAATTCTAATTGATGCAATTGACTCAAGTTGAATTTAGATGAGAAAAATTGGCCACTAAATCTATTATTAGATAACCTCAAATATTGCAAAGTGCTACACCCCACAAGCAATTCATTGGGGATTTCTCCTGAGAAAAAATTGAAGGCCAAATCCAACTTGACCAAATCTCCCATATTACCAAGGCTACTTGGGAGAGCACCTTCAAATTGATTCCAAGATAAATTAAGATATTGTAAGTTAGGAAGCTTGCCCCCAAAATCTTTAGGTAACTTCCCTGTAAATTTATTTTCTGATAGATCCAGCCAAATCATATTTTGCATTTGATAAAATGGTAAATAGAATGCACCAGTAAAAGAGTTATTCCTCAGATTCATAAATATAAGATCAGAATTGTTTTGTAGTAGCCAAATTGGAAACCCTCTTGTCAACTTGTTGTGAGAAAGATCAATTACTCTCAACCTTCGTTGGTTGAAAAGAAACTTTGGAATACTATTTAGACTCAAATCAGAGAGTACCAATGCCTTCAATTGAAACAATAGATTGATCGAACCAAGACTTTGAGCATCAATTTGTAGTCTATCTTTGTTGCCTGTGAGCATGAATACCTCAAGCTTGGAATGATTTTCAACATAATTAAAGGAGAATAAGCCTTGGAAATTGTTATGACGAAGATCAACAAATTCAAGGGATGATGGGAGTCTTCGTATCAAATCTGAGGAAAGGTTTTCAATGAAGAGGTTGTTAGAGATGTCTAAAACTTTAAGAGATGTCAAATTGTTTAGGCATGGAGGAAGTGTCCCTTCAAAACTATTTTGGCTGAGATCCAACTCTTGAAGCCTTTTCAATCCACACAAACCTGCCACAAGGACACAAATGGTTAATTATTTAGAATCTATACTGGCATTTTTCATTAGTTAGACGCTGTATTCATGACAATATTTTTATAAAAGCTCACTAGACTTCAGTGACAATAGTTTTGAAAAGGCACACTGCAAGGATTTTAAAAGTGAATGACTAAACTAATAATAGAAGCAAAAGTCAAGAATTGGCATATATCTTTATAGACTGGTCAAAGACTCAAATACACCATTTGGCTTGATTGGAAGGAATTACTTCTTCCTTATTTGTCAAAAATGAGACACTATAGGCCTCAAGGTAGAAAGCAAACTTGTTACTAGCTATAAAACAACCCTTTTATGACGTGTATGTGTTAAGATAGTGTCTCATGTTTAAATCTCTCATTTGACCATGTCATTGCACGTGTATATGTGTTACAACTCAAAATTTTAGCCAAACTTTATTTTTGTCTTAAAATTTTATTCAAAACTTGTGACAACTCGATTTTTACCCAATCAACTCAAAATTTTCTAAATATCTTAATTTTTCTCAAAAATACTAATTTCCCATAATTTTTTTAACTTTAAAAAAAAATCTTCAAAATGCTTGAGCTCTATTGTAATGTGAGAATTAATTCAAATGACGTTGTGAAGAAAAATCGAGATTTAATTTAATTAAATATCATTTTATACCAAATGGAAAAAAAAAAATTTAAAATCAAGTTCCATTTTACAGGGACTCAGCTGCAACGAAGGTGAAATGGGAGGACTAAAGTGAAAATCGGATGAAGGTTAAAGACTAAAGGGCAAGGAAACTCCAAACGGCGCCGCTTCACGCTGAAAGGGGGGAAAAAAATTGAATAAATAAAAGGGTGCTAGCGTTCTCTTGAACCGAATCGCCAATCCCCACATTTTCAGCAAAAATCCCGACGATTGTCCCCCCTTCCTTCGCCGTTCTTGTACTGCTCCAACAGGATGACCCCCCGCCTCAGAAGCTCTGCAAAAGGGTCCTTGTCCTCTGCTTTTCTCCCCTGCAGATATCAGCTGCTCGATTTTTGCAGGCAAAAAACAAATTAGCCCCTTTCGAATCAACGGTGGAGAGGGAGAGAAGGGGAAAGTCGGAGGGCCTTGGGTAGATCTAGGGTTTTTCTTTCCTGTGTTTAGGGCTAGAAAACAGAGAGAAGGGGGGTTTCTTTGGATTTAGGATTTTGGAGTCTCTTTTTCGGGTTTCGGGAGGAGCAAAGGAGAGCGAGAACAGCGAATCCCCCGCAAGATTCCGGCTACGTTTCTTGCTTGCCTAGCTAGGTAACTTCCAGATCCGAGCACGTAAGGCGCGTCTTCGGGTTTTGTCCCCCGAGACTACTGCAAAACGGTGTACACGGAAGCATGACGACCTGCAAAGCGCCTTTTACTTGTATGTTCATTTTTGTTGTAGATCTGTGTTCATTTTTGTTGTAGATCTGTGGATTTGGATAATTTTGTTGATGGATTTTCAATTGAATGTACTGTGTTTTTTTTTTTTTTTTTTAACAGGAGGAAATACAGTGTTAGGTTAGTATTGTTCGAGGAAAGTCGAGTCTGAAACTCCACTTGCGGACTGAAATGCTTTCCACCTGCTTCTCACTTTGGAGAAGCGAGGCTGCCATTGCAGCCACATGGGGAATGCGAATGTACTGTGGGTTTGAAAATCTCGATTATATATGATAATTAAATCTCAGGTTATTTCAGTGTATGTGGATTCCCAGATCTCGCCGGATTCTGGGATAGGGATGACGCCGGCCGGCGGACCTAAGTCTGGATTTTGTCTATAGGTCTGGGTTTCCTTTTTTGTTTTGGGCCAAGCCCAATTTCCTTTTCTGGTGGGCTTATTTAAAAAACAACAAAAAACTAAACTGGCGAAGGCCCACCGACACCCAACTGATTTTGACCCAACCATTGCTCTGATTAAGTTAATTATTTAATTATATGGATTAATGAAATTTAATTGGTTTTAATTAATCATCTTAATCATTTTTACTTAAACTTTAATAACTCTTGGTTGATCAGATTAATTAAGATGGTTAATTACCATTAATTAATTTTAATTATTTGAAATCAATTATCTTAATTGAATTTAAGTTAATTAATTGGCCTAATTAATCTGAAGTCAGGGTCAATGGTCTATCTTTAACTTCTCATTTGATGCTTATCTTTTCAAAACTGTCCAATTAAGTTCTTACTTTCCAATTTGTTTTAAAACACATCCAAAGGATTGCGAATCTGTACAGTTTACTCCCTTACTTTTTAAACTCTCCAATTTTAAAGTATGCAATTATATTTTACACAGAAAATTGTGATGTATGCGTATATTCTTCTTTACTCCTAACTAAACTCCTGAAACCTTAATATCTCGAATGCTACTTACTCTATAATTATTTGAGTATGTAGCAACTGATTTTTGTCATTTAAACTTCATTTTTCAATAAATTCACATTTGTGAAATTTTAAGTTGGGCCATCAATGGTACGAAGGGGGAAAAAAATAAATCAGTCTCTCAAGATACGTACCAGGATTTGGTAAGGAACCACTAAGATGATTATTAGATAAAGATAATGCTTTTAGAGAATGAAGTGCCCCAATGGATGGAGGAATGTTCCCGCTGAATTGATTCCAACTCAAATCTAATATCTCCAATTTTGTCAAACCTATGAATTGATGAAAGAGAATAGTACTTAGTATCAAACGGGACTTTCAAAGCATCAAAGTAGTTAAGTTAAACTTTGGGATTGGAAGGGAGGAGTTTATTTAATACCTCGAATCCGTAAGTTTCCATTGAGGCTATTGTCACTCAAAATAAGCACCTCAACATTGCTCAAGTTACCCAATTCTTGTACACGTTACGCACATGGAATTAGTGATGAAAAGAAAAGACATTACTTCAAATTTTAACTATAAAAATTAAATGGATATAGGAAATGTACCTTTGTTGAAAAAGGGTCCTTCTAATGAGTTGCTTGAAAGGTCGAGTAATTTGAGGGATGGGAGTGTATCCAAAATCCTCATAATATCCATATTCAACCAATTTCCGTTCAGATAAAGGTACTTCAACTTGCTCCGCTTCGAAAAACTTGTAAAATCTAATTAAAGGGATTATATATAGAGAGAGTAATACAATTAGTTTTTAGTATTCAATTAAATAAAGTCATCTGTTTTAAAAATATTAAGTCAATGAATAAAAAACAAAGTAAACGGTTTAGCATTTGGGTCCACGTTATGGTTCATTCAATGGACCAATTCGTGGGTTACATGAAAATAAAATGCAACATAGTTGAAGAAATAAAGCTGAAATTAGTCGCTTTCTCCTGATTGTCTATTTCAATTCGTCGCCCGACACACATTGCGTGGAAGTTGTCCTCATTGTTGGGCTTATGATCCTCCTGATAAGTTGAAGACTTGAAGTTGTTGTTGGAGAAGGATGTATCTCAGTGTTGTTTGAGTTTTTACATCTATTGTTGGTTTTGTGTAGTATGTTATAGTTAGGACTGCCTTACCACTTTTAGAACCTTTACCAATTGGTTTGAGTGTAATTTTTTTAATTAAATACAAAATTTTAAAAATTAAAAAAATAAAAATAGAGGAAACCGATGGAAAAAGAGTAATGTTATGTGGAGTCGGCGTACACACACAATAACACTCCTTTAATTGGTTGGGATTTGGTTCGGATTGTCTGAACCGAATTAAATTTTTGGTTATCTGAAATAATTTTGGATATGATTTTTATATCCAATTTAAATTAAATTTTTAATTTGGTTATAATTTTGGTTATCTAAAATTATTCGGATAAATTGATTAATTAATTAAAATAACCGAAATATACCATTATTCTTTACTTTTTGTCATTAAAAGTTTTTTTTTTATATATATTTCTAGTCTTTTGCTTCATATTCCTATGTATAAATTTCACTAAAAATAGAATTTTGTCTAAAAAAATTTTATATAGCATAAAAACTAAAATAAAAATATAAAATAAATTTATATTAAAAATTTCAGATAATTTCGGATAGTTTAGTGACTCATATTAGTAATTTTGAATATGGATCAATAACCATATCCAAACTAAAATTAATTTCGATTATTTTAATTTTATCCAAATTTATCTAAATATTCGAACCACAATTCAAAAATTCAGGTAAAAAATTTGGATAATTCGGTATTTGAAATGTGCCTACCCCTATTTAAGACTTGGCAAATTGATGTCTTCGTGCAAGGCAAAGAATGAGGGTCCTCCAACCCCCTAAATAAGAAAATAAAAAACGAGCTATTATTGCAACCTTCACCTTAAATAAGTAGCTATTCCACTTCCACCAGCTTATTTTCTAGAAATCAGGAAAAATTATAAAGATTTGTCTAACTTTTGCTTTAATAATATAGATTAAGAATATATTAATTGTTTTTTTTCATTAATTTATATAAAAAATACAAAAGTTAATTTTGTTAGCAGCAGTTAACAAAATTAAAATTAATTTTTTCATAATCAATAATAAAAAAACGCAATTAATGTATCTTAGGATACAGTTTAAAAAAACTGTAATTGTAATTATGGCATAATTATTCTTACTTTTTCCAACGTATGCTAAGTACAGTTGGCTACACAGTGATGCATGCTATAGTGCCATATATTTTCGAATGTTTGTAATGGTTTCAACTTTGTTTTCACTTTATTGTATGTGGCAGTGCTAGCATGTGGACTGATCGACGGTAGATGAGATTAACGTCAAATATAAGGGTAGTATTATGTCCACATATTGAAGAGAAAGGAAAATAGGGAAATTCATGGTTTAATGCTTAACTTTTTATCATTATCCTTTTTTGATAAACATTGGTACATATATTTTTGGTTTTTTACAAAATTTGTTTTAAAAGTTTGCATTATGAGGGCCATTCAAATATAAAGAAAATATTTAGGGTAAAGAGATTATTTTTCTCTTTGTGACTAATTTAGGTGAGAACAAATATAAAAAATAATTAAAATCTAGTTTATTGATGTAACTTGTACAAGATTTTACAATAATTATATAATTTTTTGTATAAATTATATTTTATTAAGCTAACAATTGAATTTATTGTATTTATATAGATTCTATGTTTCAAATTTAATATTGATTTAATATATGTTAATGTAACCTTATAAAAAAATATATTTTTATATTATTTATTTAAGGAATTCTGCCACAAGTTAAGCTTCATTCAATATAGTTTTTTATAATTAATTCTATATAAATTTTTATATTAGATTCAATTAAAATAAAATATAAAATGTAAAATTGAAATAAAATATAATATTTGTACTTGAAATCTATAACAAAAATATAAATTTGATATGAAAATTTATGTAATAATTACAAATTTTGTAATTAATAAAGTTTAACCTATATCTTTAACATACAAGTTAGACAAACCTTTCATTTAAAAGTCTTAAATTATATATTATTTAAAAATAATTAAATATATCTACTCAACTTAAAAGTTGATGTGTATAATATATATATGAGTGGTATATGGATAAAATTAGTAACTAATTTAAAAACTAGTATAATTTGTATTATGAAAATTAATAAATGACTCATAAAAAATTTTAAAATTTTATCCTTTCAAACTTTAAAATTTTGGCCCCTCCCTAAAATTTCCACAAAGAATTTAGAATTATTGATTGCGTACCTTGTGTTGCTGACAAGCTTAGTTTGTTGGATCTTAAATCCAACACTTCTAAGTTCTCAAAAACTGGAAACTCTGCATGAGCATTTTTCTTTATCAGCGAAATAAAATTTATTCTAAATTGACTAGCAGAGGTACTCTCAAAAGAAACAGAGACAAAAAGCCTAACCACAACCAAAAAACATTTGCACACGATCATTTCCAAAAGAGAGAAAAGTCAATTTCTCAAGGGCTTTTACTATTTGGGTAAGTTCTTAAGTGATTCAATCTAGCTTGTAGCTCCTACAGTTTAAATTATTGCAGATTAAAGGGAGGAAGATTACACAACAAGCGTACCTTTGTTCTGTATCCTAGAAATTACATTGAAGGATAAATTCAGACTTCTTAGCTCCTTAAATGGCTGAAACAAGGACAGGTTTAAATGCCAGCTGTTTTGGGGGTCATATAAGCTACTTGAGCGTACATCAAACTGCCTGGTATTGCTGAGGGAGAGCTTGATCACATGGCCTGTGGTGGAGTCGCAACCGACCCTCTCCCATTTACAACAACTCTTATGCTCTGGGTCATTAACCCATGAAGGAAGAAGTTGATCTGCATCAGAGCCATCTGATTTAACAAAAGCCTTGAATTCTAGAAGAGCCGTCTTCTCCTCTTCAAAGCAACCCCTGTTTCCACGGATAAAAAGCATATGGATTAGACCCAACAATAAAAACTTAATTACCAGTTGAGAATCCATCTGATGAAGAAGAATCTGCTGATATGGTTATGGTTTTGCACATGGCTGGTGCCGCCTCTGCTGGCTTTTATATTGTAATTATTCCTCGGACGATACCTAGGTACCAACTTGACTTGGCTAAGGACTCAGAAAGGACCCACAAACTTGGAAACTTTCATTTTGGTGTTAATTATTGTTAGGAGGATGCATAGGCTGATTTTGAGGGGCGTTCTAGAAAGTATTGGTCGCCTTGGAAAATTATGATAAAAATAAAGTGAAAAATATCCGTAGACTTACGTGAACCAAACACGTTAACGTCACGTTTATTATCTTAAAGTCGACTTAAAAAATAGAAAAGATTTTTAATTTTAAATGTAACATCGTTTCAATTAATATTTTTAAAAATTAATTATTTGATTTAATATTTTATTAATATAAATTATATATAATAATTTTTAAATTAATCTAATATTTATAGTTATTTAATTAAAAAAATTATATTTTTCATATATATTTACTGGTAATAAACTTTTTATGATAAGTAAATTAATTATATATATTTAATCAATCTAAAAATTAATATACATGATTTATAAAAATAAAACACTTAATTTAATTATTGGTTATTAAAAATATTTATTGAAGGGTGGTGTTTTTGAAATTAAGGCATTAATTTTTTTTAGAATCACAACTGAAATATACTATTATCTAATATAATAATAATAAGAGATTTTCTAATAATACAGTTTAAACATCATTAATTGCACTATTTTTAATTAAATTTACATAAAATTTCATATAAGATTTAAATACAAATATAATATAATATAATATTTATACTCAAAATTTATAAAAAAAATTATAAATTTTATATGAAAATTATATAAAATTAATTTAAAATACTTTAATTAATGAATTTTAAAAACACATATTAGACAAACTCTAATAATAATAATAATAATAATAATAATAATAAAAGAACTAATAGGTGATGTTAGGTCGGTGGTAATCATTATTCTTTGTCAAATTATATAAATAAATTAAATTTTAAAAATTTTTAAAGAAATTGGGAATAATTAAATTTTAATATTAATAATTTTTAACTAAGTGATAAATTAAGAATATGTATTTCTATTATTTAAAAAATGAATATTTATTCCCTAATTATTTATTAATGTAAAAGAAAAATTAAAAGTAATGATTAATAGACCTTTTAATTTAACATATTTTATAACATATTTATTAAAAAAATTATTATTTTTAAATTAGAATGAAAAGTGAAAAAATTTAAAACATTAAAATTTGAAATTTTAAGTTTTTTATCTTTAATTTAAATTTAAAAATATTAATTTTTAATAAATGTATTAATAAATACATTAAATTAAAAGATATATCAATTATTTTTTTAAAATTTAACTATTCCTAGTTTGCTATAAAAGTTTTAAATTTCTAGCTTATTTTTAATAATTTGACAAAAAAAAAACCCCCACTACTAACCAAACAATCCTTAACAGTTTACATGCCTCGGGACGCTCATATCGAGGTGAACTTTGGGCATATTAGCATGTTAAAATTAGCTTGTGGACTCCACGGGTAGGGATGTCAATGGGGTCCCGTGGGGTCGGAAAATCCTTCCTCGTCTTTGTTTCAGCGGGAATTTTTAACAAAGGGTAAATTTTGCCCTCCATCCCCGTTACCCGTGGGGAATAGGAATCCTCGCAGGGATCCCCATTCCTCACCAATTAATATAAAAAAATAAATTTTTTACATATAATTAATAAATATTCAATTATAATAAATAAAATTTTAAAAATTCAAGTATAATTAATTAAAATTCTTTAAATATAAATTATCCAAACATAAATAAAGATCAATCTAACATAAATAACTAAAAGGTTATTAATAGGTTAGATAAAATTGAATTAAATTTAAATTTTATTGAATTAGATTTAGGTTTGAAGGTTGAATTAAATTTAAAATAAAACTAATTTACATATTTTTTTAATTTTTCACAGGGATGGGGATCCCCACAGGGCCCCGCGGAGCAAGGAAAATTCCCTGCGAATTTTCAGTTTTCACGGGGAGAAAATACTCCCCGTCCCCATCCCACAGGGAGAAATATTCCTCCCCGCCCCATCCTCGTGGTGGGGATCCCCATTGGGCCTCGCGGGGATCAGGCAAAATTGCCATCCCTACCCACGGGTGACTAGGTTGCCGAAATTGAATACGGGCAAAATGCAATCTTAGCCCTAAAACTCACCCATATTAGCGCATAAACCCCTAAACTAAAAAATGTGCGTCTATGCTCTCAAACCCCATGATCGACGCAAATCAGCCTTCTTGGAGAAAATTCATGTGTTTACATATATTGTCCTTAGTAAATAAATAAAAGATACAAAAAGACTTTTTGTAATGAGAGGAATAATTAAAGTAAATGAATAATAATAATAAGATTAAAATAAAAAAAGTATATATTTGTCTACTTTAAAAAATAAAAAATAAAAATTAATTGATGATAAATTTAAAATAAAAAATTACAGTTATTTTGAGATGGAATTAGTAATTAATTTCATTTACTAACATTTTTCTGCAAATTTTTACCCCCAAAAAAAATCAGTTTAGGTCATTTCTAATCTATAATTTTTTTGTTGATTATATTTTTTGAATTATTTTATAGTAATTTTATTTTTTAATATTATTTGTTGGCCATAA
>BPVZ01000158.1:222648-236426 GCA_020521535.1 Rubroshorea leprosula | reverse complement strand
ATAAGTTAAGCCCCTAAATTAATCCCAAAATTGTTATTAAGCCCCTAAACTTTAATTTATGCAGTTAAGCCCTTGAACTCTGGAATCAAAGCAATTAAGCCCTTCTTTTTAAGCAATTTATTTTAAAAATTAAAGTATAGGTGCTTAATAGCATAAGAAGAAGGGCTTAATTGCTTTGATCCTAGAGTTTAAAGGTTTAATTGCATCAATTAAAGTCTAAGGGCTTAATAGCAATTCTAAAATTAGTTCAGGAACTTAATTTATGGTTTTACCAAAAATGTTTTTTTAATTAGTACTGTATAGGGATGGCAATTTGCCCCGATCCTCGCGGGGCCCCGTGGGGATCCTCGCCACGGGGATGGGGCGGGGAGGAATATTCCTCCCCGTGGGGCGGGGACGGGGAGTATTTTCTCCCCGTGAAAATTTGTAGGGAATTTTCCCCGCCCTGTGGGGCCCCGTGGGGATCCCATCCCTGCCAAAAATTAAAAAAAATATGTAAATTAGTCTTATTTTAAATTTAATTCAACTTTCAAACCTAAATCCAATTCAATAAAATTTAAATTTAATCCAATTTTATCCAACCTATTATTAACTTTTTAGTTATTTATGTTAGATTGATCTTTATTTATATTTGGATAATTTATATTTAAAGAATTTTAATTAATTATACTTAAATTTTTAAATTTTATTTATTATAATTGAATATTAATTATATATAAAAAATTTATTTTTTTATATTAATTGGTGAGGAATGGGGATCCCCGCGGGGAATGAGAACGGGAATTGAGGGCAAAATTTACCCCCCGTTAAAAATTTTCGCGGGAATACCCGTCCCCGCTATTTACGGAGACGAGGATGGAGAGGGACTCCCTGACCCCACGGGCCCCGTTGACATCCCTAGTACTGTAGGATAACTTCATCTTCCTTTGCACTGTATACATATGGCTTTTTATTAATATAATATTTCTTTCCATCAGGAAAAAGTCTCATCATAAAAAAGTTTCATAATTTTTAATTTTTTAAAGAAAATTTAAGTAAAATTATAAATTATCTTTAAATTTTTAATTTGTATATAAAATTAAAAAATACTTATTATTTTGAAACAAAAAAGAGAGCAAGTTCTAAGTTTTTTTGTACTACTTTAATAAATCCAATTAGCTAAAGTGGGTGGCCTTCTATTTTAACAATAATCAAATTATTAAGGTTAAATAAAAAAATATTTTTTTAAAATATAAAAAAATAATTATCATTTTAAGATAAATTTTAAATTAAAAACAATAATTGGTGTATATTTTAAGTTAAAATATTATATAACATATTTATTAAAAATTATTTTTTTAATTTAAATTTAAAGATAAATAAATTTAAAAATACAATCATATAAATAAAATATAAAAATTGACTAATTGATTATATTTATATTATATTTTAATAATTAAACTCAAATAAATATTAAAAAAAGTTAAATAAAGTGTGTATCAATTATTTTTAATTAAAAATATATATTAATTTAAATAAAGAGAGCAATTTAGAATTAAAAATTACGGGGCTTAAAAATAAACAAATTAAAGTACTACTTAATATGGATTATCCTTAACTATATAATTTAATTGAATAAATAATTATATATAGAAAGTTATTTTTTATTTAATAATTTTTATTTTATAATTTAATATAATTTAAATTATAAAAATAAAGACTAAAAATAAAATTAAAAAAAGTCAAATTTAAAAATATATGAAGAAAACTATAGGGACCCATAGCCTGACACCGATCCGTCTCAATCAGTAGGGCCGTTTCCCATTTGGCTGTTCCCACTTTTTCAACATTAGCGGGCAAGAGGCGGTGAGTAAGGGCTAAAAAGTCTTAACTCTTAAGAGTCGGCGAGTAGGGCCGTTTCAAATTTGGCTGTTTTCTATTTTTTCAACAGTAGTGGGCAAGATGTAGCAAGGGCGCGCTAAAATGTCTTAAGAGTCGATAAGTAAGGCCGTTTCAGATTTGGCCGTTTTCCAATTTGTCAACATTAGCGGGCAAGAGGCGTTGAGTAAGGGCCAAGGAGAGGGGCAGTAAGTAGGGCCGTTTCCCGTTTCTCCAGGAAGCGATTTGAAAACTAGACTTGGGAATCTTATTAGCCATTTTTTTGTTTGTTCGGATGCGACAGACTAACAACAGCCAGCTTGTGCGCAGAGTGCCTATCCTGTGCCAGGTTGTCGACAGCAACTTGTTTTTTTTTTTTTTTTTTTTTTTGGAACAGGGAGAAAATTGTAGGGTCTGGAATTTAAACCCAAGTCCTTATGTTTATGTCCAACCTGTTTCATTCGTCAGTGGTAGTCTAGTCCTTCGTCTTAGAAAAATAAATGTTTTTTATTTAAAATTTATTTTAAAATAATAATTATTTTTACATATGTTAAAAAAGAAATATTTTTTATTTGAATTTTATTATTATTTTATTATAAAAAAGTCTTATTATTTTTATTTTTTATAAATAATATAGATAAAATTAAAAATTTTTCTTAAATTCTTAATTTATAAATAAAATTAAAAAAATTTATAATTCTAAAACAGAGGAAGGAACAAGTTCTAAGGTTTTTTTACTACTTTAAAGTTAGAGATGATAATTTCCCCCCGAATCTTGTGAAGTCTTGTGAGAATCTCTGTCATTGGGTAGGTTGGGGAAAAATATTCCTCCCCATGAGACATAGACAGGGTAAGTATTTTCCCTATGAATTCTTGTGGAGAATTTTTCCCATCTTGTGGAGAATTTTTCCCATCTTGTGAGGTTACGTGGGAATCTCATCCCACGAAAAATCTAAAAAATATATAAATTAATTTTATTTTAAATTTAATCTAACTTAATATATCAAATACATTTCAAATTTAACTCAATTATTCATCTTTGATTAATTTTTATTTATATTTAAATAATTTATATTTGATTTTATCACTTGTCTATTGACTTTACTAGTTACAATTAATTGTATTTTTATAGTCCGACAAGGTAGAATCTAGATATTATTACTATTATACAACGAATAAATCTGTTGTTTTAGTTATTTATATTGGACTTATCTTTATTTATATTTGGACAATTTTTATTTGATTTTATGTTTAAAAAAATTTAGTTAATTGTGTTTGAAATTTTAGAATTTTGTTCATTATAATTAAATATTAATTGATTATATGTAAAAAAAATTATATTTTAATATAAATTGGTGAGAAATTAGAACAAAGGCAAATCTTTCCCCATCCCCACCTTTAATAGGAATGGGAACAAAGAAGGACTCTCCAACCCAGTGAAGCCTTATTGTCACTCCTAATTAAAGTGAGTGACCTTTTATTTTAATAATAATCAAACTACTAAAGTTAAAATAAGAAAAAAAATATTTGTCATTTTTAAAATATAAAAGGGATTATTACTAGAGGATAAATTTTAAATTAAAAAGGATAGTAATTAATAGATATTTTGGTTCAATAAATTACATAACATATTTATTAAAAATAATTATTTTTTAGTCTAAAATCAAAAATAAATAAATTTTAAAATACAATCATATATACAAAAAGTAAGAATTAACTCAATAAATTATATTCATATTATATTTTAATAATTGAATTAAAATAAATATAAAAAATATATTAAATCTAACATATACTAATTATTTTTATTAAAATATATATATTATTTTAAAATTAAGAAAGTAATTTAAAATTAAAAATTACAAGATCTAAAATTAAATAAAAATATTATATAACATAAATTATACTTAACTGCATAACGTAATTGAATAAAGTTAAAAATTATTTTTATTTAATAACTTTTATTTTATAATTTAATATAATTTAAATTATAAAAATAAGGCTCAAAAATTAAAAAAAAAGTCAAATTTAAAAATACTTTTGTTTTAGAAAGAGAAAAACTATTGGGAGTGGGACCCATAGCTTGACACCGATCCTTCCCTGTAGCAATATTGGCATTGCCGTTTCTCAAAAGGCAATTTCAAGAATTGACTTGGAATCTCGCTAGTCCTTTTTTTTTTTTGTTCGGATTTGCAAATCTACTTAAGTTGTCAAAATCAAGATTTTATTTAAAATTGTTTTAAATTGATGAAATTAAAATCTAAAATTTAGAGTTTATTAGATTTAATAAATAAATAATAAAATCAACCAGGCTTGAGGCCCAATGGTTGGTCCCAAGTCTTAGGGTTTCGGTGAAGTGGAGTTCAGGGTTTCGAGTCTTACCACCACCGTGAACTCCACCAACTTGCAACCTAATGGTCGCGCGCCTCATATGAGGGGTGGAACGTTCACTATCCTGAAAAAATTTCAACTGCTAATAAACTAACTCTAACTTCCTAACCATCTACTGGTTAAAAAAAAAAAATAAATAATAAAAATTTATATTTTTATATTAATATAATTAAAATTTAATAATAAAAAATTAAATATAATATTAAAATTTACAATAATTTTAATAAAATTAAATTTTAATATTATAATATATGATAATATAAAAATTTAAAAATAAAAAAACTTTAAAAAAATTATGGGTTAAATTAAATTACACTTACTTACCTGGCTATTTTTTTATCCAAAATTTTTTAAAAATATATATAAAAACAAACATCCAATCCCACACTCACGCGTGTCAACATAATCCCCACTAAAATTGATACCCACCCCACCCCTCCATCCCTTCATCCCTTCGATTTCCTTGGTTTCTACGCTGTAATTTTCCCTCATTTCTACCATTTCTCCTCCATTCAAGCTCTCTTTCTCCTCATCTACTGTCTTTTTTTCCAACAGATTTTATCCTTCTTTGCCTGAGCAATAAGCAGGGCCAACAACTTCTTTGCTTGAGCAGTGAGCAGCGGCGTCAGCAGTCCTTCAGCTTCCTTGGTTTCTCCGCTGTAATTTTACCTCATTTCTACCATTTCTCCTCCATTCAGGTTCTCTTTCTCCTCATCTACTCCCTTTTTTCCAACAGATTTTATTCTTCTTTGCTTGAGCAATGAGCAGGGCCAGCAAGTAAAGAAGATCAGAGATCAAATTTTATGTCTGGATTTTGGAAGCATTTTCTTCAATTTTTGTGGAAGTAAAATCGAGATTTCAAACGATTTTACTGCTAAATTGCAATTTTACGTTCTTATTGCCCGATTTTATGAAAATCAGATTTTAATATAGATTTTACTCGAAATATATATTTAAGATCGTAAAATGGGACGATTTTACGACTTATAACGCGATTTTGACAACACTGAGACTAACTATAGCCAGCTTGTGCGCATTGGTACAGGTTGTCGATGGCAACTCTTGTTTTGGAAAATAGGCAATGGATTTGTCGATATCAACTTGTTTCATTTGTGAGTGGTAACCCTGTTCGAAATTTTTATGTGTGCTACGGCTAATTGTATTTAATTTTTAAAAATTGGGTCAAATGAAAAAATCCGTAAAGCTAAATAAAAGAATCTAATTTAAGTGAGTCTAAGTTTTATCTTAGTTTTATATAGTATGATATGAATAGGTGTAAAATCTTAAAGTAAAAGTGTGCTACTTAATGGGGTGTCAAAAAAATTATTATAATGGGTTAGGTCTCTCTCATTCAGAAAATCCTACTTCTATAAATAGGAGAGTTATGGAGTGACATGACTTATTGGTTATCATTATATAAAAATTGTCAAAAAATCCTACCTCTATAAATAGGAGAGTTATGGAGTGACATGACTTATTAGTTATCACTATATAAAAATTGATTAGGAAGATGAAGACTTAAATTTTAATATTAACTATATTTATTTTATAGATTTTGTCATGAGATTTTTAATTATGACGATTCTTGAAAATTTTTAAGTAATATATTAATTAAAAAGATCCAGGTATACAATATATTTATTTTATTAGATTTTGATATCATAAATTTTACGTATATTGATCCTTAAAAAGAATCCAACATGTGGTATTAGAGCATGTTATATGTAGATTTAGCATCCAAGTCTTTTATTTTAATATGGTTTTCGCGCTAATTCAATGAACCGATTAAGATTTTCGATCTTGATATTATACACTTAACTTATATAATTAAAATTAAAACAGAGGTTATGTAATTGGATAGTCAAAACTTTAAAAGATATAAAATATATCTGTAAATCCATTTGTATGAGTCGAATTTTGTGTTCAGAGTTTTGACTTTGACTAATTTATAAAAACTCAAGAAATTTATGTTAATATTAATGTGTCTTAATCGGATTTTATGTGTCTCTAATTAAATCTATTGATTTTGGAGACTGGAGAGTGGTTCATGGGTCAAGAAATTGCAGAAAACAGGTCTTAAAACCCGTTGCAGGTCTAAGATTTTGAGAAATTTTGATTTTCTTTTATTTTAATCTCTTACTAATAACTTGTATAAGTAGGTGCGTAACATCTCCTTAATAAATAAAATTGGGTTTTGGAATCCCAATTTGAATTAGAGCAAAAGAGTAGATCGGGGGTGGAATCCCAATTTGTTAAGATCTCTAACTAAATAAGTAAAGAAATAAAGGGAAAGGTAAAACGCAGAAGGTAGGGGCCATGAGAAACTATTGTGGCAGGGATGATTAATGATTAATGGGAAAACTGTTATTTGGTCCCTTAGTAATTCTGCTTAGTGTAAATCTGTCCCTAGTGGTCTAATAAAGTTACAAATTAATACTTAGATATTAAATTTAAGATTAATTAATATTTAATCTTTTTCTCTTTCTCATATTTAAAATAATCTTCATGAATAATTTTGTGATATGGAGGTGAATTTAGTTGAATTTTTTTGGATTTATGAGTTTATATTATGATATTTTTTTGTTATTTATTGCCTTATTTGAATTGGTCAATTTTAAAAGGAGAAAAAAAAAAATGGTTTAGGATTTGGAATACTAATAGAAAGTGAAGAAAAGGAGTTGATTAGGATTGGGTATCCCAATCTGTTAAGGAGTTCAACTAAATTAAAAAGAAATATAAATAGAAGTTGAGGGACCAGTGTTGTTATTTTACCATTCTTAGAAATTGCATGATGATCCAAAAGTCCGACACGGACTGGTTTCTTCCACAATGAGTAAAGGTGTCGACACATAACCAGTTAGAAGTTATTGTGCAAATCTTACACAATGTAAGGGTGTCGACACTTACAGTAATTTGCAACAATTAAGCATTGGGTGGTTTTAAACCTTTGGATATTGTGTATTAAAATTTATACATAATATATCAAATTTTATGTGAAGAATATCTATTAATATAATATTATTTTAGATTATATGTGCATAAAAAATATTTATTATGTGGTTTGATTTTATAAAATTAAGATAATTATTTACATAATAAATATATATTAATTCATTTCATCTAAATTAAAATAAATATTAAGTGTAACACATAAAATATGTGTCAATATTTGGAAGTTAAAGATATATGGTTAGTGGCAAATGAATTATTGATAAGATATGTTTTTCATGTTTTTTGGTTTGAAATAATTTTGTGAATATTATTATGTATATGATATATGTTTCTTGAAGATTAAATTTCAAGATTTTGTTAAAACAATTATTCACAATTAGAGGTACATGACTTTATATACTCATTATTTATATAAGTAATATTCTTGGATTAAAGTTCTTGAAATTGGTTATACTACTCATTTGCAAAATTTTTAAGTTTGACTATTAATAAAGAAATTTATGGTTATAAATAAATGAGTAGATAATTGTGAAACTTTAGTTTTCATTAAAGATTACTTACCTTTATCTGTAGTTTAGCATATGGGTTTCTTAGCACTGTGTTTTCTAATAAGGAAATCAAGGGTCCATATTTAGATGT
This sequence comes from Rubroshorea leprosula, assembly GCA_020521535.1. Taxonomy (NCBI): domain Eukaryota; kingdom Viridiplantae; phylum Streptophyta; class Magnoliopsida; order Malvales; family Dipterocarpaceae; genus Rubroshorea; species Rubroshorea leprosula. Next base: position 228,587 of record BPVZ01000158.1, on the reverse strand, counting down.
AAAGAACATATTTACAGTTGTTAAAAAACTATCTATGCATAGTTAATTTACATAAATAGAAGGTATAATTGTTATTTTCTACTAATTTTATGGAAGTTAAGAAAATTTTCAAAAAATATGTCTTAAAGGTGCATCAAGGAATGTTGAGAATTATAGTTTCAAAGATTCGTCAAGTTGTATCAAGACAAACTACAAAAGTACAACCATGCAAGGTAACTGAGTATGATTTTACTCATATTGATATTTTATTTAAGATAAAGTTATCTGTTTTCATATGTGGGTTCTAGCATATAAATTCTATAAAGAGGTTTTGTGGAATTAAAGTTTGAGTATCTTATGACATATAATTTAAGGCTAAATCATTGATTTTATAATAGATTTTGCTGGTAATTAATTACTTTCAAAGAATAATTATATGTGTCTATTACGCATATTGGTGATAGCCTAATTATGGTAGTGCATGAAGTTTTTTCTTAAACCTTGAAGAAAAGATATTTGATAAAGTTTTAAGAATTTTAGAATTTGTGTATCTTGGTTTATTTAAGATACTGAAGTAATCCTACATGATTTTCTTTGAGTATTAGAGTAAGGGAATCATTGAGTATTGAAACTGTTTTTTAGAAGTTTTAAGATTCTCTCAATTCATATATTAAAGAATTATCATCATTAAAAAAGTACAAAAGATGATTGAAAAAGATTATAGAGCTATATATATAGATGATAGTCTTAATAATATTTTATGATTAATATGAACATCAAGAGTTTATTTATTAGGACTAATGATTTTTGCCACTTAAGATTTTTTCTTGGGATATTAAGAAATTTTGTTCTAGTGAGAGATTGGTTAATCTTCCAATAAGGATTCTGGAATGTTATATTATTTATGGGTAATTGTTCCAATGGAAGCTTGTGAGTTGATGTGGATGGTACAACCAAAGTAAACCATTTATTAAGATTTACATGTTTTTCAATAAGGATTCTGTAATGTTTTATTATTTATAAGTAAATGTTTTAGTGAGAGTATGTGAATTGACGTAAGTGATACTGCCAAAGTGAGTCATCTATTAAATTCATATATTTCTCAACAAGGATTCTAGAATGTTTGCTTCTTGAAATTAGTATGTATGATTACTTGTCCAAAAGGGGTAATTGTGCATATTGATTGAAAGAAGTGTGAGTGGTTAGTAAGAGTTTTTTTATTCTAGTTTTATAGAGAATTTTCTGCACAAAGGGGATTATTTTCTATGAGGCAATTCTTATTAATTCATTTGTAATAAAACTTTTGAAGTTTAATAAAGTTCATATCAATTAGTTATATTAAATTACTATGCCATTAAAATTAGTTGATATATTGGGAAGATCACATATGAACTATTAAAGTTAAGGTATAAGGTTGCTATTTCCATATTAATGCATGCAAGATTCTACCTAAAGATGATTGTTGTATGTATTGATTTAAAGTAGCGGGAGCAATTAGTAAGGATGATAAATATTTATTCATATTTACTAAAAGTTAATTTTCTTACTAATTGACTTGTCAAAGTTTAATTTTATGGACTTATTTAATCAACATAAAATGCAAATAAAGTATAGTTGTGTATTGAACTCTTGTAAGTTAAAGTGAATCATGCTATAAATTAAAGCATATTATGAGATATTTTTATGGAAACAAAGTTTTATTATTAAAATTATACTGTCAATGTGCAATTGGTATTAATTTATGTATCTTTTAAGTGATTCATATTTTGATTGCTTAAGTTTTGATTAAGTTTGGAGATACATGCTTTTTAGCATGATGGATTTGAATTGTATAATATTAATATTTTGTTGTTCAACTAGAAAAATGGTAAAAAGGAAGGCATTAATAATTATGACAAAAGTAATACAAAATTTAAGATTTTGTAGAATGCCTATTATTATTTAAGAAAATAACTTTCTTTGATTAGAAGACATTTAAAGGTTATGATGAAATAATGTGTCTTGAAAATTAGTGGGAATTAAATAGTTTATTACTCTTAATCATTCAATGTATAATGATAAGATTTATGGATATGAGAAAGTTTCTTGGTTGCAATAGAGAAATCTTTAAACACATGCGTTATGAATTATATGAAAAATAATTTTTGTAAAAAACGCAATTATTTTTATTAAAGTTGATAAAGACTTGTCACTCTTGTATTTTTGTGTTTGATTAAAGTTTAAAGATCATATTACTTTGAATAATGGATAATGGAGGATTGTTTCTATTAGAATATTTTATATTTGATGGTATTAGTTATTTATATAGATAACTTGTTGAAAGAATTTAGTGAAAAAAATATATCCAAGGTAATTGTTGATCTACCTTATAAAAGTAAAAGTGACATGACGGTGAAATTATGAATAATGATTATAGTCATGTGTTATTATGATTATATCAACTAATTTATTGATCAAGAGATTTAACTTTATTAGTTATTTATGAGAATTATTTTGATATTTTTGATCAATGGAAGAAGTTGATTTCTCTGTTAATAGTGATACGTTTTATTTTACTTATTGTATCACTTATTATTTTATAACGATGCATGTGCATCGTACTAACGATTTTTATGAGCTCATATAGTTATTGATCTTGAGATCTTGAGGTATAAAGTATAAAGGCTTATTTGGAAGTGTATATAGACTTTTTTTGAAGTGTAAAGACTTTTTTTTAGAAAAGTGAGGAAGATTATCTCCTGAGTTTCTATAAAACTATAATAAAGTTTAAAGGCTTCCTTGAGGAAGTGTAAAAGGGATTATATCCTAATAAAAGGGTTTCTCTAAACCATAAAGAGGACCGTTGTGGTTTTGACATATTATATATTATATGGATCACATTGTATCAAACCACACTACATTTTATCACACCTATTGGAATTAATATTGGTGGAAATATTTGATACTTGTGATTGTGAAGGGTCTTGTGTTATTAGAGACATAATGACCGCACAGTTCGATATTGGTATTTTCATTGAACGAAATTCTGCACTGAGATTTTGATTTATATTTGTGGCCACTAAAGTTGTGTTTGACTCAAGAGTCATTTTTTTTAAAATATGTTTTGAAAATTTAAAACCGATTAGCGTTGCCCAAGTGGGAAAATGTTAAAAATTTTTATGTGGACTGCCGCTAATTGTATTTGGTTTTCAAAAATTGGGTCAAATGAAAAAACCGGTAAAGCCCAATAAAGTAATATGATCCAAGTGAGTTTAAGTTTTACCTCAGTTTTATATGGTGTGATATGAATAGGTGTAGAGTCTGAAAGCAAAGGTGGGCTACTTAATGGGGGTGCCCAAAAAATTATTATAATGGGTTAGATCCCTCTCTCATTCAGAAAACCCTACTTCTACAAATAAGAGAGTTAGGGAGTGGTATGACCCATTGGTTGTCATTATACAGAAGTTGATTAGAGAGAGGAAGACCTAAATCCCAAAATCTCAATACTAACTATATTTGTTTTGTAGATTTTGTCATGAGATCCCTAATTATGATGATTCTTGAAAATTCTTAGGTAATATATTGATTAAAGAGATTCAGGTATGTAATGTATTTATTTTATTAGATCTTGGTATCCTAAATTCTATATATGTTGATCCTTAAAGGGAATCGAACAAATCCTTCATCTTAAAAAGATAAATGTTTTTTTTTTAATTTATCATAAAATAATATTTTTTATTCCAAAATAAAATAAAATAAATCAAAATCAAAAATCAAAATTAACATTAATCCAACTAAATAGAACTTTATCACTTGTTTAGCTTTTTGTTTTTCTTTTTTAAACTCAATTTCAACACATATATTTGTAGGGTTCCTAGGCCAAATGGGGACACTACAGCCTTTTGTTTTGTTCTTTCAAGCCCCTTGGGAAGATGCGACCATTGAATAATGGGGGGCAGCCACCCCCCTGAGCTTTTAAAAATGTCTAAAAAGGTACATTAATTTTTGTTTACTACAGAATTTGTTTTTGACATTTGATTTAGGAAACATTTCAAGTCTCCAAAAAGTAATTAGGTGCTAGATAAACTGACCATTTCTCTTTGTGACCAATTCTTTAAGACATAATTTTATCTCGATATGGAAAAACATTTAAAAATAGCTAAGATCAATTTACATTAGTATAACTTACATATAATTTTAAATTAGTTGTAATTCTCTGCATAATTTATATTCTATCAAACCAAAAAATAGATTTGATATTTATTCGTGTAATTATATGAAAAAAGAAACTATTTTTTATATGAGATTAATTAGTTTTTATTTGTTAGACTTACAAAAAAAAAAAAGTCTTTATTTTCTCTAAAAATATGTTATTTTAATCTTTTTTTAATTAGAGTTAATGAAATGACATAATTTTAAACTGTTTTTTTTCTTAATTTAATGTTGTTCCAATTGATAAATATCTTTTTTTTATATACATTATTTATTTAAGGACATTAAACTAGATTTATTAAAAATAATTAAATATATATAATTAATTTAAAATTAGACATGTATAATATAAATAATATATTGGCTACAAAATTAGTAATCTGATATAAAGATCTGTATAAATTATACTAATATAAATCAATCATGACTTAGAAAAAGTTAAAAATTTCGTCCTCTAACCCAAAAGTCTTGGCTTTGTCCCTGCAGAAAAACCATTGATTGAAAATCTTTCTTTCCATCTGCAGTCTTCCCTCTCCCTCCTTTCTCTTTTCCGTTTCCCTTTTCTCTCTCTTTGTCCCCTCACGTTCATTTTTCTGATTGATTCCGGAAGGTGCTCCAGTTCTCCAGCAAAGTAAGGTACGTGTTCCGAGTTTATGTTAACTCCAAAACTTGTAGATTTAAAATAATTAAAAAAAAACAACTCCAACTTGGATTCAGTACTCAATTAAAATTTGTAAAAAAAATTTTTCTTAACCTAACGTTTGTTCACAGTCCATTTGGCTAAATTAATTTTTTTTATAAGTGCTTTTACTTAAGTTTGCCTCTTGCTTGTCCATACGTTCTGTGAACTTACCATGTTAGTATCAAAGCTAGGTTTCTTTAATGATTCTTTTTTTTTTTTTGAAATTAAGGCAAATAAATTTTATTAGATGCCGATAAAAAAATTAAAAAAAATTATTAGATGAGTATAAGAGTACTCACCAACTAATATACAAGTTAGAAAAGGCAAAAACCCTTCTTAAACCCCTTAATTTTTTTGACAGCAAGTGACAACCTCCTGAACTTAAAAAGTGGCAAATAAGCCCTCCAACCCCACGGTGGGTGCAAATCAGCCCCTCCGTTAACTGATTTCGTGACGCAGTTTGTCATCAGCTTCCGTGGCATTGCACCTGCAAGCCCTTGCATCTTTCTTTTTTTTTTCTTTACTTCATTTGTTTTTAGTAATAATATATTTTATTAATTAATTAATTAAATTAATATACATAACATCAATATTAAAATTAATATTAGTTTTTTTATTTTTCAATATAAATTAATAATAAAAATGTGTCTTTTAGGGCACAAATCTGGCACTCTAAATTTCAAAATTTCTTGTAAAATTATTTAAATATCGTTAATAAATATTTTTTGTGTTGATTTACTAAAGGTATTTCAATCTTTTCATTTTTATTTTTGACGTTTTAAATTTTCTAAAACAATTTTGAAATGCAATTAAAATAATATAAATGATAATAAAAATATTAAAATATCTTTAATAAATTAACAAAAAAATATTCATTGAAAGTATTTAAATAATTTTATAGGAACTCATAACATTTAAAATGTCAATATTTTTAAATTTTTGCTTTTAGGTACACCCTTTTATCATTAATTTATATAGAAGAACATAAAAGTTAATATTAATTTTAGTATTATTGTTACATTGATAAATTTAATTAAATAATTAATGAATTAAAAGATAATATTATTCTTTCAATATAAATTTATGA
>BPVZ01000158.1:207927-222548 GCA_020521535.1 Rubroshorea leprosula | reverse complement strand
AGTAAAATTTTATGGGACCTATGAAGACCCCTAAAATAGGAAAAAGGCCACCGAACCCCCAATTAATGGGATTTTTTTTTTTTTCAAATTTTTTCCTTTTAGCCAACTCCCCATATCCTTGTTTTGTTTTTTTTTTTTTTTTTGTTAATTAACACAGTCCATGTTTCATAAAAACTAGAGCAGTGCTAAGGGCAATTGCCCATTTGCACTTTCTTAAGCACACGCCGTTGTTTTAGTAACACGTGGTAACAATATTTAACAAAACGTACTTTTAAAATCTGGAAAGGCGTGAACAGGAGTGGGCAAAAATCAGAAAAATTGTACCGTGCCTTCGGTATGTACTACCGAGTGTTTGGGAATCGGTACCAAGACTTGTACCGATAAGAATAAAAAAACTGATACAAAAACGGTACTAATTAATATTTTAGGATGGTATTTGGATTTCAACTAAAAAAGATCAAATATCGAGTATTGTACTACATATCATATATTAAAATTAAATATATTAAATATATTTATAAATTAATACATTAAAATTAAAATAATTAAATATTTCTAATTCAACTGTAAATACAAAATAGTCCTCAAAACCCTTAATCTTTTTATTAGTCATTTTACCTTCTAGGTTCTATCGACTGTGTTTGTCTATGGTTTGCTACTCTCTCCTCGGTGACCACTCTACAATTGTGAGTAGGCAGCGACGATGACTAGCATTTCGACCCGTGACCAAATATCGACCACTAGTAAGTCTAGAATGGTACATACTTTACTTGATTTATCTTTAAAAGATGGGTGTTATGTGCAAATTCTTAAACAATTCCCTTTCAATTGCTTTGAATCGGAACAAAATTTCAAAAGATTGGAAGATTTATTCTTGCAAAACTTGAAAATTGAAATAACAAAGAAACAGAGAGAGTATAGGGAAAACAAGAGGTGAGGAGACAAGTTGGAGAAGATGAGAAAGTGAGATTGTGAGAGAATCGCATACCATGCCCCATCTCTATGATGCTATTTTGAGGCTTTGATTTTTTATATGCGTTTCATCTGCCAAATTAGAAGGAAAAGCCAAAAGCTCCTATTTTGCTCTTATCTTTGAAAAATGGGGCTTTTGTGAAGAAAGACTAAAGACCATGATTAAAGAAAAGGTAGGAGGACAATAAATTATATAATTGCTTGCAAGAAGCCAAATGGGTCCATGGGCAAATGGCCCAACCCTATGCAAATGCTTATATTTTTATTCATTTGACTTTGAAGATTCTTAAATCTAGAAGTTTTTTTACTTGCCAAACTTTTAATGTCAACACAATGGATATTTGCTTTATTTCCCTTTTTTTAGTTGGTTTATTTTCTTTTTTTGTCCTTTGAATTTTTCTATTTAGTTTCTACTTACTCTATTTGCCATGGATATTTGCTCTATTTCCCTCTTTGTAGTCAGTTTATTTACTTTTTTCTTTGATTTTTTCTGTTTAGCTTCTACTTACTTTATTTGACAATTGACATGTCTTCTTTATTTTAAATATAGAATGTTATAAATGATGTCAACTTCAAGAATTCAAATGAATAGTTACCCTTCTAAATCAGTAGAGGGAGCACCACGAGGAGAACAACTATCTAAACTTAATTCTTTGGTATATATATTTTGCATATTTATAAAGTTTTCTATGTTCCCTCCCTATCTTATGTACTATTAATTAATGTTTAAATTCTTGCAATATTTTTTAATGCTTAGGCACCTCCACTATAATAGGATTTGGAGGAAGAATTTGAAAGCTATGAGAAAAGGATGGAAGAAATGAAAAGGACCAAAGGAAAGCAAATGGAGGAAGATGATGAGGAATATAAAGAAGACTCAAAAGAGGAGCAAGAGGAAGACAATGATGAGGAAGATGATATTGATGATAGTCTTGCTAAAAGTTGTGAGGAATATCATTAGAGCTAAAGAAAGCACAACAAATAAAACTAAAAAAAGGGGAAGAGTTTGTCAAAAGAATCAACCTCCTGAGGTCGCTCAACAATCTCAACCTCAAGGCACTCAACGAAAACCAAGAGGTAAAACTTCTAAAGCTTGCAAATACTTTGTGTACTTTATTGGTCCTGATGGGAAACAAAAGGGGAGGTGTAAATGGGGTAATGCTGTCATAAAAGCTTGTTCTTCAAATAGTGGGACTTTAGGCCTTAAGAAACACATAACTAGATGAAAATTAAATCCCAAAAATTTGACAAAACAAGCACAATTGAAGTTGACAAAGTTTACATCTGTTGATGGAAGTAAGTCAGTGCATTTAGAGCAGTGGAAGCTTGATGAAGTGGCAACTAGGAAGGCAATTGTTGTAATGATTATTTTAGGTGAGTTACCTTTTAGTTTTGTTGAGAAAGAAGAATTTTTACATTTTTGTGCAATATGTCTTGCACAACATTTTAAGCCTCCATCTAGGAGAACTATCACAAGAGATATCCTTGCTTTATATTGTGACCTTAGAGATGATTTGTCCAAATTCTTTTAAGGATAGGAAGATGAGAGTCTCTTCAATTTGAACTGGTTTGCAACAATTAAAAAAGCACTTGCTTTTAAAATGTCTTATTTTTTTAATAAATTTAAAATTTTATTAAAGAAAAATTTTTAAATTATTTTTTAATTAAATTTTAAGAAGTTTTGAAAAAAGTTTAGATGTGTAATTTTTTAAAAATTTATTTAAAATTTACTTAAAAAGTTGATTTTAAAGTGTTTTCCTCCAATAAAATTTAAAGGTTAAATGTCAATTTTGGTCCCTTAATTTTAGGATTTTACAACAATTTTTGTCCCTCAATTATTTTAAGCACTTTTTTTATCTCTCAACTCTATGAAATACACAATTTTTCTCCTTTCATCAATTATTCCATTAAGGTTGTCCATATATGTGTATTTTTAGTCTCTAAACTTATAAATTTAAGAACGAAAAATGTTCTTATATTATAAGTTTATGAACTAAAAATGTACATTTTTTAATAAATGTAACAGAATAACTGATAGAAAAACTAAAAAATGCATTTTTTAGAGTTGAAAGATTAAAAAAGTGCTTAAAATAGTTGAGAGATGAAGATTGTGTAAAATCTTAAAATTGATGGATCAAAATTGATATTTAACTAAATTTAAATTTGTGAAAGAGAATATTACTTTTAAAGCTTTGCTAATCGGCCTCATTGTTAGTCCTTGGGAAAAGGAATGGTTTGGATGGGTCCACAAAATTCTAATTAGAATTTCGTTCGGGATTTAGTGAAAGTAACTAATGATTGGATTAAATGTACACTTTAAGTGTGTTTGAGATTACAGTAAGGTGCTATGATTGTAGTTATAATTGTGGCTATGCTAAACTATGTTGTGTTGTGTTATAACTGTGGTTGAAAGTTATTTTGATATTTAATTATTTATTTTATAAAAGTATTATAGATGAAATATGATAAATTTTATTATTTATTAATTATTAATTAAAAATTTTAAAATATTATATGATGCATAATTACTAAAATAGATTATATTTACTACTTCTTAATAATTTAGGTTTTTTTGGTTTCTTATGATAAATGTTCTTTTGGGTTCCGCATGAGAGTAACTCAAAAAGAAGAAATGAGTTTTTAATTTTCTAAGAAATCTTTAAATAAATAGAAGATTAAATTTAAATAAAATATTATAAATTATGATGTAATTGAATAAAATGAGATTAGATTTTAATAGGTAAATTTGTAATTGTATTAAATATTATGTGTTATTTGTAAGAATTACAACCAGAAAGCTCCAAAATTAGGGTTCTGACTTGATATATCAAATTATTGTAAATCTATTATGATTTTTTAAAGTTTTTTTAAAAAGTAATTTTAAAAAAATTACCAAATACATATATATATAAAAGTATCGTATGACTACCAAAAAAAGCTCTCAAATGCAATCCCAAACACACCCTTTGTTTGACTACTAGCTTGTACCTATAATTGTAGGTTTTTTCATCCTTTAACATTTCAAAAATATATAAAAACCAAAAGGTAAAACACCAATGAAACCATAGTGATTTAAAAAAAAAAAAGAAAAAGGATGAGGGCCATTTTTTGTCCAAATGAAAGGTTGTGACAATATATGGTATTTACGGTAAAGGTTGGACACTATATTTAGTATTTAGCTCAATATAAATCCTATATATAGTATATATGTTTATTCACCGGAAACTGTATTAACGCATATGTTTAGACCATATATTTGCATAAGGAAAACAGGTTGCATAAACAAGTTAGGTACAAAGCATTGTTTTCAAAATTGAATTGGAAACCGAACCATTTTGACCTCCAATTTATGGTTTGATGGTTTAATCGATTTATCTAGTTAAAGAAACTAGGTTAATTGAATTCTGAAGATATATATTGAATATAATATAAGGTAACACATTTTGAAGAATTAGTAGTGGCTCCGGTGGGCTGAAATTTTTATCTATGTTGAGGAGAACTAGAGTTCAAGTCTTATGTGTGTTAAATTTATTCAATTTATGTCATCTTATTATAATAAATATATCTTAATGCAACAACCAGCGGTAAACTAGATACAGTTCGAGTGGCAGGAACCAGTTAAAGCATTCAAAAGAGTCAGTGTTCGAATCCCAGGGAAGTAATTTTTCCTTTAAAATTTTTGTAATATTCTTTAAAACATACTCTTTGCAACTTATCTCATAACTGGCTTGGTGCTCTGGTGGCAAATGGGTTGCTAATTCCGCATAAGATCTGTTGTTCGAAACCCAGCGGAGACAAATTTGGAGAATTTTGTCCAAAGAGTTAGCCCGTTGGTTGGATGAGTTATTGGTTCTTACTAGTTTGAATAGTTGTAAGTGGTTCAATCTTTTAATAGTTTGAATAGTTTTAAGTCTTCAATCTCTTAAATGGTTTTAGGTCATCCTATCCGTTTCTGCTATTGGGTGTTGGCCCAATCAGTTCAACTAGTCGATTTTGTCCAGTTTTAAAACAGTGGTACAAGGTTTAAGCCTCGTATATCTAGTATTTTTTTTTTTTTGAACAGTGTAAATTTTTTTTTTTTTTCGAGGAAGGGGAAAAGAGACTTGAGATTTGATCCCAAGTTCTCTAGTTCTAAGCACGTCTCGCAAAAAGGTGACTATTGAGCCACCAAGTGCCGGACTTGTATATCCAGTACTTGGGTGCCCTAGTAAGGAACATCCGTATCTTGGCAGGTATCCTCTCTTAACCATAAACCTACCCTAGCGGGGACGGCCAAAAAAAAAAAAAAAAAAAAGCCTAAAATGTAGCCCGCTAGACTTATCATTATCTAGCCCAAAAGATCTAGTCTCGTGACCAAGCTTTCTATATCTTGCAAAACCCGTCCTCTAAACTAACCCTTTGGGACCCATTCTAATTTAGGCTAACATGAAATTAAGGCCGAATTATTCCCTATTAATTCCTAGCCCAATGAACCTGGGGATGATCATTTTTGGGTATAAGTGGTGTATCAATTATACTTGGTATTTAATTTGAAAATTTTTAAGTTTAACTTATTAAACATGGTATTTACCTAGTTACTTAAAGATTTATATTTGATACTTAATCCAATAAGTACTAGGTAACTTGTAGATATAAGGTGTGTTTAGGATTATTATGAAATGTTATGTCTGTAGTTGTAGTTATGACTATATTGTATTATAATTGTAACTGAAAGTTATTTTGGTATTTAGTTATTTATTTTTTTAAAATATTATGGATGAAATATAATAGATTTTATTAATTATTAATTAAAATTTAAAAAATATTGTAAGATATATAATTATTAAAATAGATAATATTTACTTTTTTAATAATATAGGTTTTCTAAATTTATTATAATTATTAAAATATTATAAATTATGATATAATTACTTTATATGAAATTGGATTCTAATGGATAATTTTGTAATTATATTAAATATTAAGTGTTTTTTGTTTTCTATAAAAATCACAACCATAAAATTTCAAATGAGATTTTTAACTTTATATATAAAATTATTATAGATCTATTGTGGTTTTTACATCTTTTAGAAAAAAATAGTCTAAAAAAAATACCAAACACACATGTATCTAAGAGCACTATACAGTTATACGAAAAAACTTCCACAACACCAAATGCACCCATAGTTGCATACTTATTAAAATATTTTGCTTCAAATTACCATTTAAATTAAAATAGTTTTTTATGTAGAAAATTAAAATATAGTTAAGTAAATATATATTAAGAAAATTCGAAATGAGTCACCTCCTCAACCAAATGACAATGCAGAATGAGAAATAAATCAAATTAAAAGTTAGAAGTCAGATGAACAAACAAAACTCCTTCCTAAACACAAATGAAAAGAATCAGCAACTTATACCTAAAAATTTAGAACCACAATCCTAAATTAAATCTTTTCCGTTCAACCTTAGTAGCTCCAAATCAAAACTAAACAAGGATCAATTCTACAATAGATTATGATAGTTAAGAAAAAGATGATTATAAACATTTACTTTTTAAAATAATAGCAATTATTATTATATGGATATTAATTCAGTTTTATATAGTAAATAAAAAAGTTCGGCACAATACAGGTAATAAATTGGTTAAACAAATCATATTAACAGGTTGGGTAAATACTTTTCAACCACTGTACTATATTTGGTAGTTGACTTAATACTTGTGTATTCTCTTTTTATAGCGAAAGTAACTCAATTTTTTAATAATTCAAATAAAATACTTACTAGAACAAGTCAAATAGTTACAAGTAAACTTGTATACTTGCACCTAATGATCAGCCGTAAACCTAAACTTAATTCTAAGCCCAACAACACCTACGCCTAACACAAAACCAGACATAACCTTAGATCCACAAACATATTCAGCACATTTCCTATCCAATTAAAATTCATGCAATAGTAAATGAACTTGCATTCCCACAAGTTTTATCAATACAAGGTAACATGCCGCGCCTTGCACAGTAAAACTAATAATTTTCATTAATATTGTATTTATTTATTATTATGAGTTAGAATGACTCACATGCATTTTAAATGGATGGTAAATCAACAATATATTACTAATTTTGTAAAGTCAAGTATTTAAAAAGAGATGATTATATATTATTCCTAAATAAATGTTATAAAGAGTACTAGTAAAATATAGATTGCAACAGGAAATATTAAATTACTATTGCAATTCGTAGAACACGTTAAAAATGCGACATATGACGTTCTAAATTCCACATACGTTTTGGATGATGGTTAAACTCTTACAATTCGAAATTAGCATCCAAATAGTTTGCCAATTGTAAGATTGGGTATGTGAGAACACAGAGTAGGAGAGAAAATACAAAGAAAGTGATCCTTTTTCTTGATCCCTTTTGAATACACAAAGGGTCTATTTATAAGCTTACACAAGAAAATATTTTGTAGTACAAAGTCATTTAATATGATTATTTTAATCAATTATAATGTAAATATAATCATAGAAATGTGAACATAATTAACATAATCAAGTATGAATATTTTGCAATATCCCTCCTCAAACTTAAGGTGGTGATGAAGAGACTAGCTTGAGTTTGGAAAAAGAGTATGAAAGCATTTGGGAAAATGAGCTTTGGTGAGGAGATCCACAGGTTGATCAATAGAGCCAATGAAGAGCTAGTGGAACTATTAGCAAACTCAAAATAAATTTGAGATAATTGTGAGCATTTCTTCATCAAATATGGCTAGGTGAAGCAAGAATAATCAGCAATAAATAATACAAAATATTTTGAACCACCCATAGAAGGAGTGAGAGATGGCCCCCAAAAGTCAAAATGTACCAAATTAAAAGGTGCAAGAGAGATAGAATCACTTTTATTAAAGATAAAGCAAGCTATTTAGCAACTTGACATGATACACAATACAAAGACTCTTCTTTAATTGAACCTAAAGATGCATTTTGAATTTTGAATTAAAGGATGAAGTTTACTGATAGAGGCATGATCAAGATGAAGATGCCACAAGTGCAAAGAAGAAGATGTTGACGCTGCACACAACTGGGAAATGTAACTAGCAAGGATGTGCTAGGAGGAGAGCTTAAACAAATGTCCAACCTTATGGCCTGTCTCAAGAATCTATCCCAAATGTGGATCCTACATGACAACCATGAGTAGAAAATATTAGTTCAACACCAAGTTCATACAATTGTCCCACAAAAATAAGATTCAATGTAAGTTTTGGCATTAGGAAAGTGTTTGATAAGGTGATGGTGGAAGTAGAAACTTGACCATATTGGCTAACTTGCATTTGTAAATCGTCAACAGTATGAATTGGAGGTGCGATGGTATTAGGGGTTAACATAGAAAAGAGTTTAGAGTTCAAGGCTATATGATTGCAACAACCAAAGTAAAAAAAATCCAAGAAACTTTACATGGGATGGTAGACAAAGAAGCAGATGTAGAGGAAGATGATACCATCTATTTAAGAAGGGTTTCTAGATTACCAATTTAAGGACGGATCGAGGTATCCTCATTGACAGCAATTGTAGCAGCCATAGGCTTGGAAGACTAATCAAGCTTTGATTGAGTCCTCCACTGATCAAATCTTTGAGGTAATAAAAGTGGTACAATTGGGAGTAATATGACCTTTTGGCTTGCATCTATAACATTCAACTAGACTACATTCATATATAGCATGTCCTTACTTGTTACATTGATGACAATGCGTCCATCCTCTCTTACGCAAAGGAAACTTGTTAATAGCTATAGCAGCAGTATTATCTTGTTGAGACTTAAGTAAGCCTAGACAAGTTTCATCAAATAATAGTCGTGAGAGAGCACTATCCAAGTAGGTAAAGGAGACTAATGCAATAAAGAGGCTCTGAATGATTCAAAATTATCACTAAGTGCCATAAGAAATTGAATTAACCTTATTTTATCACAATGCTCAATGTACTTCCCAATATCAGCAATGTAGTCAAAGGTCAATTTTAAGAGAGCAAGCTAATCCCAAATAGCCTCCATGTTAGCATAAAAACTGGTAATGGACTCTCCACATTCTTGTTTCAAATCGTATAACTCTTCCCACAATTGATATTGACCGGGTAAATCAGAAGTGGTACACCTCACTACAAACAAATCCCACACTTCCTTAACTATGTCATATCATCCAAACTAAAGATGAATAGAAGGAATGGAGGTGTCATGAAACTAAGTGATGATTTGATGATTTTTGCTATACCAGTCGTCCAAACATTCAGCATATTTCTTATCTATCTCACCAGTAGCTTCTTGTGGAAGTTTAATGTCACCAATAATATATCCCCGTAATTTCTGACCCTTTAAAAAAGTGCACAAACCTTGCGCCTAGAGTATGTAATGGGAGCCATTGAAAGTAGTAGAAATTGGTTGCATAATATTTGATTTCTCCACAAAAAAAAAATAATAATAATAATAAGGATATTATGTAAAGCAATCTAACCAAACAAAGTCAAAAGAGACCAAAAACGACTGGAAAAAAGGAGCAAAAACTAGAGCACTATCGGATAGCTGACCGGAAAATAAGAGCAAGAAACTAGGTATGTGACTAGAGACGATGTTAGTCGAGAACGATAGTATATTACAATACTGTCGGTGCAAAATTAGTAGCACAAAATCATGAAAAAAAAAAAAAAAAGGAGCTGAAAGAGCTCAGTTGCTTTGATACCATGTGAGAAAACAAAGCAAGAGAGAATATATAAAGAAAGTGATACTTTTTCTTAATTCTTTTGAATAAATAAAAAACCTATTTATAAGCCTATATAAGAAAATATGATCTGTAGTACAAAATTAATTAATCTAACTATATCAGTCAATTATAATATGAATATAATCATAGTAATGTGAACATAATTAACATAATCAACATCATTAAGTGTGAATGTTCTGTAACAAGGTAGAGCACCACTTATACTCAAAAGTAATAATAATGACTCTTTAAACACAATATCTTATTCAATGATGAAAATATTGGAATAAAGAAAGAAACAAAGAAAAAAATAGCAAAAAATAAACATATTCAATTGTGGTGGTTCCCATTTCCTTGCATGAACATTACCTCGACCATTTCAATTGTGGTGGTTCCCGTTCTCCTTTTTGCATTGCAAAATAATGTGAATTTTTATTAGCTGCAAGTTATGATTAATAATGTTTATAAATACATACGTAATACCTTGTGTCGAGAAAGTCATCTGATTCATTTTTCATAGGTACCGTACGTAGTAGATGAAATATTGTTTAAGTACTTAAATAGATACTCAAGTATCTTGTCTTTTAAACATTGTGTTTAACTATCACCATTACAATCCTTATTTTGGCTTAAATATATAATAGATACACAGTAGCATTGATTTTATTAATACTTGAATGGTGTTGATAAGATTTTTTTACTTGATTTTATATTATTTCCATTATTTGTGCAAGATAGTACTTAACTTTTAAAAATCACAAATTTAGCACTAAATCATAATGTTTCATGAAGTAAAATGTGGTCAGATTGAGGATTAAATTGTAAAATCTCAAAATCTAAGAACTAAAGTGCAAAAATCTTTGAATGTTGAGGACCAACTTTGTAATTTTATCAATAAGAAAAGAGAGATGGAAATTAGTTGTGATCGCCTTTTTTTTTTTTTTTTTTTTTTAATTTTGGCCTGATAATGAGAGGCTATCCTTTTTCATTTTTAACTGACCATGAACAAACATGCTATTTAACTCAAAATTAGGACCTCTTATTTATATTGAAAGGAAATTACAACTAACATATTTAGATCATTAGCCCTTCTCTCTTTATTTTATTATTTTTTTGTTTGTCTATTATATTAATAAGAAATAGATTATAACCCTAATACCATACAATTGAAAAGTATATTAAGGTGCAGTGATATAGAAATAATCTTTTTGTAATATTTTTTTATATAATTTCTACATGCCATTAAATGAGTGAAAATTTAATATCATAGATCCCAAATAAATAAATAAAAATTAATCATTTAAATGACACATAAAGTTATACAAAAAGGTAATACAAAAAAGTTGTTCCTAAATTATTTTCCTTAAAAGAAAGTTTAAGTCACATTTAATAATAGGAAAACATGAATAAATTAATATGACATCGAATCCTATTAAGAATGAATTGCAATATTTAACATATATTAGATTTGAACTACCATTTATTAGAAAATTTATTAAAAAAAATTAAGAATTTATAGAGAAAATTTTTAAAATTTATTGAGTATTTATTGAAGATTTTTCAAAATCTAATAAGTATTTATTGATAATTTTTTTAAAATTCAATAGATATTTATTTTTAAATTAAAAATATTTCTTGTTACAGTACGTAATTTTATAGATAATTGAGATTGTTTGAAGATGTGAAGAACTTGAATACAGACAGCCGAACCAATTAAAATTCATATATATACAAGAAGAATTTATATGCCAATATCAATTGCAAATTAAAAGTACCCGACAAAACAAGAATGTAATCAAATAAAATTAAAAGAGCAAATTTCCTTTAGTAACATAATTTAATAAAGTATAGTGTTACTAACTTATAACCTATTTATAGTTTATAATTACTACTGTGCTACCATTCAGTCGAACTGAAAGGAAAAGAAAAAGGTATATGGGCTTGACTGCCCTTGTACTCAAGCAACAAAATTTCATTCACTTTTTGAAAAAATAATTTATAATTACTAAAATTCAATTGATCTTAAAAAAAAAATAATTGCCACCATTTAATTGAACGAAAATGATATAACTATTCCTCCCTTATCTTAAAATAACTATTGGTTTTTTTTTTTTACTATTTTCTCAAATTAAAAATTTTGGGACAATATTGATATTTATCTATAATATCCCTAAAAAAACAAAAAATATTTTTTATTATTGGATAATTAATTAAAATGAAAAGATAATAATAGAGTTAAAATAAGAAAAAAATAATTATCTACCTTAAAAAATAAAAAACAATTAATTTAAAATAAAAAAAATGACACTTATGCTATCCCCATTTAAAAGTTCTGATTTTGCAATTTTTTTTTTTTTTTTTTGAAAAACAAATTTATTAATTGAGTATAAGGGGTACTCAAATCTATTTACCAAGTTGATGAACTCAACCACAAATAGAGGCCCTAAACGATTAATAACTACAAATAACAAAGAACCTCCATTTGGTCAATTATTGCTCCCATAGGCCCTTGGGTTTATAATCCAATCAAACATCGAGAATTTCCATTCCTTTGCTCTATTTCTTAACCATTAATAAGTCTTCATTTGAATAGAATCAATAATTCTTCCAATATCAACTGACATGTTATTGAAGACTTTCTCATTTCTGATATTTCAAATAGTTCAAACTGCTGCAAACCACACAGACTCCCATCTTGCCTTTGTTTTACCATTAATCATCAACCTTTCGTGCTGCTCAAATGCCTCCCACACACTGCTTGCTGTTAGAGTTTTTACTTCCCACCATCTATAGCAACATGACCAAACCTAGGAGGAAATTTTACAATGCAAAAACAGATGGTTGTTGTCTTCCAGGCATTCATCACACCAAGAGCAAATAGTTTCCTAGGAACCTTTTAAAATCCCTTTATTAAGTAAGTTGGCCTTAGTTGGTAATCTATCAATAATTAATTGCCAAGCAAAACCACATATTTTGTGAGGGAAAACCTGATTCCAAACCCTTTCATAGATTCTTTTTAGAGATGTTCTCTCGTTACCAACTAGTCTTGCATATCCCAAGCTTGAAGAATACCTTCCACTAGAATTGAATTTCCACTCCATGAATCACTTTCTCCTTGCAGCATCATTATATTCTATAGAATGTTGTCCAACTCCTTGACTTTGTCTTGTTCCCACGAGTAAAGCTCTTGTCTCCATTTAAGGTTCCACTTCCATATTCCTTCTTCCCAACTTCCCATTTGGTTCAACTTATTGTCTTTACCTGCAAAGATCAAATATAATCTTGGAATTATGTAAGCCAACTCTCCAGACTCCTTCCACTTATCCCTCCAAAAGCTAACACTTCCACCCTCACCTGCTACAATTTCGAACTCTTTAGATAGTCATCCACTTCTACTTTGGTCAACTACCTCTAATCTACAAACATCACACCATCAACTCGATCCTCTCCCCCTTCTTATTTTACAATCTAAAACAATCTGAACTATAAAACAACATACACATTTTCATACTACATGATTCAACTTATTTAAGTCCCACGACAGTAGCACATGTGTCTGCCATTAATGACCTTATAATACACACCAGAGACACTCGATAGAAGCTTTTCGCAGACCTCATGACGACAACATTCAGTGTTGTTGCATGTTGTTTTCATACTCACGTAGCGATCTCGATTAGCTTCTTTGAGCTCAGAGACAGATTCTTCTCCACACACAACTGCAAACCACAGATAAAAACAAAGGTCCATTGGTAAGTCATTACTTGTCAAAATCGCAGAAAGTGGAAGCTGATTAAAAGCCTAAATGAACGTTGCAATTCTAATGCTAGTGGCAGCAATTAAACAAAATGAAAATGAAATGCAATTGTGATTTCATGAATGCTTCAGCTCCTAATGAAGCAGAGTTATACTCTTCAAGGTTGGAACAGAACCTCCAACCTAATTCTCCTTGGAACTTCGTGTGTTAGAGTTGCTTATTTTTTAGAGTACAAGGGTAATCCAACCCAATTAATGATAGAATTCACTGCCAAAGCCAAAACCAAAAGAAATATGGTCCATGTCCCCTATTCAATCTCAGATCAAATATTATCAGAACAAAAGCACACAAACAGAAACCTTTATATATATACTGCAACAAACTATATGACTATGCCTGTGCGTCTCCAGCGACACATTTCTTTAATGCTCTTATGACATCAAGATAATTTCTTATTGCTTTCACACACCTCCAAGGATGCATGCACCAATCTTTGGTAGCTAAAAACACCACCTGTTTGTTAGAGTTGCTTGATTCTTATTTCTTTGTCTTTAGCAAAACCTTGGACTAATTTTGATCAGGATTTGGCTCATGTGCAATTTCCTATTCTATCCCCAACCCAAAACCCAAACCACAATATTTACATATATATAATCTACATAACTACACTACATTTACATAGGGTTATCAATAGTATATGGCGGCCACAAATAGTAACGTAAAATCCACTATGGTAGCATATTGGATAGCGAAGTGACTGCTATTGACAAAATATCAGCCATTAAAAATTACAAAAATATAGAAATTTAATAAGCAAATTAATAGACCTAATAAGAAAAAGGCTTTCAACAACCTAATAACATAGAAAAAGATAAGACAATTCCAAATAATTTCATAACTTAAAATAATCTAATAACGTAGTACTCTCAAGCAAATGAAGTCATAACAAACATAAAAGATAGAATTATAATACAACAACATTAAAACACAAAGGCAGTTGATAATTCCAATTCCTAAGAATTAAGAGTTTAAAGAATATTATTTAAGAGAATCTAATAATGTTCATCACTCTCTTCAGCCTCCAATCTTGTTAAATGGACAGAATTTGAAACCAACAACCATCTTAGGATTCATTAAAAAGTTTTCTACAATTTTTCATTTA